>SJXQ01002179.1:178034-278595 GCA_006408695.1 Aepyceros melampus
GGGTGGGGGGCGGGTGGGGGCTTTGGGGGACAGACACAGAATCAGCTCCTCTGAGTTAAGCGACCTGTCGGCAGCTGCTTCCACGCATGAGTGGGAACCAGGAGACTCACCAGCGCCTGGAAAATATTTCTGTTTCTGTTTAGAGCCCAGGAATATGATTTGACATCACCTCATGGCTTTTCCAGCTGCTTGTGTTTTTTATGAGGGTTGTAACAAGCTGGATGTGTAATTAGCAAGATAGATTTATCGTCTGCCGTTACGTTGTAAAGAACGTTAAAATGGTGTTGGTGGTGCAGAAACCTCTCGCCGAGGAGGAATGCCGTTAATATGTCTAGCAGTGCCTGCGGGAAATCCGGCATGCGTTTTTGGAGCGTGCACAGCTTAGGGAAAGGATGGCAGAGTCCAGAGCTGCTGGAAGCAGACTTGACGGCTATTGACAAAAAAAAAGAAAGAAAGAAAGAAAATGGGCTTTCCCAAAGGGGCTGCAGTAGTGAGATGCCCACCTGAGCTGGGTGTCCTGTGGTTCTTAACCACCCAAATAAAACCATCTCCCCTAAGAACCATTCCTTCTCTCTTCTTGCCCTTCAAGAAGTTCCACTGCTTCACGCAACAATTTGGCTTCCATGTAGGGCTTTGCAATCTTGGGTATGATTTTTGTGTCTGTGTCTCACCACCACTTTTTAAGCCAAATTATGCTCCTACTGCTGCTGAAAATTTGAGGGTATGGAAAGCTGGAGAGGGAAAGTTTAAGCGATGACATGCAATTGTTTTCTGCGTCTATGTCTCTTTTCTGCTTTGCAAATAGGTTCATCTGTACCAGTTTTTTCTAAGGAGGATGGGATGAATTGGGAGATTGGGATTGACATATGTATACTACGTATACAGTGGACTTCCCTGGTGGCTCAGTGGTAAAGAATCTGCCTGCCAGTGCAAGAGATGAGCGTTCGATCCTTGGGTCAGGAAGATCCCCTGGAGAAGGAAATGGCAACCCACTCCAGTATTCTTGCCTGGGATATTCCATGGACAGAGGAGACTGGCGGGCTAAAGTCCATGGGGTCACCAAAGAGCCTGACATGACTTAGCGACTAAACAACAATACTGTGTATAAAATAGGTAACTGGTGAGAATGATACAGCACAGGGCACTCTCCTCAGTGCTCTGTGGTGACCTAAATGGGAAGGATATCCAAAAAAGGAGGGATATATGTATACGTATAGGTGATTCAACCCCCTCCATTCTTGCCTGGAAAATCTTGTGGACAGAGTAGCCTGGTGAGTTACAGTCCATGGGGTTGCAAAGAATCAGACGCAACTGAACAGCTTTCATTTTCATAGCCGATTCACTTTGCTATACAGCAGAAACTAACACAACATTGTAAAGCAACTCCAATAAAAAATATACTCAGTAAAAATTAAAACAAATTACAGGCTCGCTCAAGGCGGGGACAAAGCTCAGAGCTGTCTTCTGGGCCCACGGCACCTGGTCTGTGTCAGTCCTTATCACTAGCCAGCTCTCTGCAGCCCGATCACCTGGTCACCACCACCTTCCCCTGCAGCTCTCTGGTCTCCACTCTTGCCCTTTCCAGCTGCCTTCAGAGAGGTCATCCTAAAATGCAAGCCTGGTCTCTCCTCTACTGAAAAATTGTCAGTGGCTTCCCTGTAGAGAAACCCTAACCCCAGCCTCCACGGCCCTTCATGAGCTGGCTCCTTCCCGTCTCTCCCGCCCCGTTTCCTGCAGCTTGTCCAGAGTTGCTTTCTGTCCTCGTAACCTACCACATTCTCCCCCATCTATCCTAGGTTTCTCCCAGAACAGAGCCTGAGGCCAGGAGGGAGTGAGTTCTGGTAGTTTAGCTGGGGGGTGATCCCAGGGAGCATTGGGCACAGAGTGGGGAAGTGAGGTGGGGAGGGGAAGGCAGCCTCTACAGGGTACGTGAACATTGGGTTGGCCAAAATATTCATTTGGGTTTTTCCATAAGATATTAGCTATTAACAAACAGTAGCTATGGCTGCAGGTAACTAGGGCTCAGAACTATTGGGGACCTCTGGGAGACTCGGGAGCACACCTCAGAGGTGATAGCCCAAGGAGCAAGGATGATGAGATATTTATTTACAAATTCCCTTCCATTATGGGTTGAGGGATTCTTCTAGGGGTATTAGCTCCGTCTTGGCCTGCCCCATGAAGACTCTAGGGCAGGAAATCACAGGTCCTAACAGGAGAGAGCCTCTGCTTGCTGAGAGGACCTGGAAGAGGGGCATACTGGAGGTTTCTGCTATAATCTAGAATGTTCTAGAAAGTTGGTATACTAGGTTAACTCACACTTATCTTTCAGTTCCCATTTTCAGTGTAACTGCCTCCAAGAGGACTTTCCTAACCACTCCCATCTACATTGCATCTCTTCCCATAATTCTTGTTTTTCACTTACAATTATGGAATTCCCTGGTGGTCCAGTGGTTAGGGGGCCTTCCCAGTGGTAAAGAATCCGCCTGCCAATGCAGAAGATGAGGGTTCGATCCTTAGGTCATGAAGATCCTCTGGAGAAGGAAATAGCAACCCACTCCAGTATTCTTGCCTAGGTAATCCCGTGGACAGAGGAGCCTGGTGAGGAACAGCCCATGGGGTGGAGTCAGACACAACGCAACTGGCCGACTGACATGCTCACCAGTGGTCAGGACTCCATGCGCCCATTGCTGAGGGCTCAGGTTCCATTCCTGGTCAGGGGACTGAAAATCCCATAAGCCTTGTGATGTGGCCAAAAATTAAAAATAAATAAAAGTAATTATGTACTCACTCTCTGTCTCCCTTCTAAGTTGTATGTGCCCTGAGGACAGTGACGTGAGCATTTTTTTATCAGCCCGCCTAAGCACAGTGCGCAGGCCAGATCGCTCAGTGGGTGTTGGGAGAGCGAATCGGGGCGGTCCTCTAGGATGAAAGCAGCATGGGGACAGGCGCCTTTTTTCCATTTTGTTCATTGCTTCGCCCCCAGAGCACAGAACAGTGCCCCCGACTTAGCAGGCATCAAGTAAATATTTGGTGAATGAAGGGAGGAAGGAAAGAAAATAGCATCAAAACAAAAAATTCCTAACTGGGGGCCACCCGCCAAATTCTGCCTGCAGACATTTGTGTTTTGCCCCTAGAGTGTTAGAAAAAATGTGAATTTGTCGCCAACATTTAAAAAACCAGGAGATTGCACAGACCAAAATAATCGCGATGTCCAAGTCTCCTTGAAAACTTAGAAAATCTGGCAATCCTGCATTCCCAGGTGGCAGCAATCAGCAGGAGCTGAGCAGGGGTGGACGCTCTCCAGCCCATCCATGACGCCCCGCCTGGCCTGTTTAACCCATTTAGGGAACCTTCCTGACCCCACTGGCACCTGAGTTTCAACATCTGTCCTAAAATTTCAGAACCACAGAAGTTAGAGCTGGAAGGACCTGGGAGATCATCACGTCCAGTGAGTCTCCGTGGGACAATAGGAGAAACTGAGGCCCAGAGACAGTGAGGTCACCCAGGGGATAACAAGAGGCATGCCTCAGGCTCACGTGCCTCCCTGGGTACTCGCACAAGGTCCAGGGAAAACTAAGGTGAGATGCTCTTGGAGACCCCAGGTCTCCTGTGCCATCATCATCACTCTTCTAGACTCTTCCATGAAATTAGAAGATGCTTGCTCCTTGAAAGAAAAGCTATGACAAACCCAGACAGCATATTAAAAAGCAGAGACATCACTTTGCTGACAAAAGTCCATATAGTCAAATCTATGGTTTTCCAGTAGTCATGTGCAGAGGTGAGAATTGGACCATAAAGAAGGCTGAGCACCAAAGAATTAATGCTTTTGAACTGTTGTGCTGGAGAAGACTCTGAGAGTCCCTTGGACTGCACGGAGATCAAACCAGTCAATCCTAAAGAAAATCAACCCTGAATATTCATTGGAAGGACTGATGCTGAAGCTGAAGCACCAATACTTTGGCCACCTGATGTGAAGAGCCCACTCATTGGAAAAGACCCTGATGCTGGGAAAATTGAGGGCAGGAGGAGAGGAGGGTGACAGAGGATAAGATGGTTGGATGCCATCACTGACTCAATGGACAGGAGTTTGAGCAAACTCCGGGAGATAGTGATGGACAGGGAAGCCTGGTGTGCTGCAGTCCATGGGGTCACAAAGAGTCGGACACGACTGAGCGGCTGAGTCAGCCTGTCCCCCCTCCCCACCCCCCAAGCCAGAAATGGCTCTTCCGGAACCAGACACTTTGGCTGAGATTGGAAGTCACATCACTTGAGCCAGCCTTGATGGACTCTGAATCCTTTCTTGGCTCCCCAGCCTTCCGCCCCAACCCCTGATTTATGAACAGCCCATAACTTTTTAGGATGTCATATGTGTCAAAGAGAGATGAGTGGGAAGGCCCAATCTGGTAACCAACTTCAGGGCCTTTCTAGATCCATGAATGTTACCAAATGCAATGCTTCCAAAAGTAATTTTTCAGGAAAAGCTCAAACAATGAAAAACACAAGTCTTGTCTGTATACTAGCTTGTTCTTGTGGGGATCAAAAGTTGGCTGCTTCCGGTGGTAGTCTCTTTCACCCTGATCACGGGGTTCTCAGGTAGAACGCCACGGTCAGTCCTTCAAGACTTTGGACAACTACCTCCAGCTCTCCTAGCTGAGTATGGTTGGTTGGTTGGTTTTGCTAAATCCAGCCACTCTAAGAGAGACCCAAAGTAACCATGGCTCAAACAAGATAGAAGTTTATTCCTCTCACCTTGCAGTCCAGGCATACGCAGTTCAAGCTGATAAGGCTGCTGCCCAACTCCAGGGACAACGGCCCCTTCCATCTTGTTCTCCTCCATCCCTGCCCTCATTGCCAAGGTGAAACATGGCTCACCCCGCGTCTGCATCCATCCAGTGAGAAGGCAAGCAGGAAAAGGGAATCCACTCCTCTCTTTTTCAGTTTTATTTTTTCCCCTCTCTTTGAAGGGCCAGATCCAGAAGTTGCACGGATCATTTCTGCTCACATACCATTGGCTGCGAGTTGATGACATGGCTACCTCTAGTTGCAAAGGAGTCTGGGAAATGTAGTCTAGTCACATGCTGCATTAAAATTCAGGGATTCTAGGATTCTGAGAGGGGAAAAAGGAAGAAGGTATATTAGAGGACAGCTAGCGTTTTCTGGCGTAAAGTCACCATCCAGTAAGAGGAAGAACCATGAAAGAGAAAATTGTTGAGGAAAAGTAAAATGTGCTCTGTTCAAGAGACTTGGAGGGCAATTGTATTTGTGTGTCTGAAGCTCTGAAGGGAGGTCTGGGCTATAAACTTGGACGACAATGGAGGGGATACAGAGAAGCAGGAGGAGTGTGAGCCCCGTTCTGCAGAGTAACTGAGATACAGAGAGGTTATGTAGTCAGGGTATTCACAATGGAACTAAAATACATGGCCTTGACTTTGGCCTCCAGTTCTTTCTCTTTGTGCTCTTCTTATAGCTGCAACTACACGAAGCCTGTTATTAATAGCTTATATCAAGCAGGACACAGCTTCAGCACTCTGGAGTGTTTAAACTACAAAGGGAATTTATTAGAGCACAATAATTGAAAAGCCCAGAGGTAATCGGATTCAGGTTGGGCTGGATCCAGAAGCTCAATGTCTTAGGACTTGGGTCTTTCTGCATCCCTCAGTTGACTTTTTCCATGTGGCAACTCCCTCTTAGAAATCCCAGCTGAAAAAGAAGACCTCCTTTCCAAATTCCAGCGCAGTTCCCAGGCTTGAATCTCATTGGCCCAAACTAGGTCAAATGCCCATCCATGTATCAAAGTCTGTGGCCCTCTGTAGCCAGCCTAGGTCAGGAGCCTGGCATTGAGGGAACAGAGGAGCAGGTCAGCTCCATCCCAACCACGTGGGAGTGAGAGGTGTGTCTGAGTGGGCTCTGAAGGTCACGACCCTCTGTACATCCACACCAAGGGCCACTTGGTGGCTGTTGTGTTCAGCACCTTCCAGGAAGCAGAAGTCATATCAGTTGTGGTCCCAGCCAAAGGGGAGAGTCACTGTTTACTTAGGGAAATAAAGAGCTACAGAGCTAAAATGATTAAGGAATGATTCAAAACAGAGTGATTGAATTTAAAACAGAAACTGGGCTCTCTTCCTGTTCCCAATCAGGGCATGTGCTGCTCGAGGCTGTCATCTCTCCACTTCCTTTCCATCTCTTCCCACCCAGTGCTCACAGCCAGAGCATCCCTTTGGTGGCTACACCTCCTCGCATCTTGTGGATCCATTAGAGGTTCCCCAGAGAGCCGGAGCTGCCAGTGATCGCCGCCTCTTTCCTAACCTCTCCTCCAGCCCCACCTCCCCTTCGGCCCTGAACTCTGTTATTTTTCCAGCCGGGACTAGACAGATGCAAGGTGGTCAGGAGCCTTTGCCTGTGGCCAGGAAGGGCTCGTAGGGAGGAGTGGCAAGCAGTCTTTCTTGGTTCACAGTGGGTCGGCCCCGACTCCCCCTTTTGTGCCCTGCCTTCTGGGCTGCTCAGTACCGATTGGAAGCTCAGCTCTAGGCCCAGTTGTGGGTATGTGTGTTTTAATAACAGCTTATTGAGATATAATCCACATACCATAAATCTACCATTTCACTGTGTACAATTTTATTAGTTTTTAGTGTATTCACAGAGTTGTGCAACTGTCACCAGCATCTAATTTTAGATCATTTTCATCACCCCTAAAAGACAGCCCAGACCCTTTAGTAATCACTCTCCATTCCAGCCCACCCCCACCCCCAGCCCCTGGTAACCACTAATCTACTTCCTGTCTCTATAGATTTGCCTCTTTTGGACACTTCTTATAAATGGAATCACACAATATGTGGTCTTCTGTAACTAGCTTCCTTCACTTAGCATAATGCTTTTTAAATTATCCGTGTTGTACCATATATCAATACTTCACTTTTATGTCACATAATTTTAGTGTATGGATATACTTCATTTTGTCCATCCATTCATCACTTGATGGACAGTTGGGTTTTGGGCTATGATGACTAATGCTTCTGTGAACATCTGTATACTAGTTTTTGTGTAGACATATGTGTTCAGTTGGAGAAGGCAATGGCACCCCACTCCAATACTCTTGCCTGGAAAATCCCATGGACGGAGGAGCCTGGTGGGCTGCCGTCTATGGGGTTGCACAGAGTCGGACACGACTGAAGCGACTTAGCAGCAGCAGCATGTGTTCAATTCACTTGGGTATATACCTAGGATTGGAATTGCTGGGTACTGTGACAACTATTTGTTTAAACTTTTGAGAAATTGACAGACTCTTTTCCAGAGCAGTTGCACCATGTTGCACTCCCATAAGCAAGGTATAAGGGTTCCGATTTCTCCACATCCTCACTAACGCTTGTTACCATCTGTCTTTTTGGTTATCGTCCTCTTAGTAGATATGAAGTGGCATCTCGTGGTTTGGGTTTGCATTCCCCTGAGGACAAACTGTGGTGACTAATGACTAATGTTTTCATGTGCTTAATTTGGCTACTTGTAACACCTTCTTTAGGGCAGCCCAGGTGGCCCTAAGAATTCTTCAGTTGTAAAGAATTTGCCTGCCAAGCAGGAAACGCAGGTTCTTGGCAGGTCAAGAAGATCCCCTGGAGAAGGAAATGGCAACCCACTCCATTATTCTTGCCTGGGAAATCCCATGGACAGAGGAGGCCGGTGGACGACAGTCCATGGGATCACAAAAGAGTCAGACACGATTTAGAGACTAAACAACAACAAATATCTGCTCTATTACCTATTAAATCCTTTGCTGTTTTTTATTGAAATATAAGTGATTTACAATATTGTATTAGTTTCTGGTATATAGCAAAGTGATTCAGTTACACATATATATTCTTTTTATATTCTTTTGCATCACTTTATTTCAAGATATTGAATACATTAATAATTAATATATTAATAATTCCCTGTGCTATAGAGTTGTGTTGAGTTGCTAAGTCATGCCTGACTTTTTTGCAACTCCATGGACTGTAGCCCGCCAGGCTCCTCTGTTCTTGGATTTCTCAACAAGAATGCTGAAATGGATTGCTATTTCCTTCCTAATCCCTTCCTGAGGGATTGAACTGTTTTTCAAGATATACTCAATATCTTGAAATAAACTAATGGAAAAGAATATAAAAAGAATATATATGTATAACTGAATCACTTTGCTATATACCAGAAACTGGTACAATATTGTAAACCAGCTCTATTTCAATAAAAAAAAACAGCAAAAGATTTAATAAGTATTTCTTTAAAGCAGATATTTGTTGTTGTTTAGTCGCTAAGTTGGGTCTAACTCTTTTGTGACTTCATGGACTGGCGTCCACCGGACTCCTCTGTCCAGGGGATTTCCCACCTTGGCAGGCAGAAAGTCTCCTGCCTTGGCAGGTGGATTCTTTACCACTGGTCCTCCTGGGAAGCCTTGTGCTATACAGTAAGACTTTGTTATTTATCTATTTATATATATAGTCGTTTGTACCTGCTAATCCCAAGCTCCTAATTCATCCCTCCCCTTCGGTAACCATAAGTCTGCTTTCTGTGTCTGTGAGTCTGTTTCTGTTTGGTAAATAAGTTAATTTATATGTTTTAGATTCCACATATTACTGATACCAGGCAGTATTTGTCTTTCTCTGTCTGACTTACTTTACTTAGTATGGTAATTTCTAGGTCCATCCCTATTGCTGCAAGTGTCTTTATTTCATTTGTGTATGGTTGACTAGTATTTTGACACACACACATATCTTCTTTTACCTATTCACCTGTCAATGGACCCTTTGCCCATTTGCAAGTAGTTTATTTGTCTTTTATCATTGAGTTGTAAGAGTTCTTTACACATTCTGGATAACACACCATTATCAGATACGTGATTTGCAAACATTTTCTCCCTTTCTGTGGGTTGTCTTTTCACCTTATTGATGATGTCCTTTGAAGTATATGAAATATTGCAGGAGGAAGGGGTTTAATTGAAACTTTTTAAAAGTGGCCCAGGAAGAAGCCCTCATGGAGAGGCTAAAATGTGGATAAAGACTTAAAAGGAAGTGGAGGAACAGATATCTGCTGTAAGAGCAAGAGGAAACGGCAAGTGCAAAGGCCCTGAGGCAGAAGTCTGCCTGATGGACTTGAGGGACAAAAAAAAGCTAGCATGTTTGGAGCACAAGTCAGGGGGAAAAATAGAAACTCAACTCGCTTTTCCCCTGAAGAGGGAGCCGTGAGGTTTGAAACAGAGAAAGGACAGACAGGGTCTGAGTTATATTTCTAAAGAGTCCCTCTTGCTGCTCCCGAGAAAAGGGGGAGTGGCCTGGCTGGAAGCAGAGAAGCCAGTGAGGGGACTCCTGGAGCAGTCCAGCTGAAACATGATGGCTGTTTGGACCAGAGTGGGTGAGATGCTGGAAGATGAGAAGTGCAGCAGTCTGGATATATTGTGACGGCAGAGCCAACCACACATAGAGTGTAAAGCGAGTCCTTATTCTCACCCACTGGGCTCCAGAGATGTCTTACTGTCCCTGGTCTCCCTCTAAAGGGATCCGATCTCTTCTCCCTCTATTGCCAACTAGCAAATTCCTCTTGGAAAAAATCTGCCCTTTTTTGGGGGTGGGGAGGGGGTGAGCACATTCACTGTATACCAAGTACTCTGCTGCTGTGAACATGTGTTTTTTGGGTTTTGGTGGGGTTTTGTTTGTTTGTTAGCTTTGTTTTTTTGAGTTGAACCTAAGTGCCAACATGGAGTTATTCACACTTTGCCCACACAGGCCTCTTCCTTATATCACGTGGGCACATGTATGTTTCCTTGGAGGCCCATTTGGACTCTCCCTGCTCCCCTCCTTGTAGTTCATCGCGTACCATATTGTGTGCTTTGCTGTAAAATAGGTATTACTTTCTTGTGTGCGTTTATTCCCTCTGCCTGTAGGTGGCGTTGTTTGAGTAGCCTTTGTTTCTTCCCTTTCTCCCTCTGCACTGTGGTCCCAGGTCCTTCCGCGTGGCCACAGCTCTGCTCCATCGCTCTAACTCAGTGGCCTTCGGCTGGAGGTGACTTTGCCCCCAAAGTGACATTTGGCAATGTCAACCGCTTTCGGCTGTGGCGACTTGGGGCTTCTTACTAGCACCTAGTGGGTAGAGGCCAGGTATACCGCTACACATCCTACAAGGCTAGCGGTCCCCAACTTTTTTGGCGCCAGGGACGGGTTTCATGGAAGACAGTTTTTCCACGGACCAGGGTAAAGAGGATGGTTTCAGGCACATTACATTTATTGCGCACTTTATTTCTGTTGTTATCACATCAGCTCCGCCCCCGGTCACCAGGCATTAGATCCCAGGGGGTGGGGGCCCTGCTGTAATGCACTGGACAGTCCCCGACAACAGAGGGTTATCTAGCGCCAAACGTCCTTAGTGCTGGGGTCGCGAAACATCACATCCATCCGCTGCTCTGAGTTCCAGGGTTCCCCATCTTCCATATCCCCTCCCTGCAGGGAGGACACCCAGGGTCCACCAGCTGCCCGCCAGCACAGAGAATGCTGCGACAGGCATCCTTTACGAGCTGCCTCTGAGCTTTATACCACTAACCTATAAGGCAAGACTGTTCTATTACACCCATTTCTGGGAAGACTGAGGCTCAACAAGGCAGCATGATTCAGCCCAGGCCATCCACCTAGAAAGAGACCAGAGCCAGAAGGCAGCCCACTGCTCTTAGTCAGTATCTCAGCTGCATCCCCGGTGATCCACGTGAATGTCCTCAGGGTGCAAATTAAAAGCCATTGGAGGGACTTCCCTGGTGGCCCAGTGATTAAGAATCCACCTTCCAAGGCAGGTTCAATTCCTGGTCAGGGAACTAAGTTCCCACAAGCTTCGAGGCAACTAAGCCCACACCACAACTAGAAGGAAGCCCATGCACTGCAGTGAAGAGCCCATGTGCCACAGCTAAGACCCAACGCAGCCAAATAAACAGTTTCTAAAAAGGAGAACTTCCTTTTAAAAAAAAAAAAAAAAACCCAGTGGCGTGAACTCGTCTGCTGACTGGGCTCCAGGAGCACACAGACTGGATCTGACGTCTTCATAGCTTCACCCCCTGGCAGCCGACAGTGCCTGGCACATCCAGTTGATAAATATTTGCAATAAACAAATAAGAAAACAGCTCATGGGTAGGGAGTTTTCGGTGTGTGTGGTTGCACACACTGCAGAAATGAGATTCCAGGGTGTCTGCCCTGCAGGGAACAAACAGCCACATGCTTGACAAGATAGGGGGCTGTCAGCATCGATCCGAGGCCAAGATGCTGGGTGCCAGCCTGGCCTGACCTCACCCAGAGCTGGGCCCACAGCAGGAGCTCAGCAAAGGCTGTGGAACGTTGAGTAAGTGGCCCCTCCAGGCAGGCTTGGGGCCAGGGACTCTTTGGCAGGTGGAGGACCTGGGATGGAGCCAGGTGACCCTTGGTGCCTGAGCAGACTCCAATCAAGCGCTTCTCTCCATGTCACCCGTTTAAAAGAGCCAGCCCCTGCGCAACCTGAAGAAATGAGAGATTTCAAACTGGCAATGTGGGGGGACCAGATCTGGCTTGAAGACAGGTTGGCCCTCTGGCATTTCCTTAAGTTCTCAATTCATTGCCAGCATTTTAAAATCTGGATGTCTCCCTTGGGAAATAGGAAGATCTGGCAACACCAGGCCTGAGTTTTCAGAGTGGAGACCCTTTGGCAGGACGTGTGCCCTGGGGTTCACCCCCGCCCCCTTCTCTCCCTGGAGTCACTTACCCTCCCTGGGCTCTGGGCTGTGGCTCCGTGGTGCCTTGTTTGCACCCACGGAGGCATTTACATTTGTGCCGTGCCAGTGCCAGGTTGCACCCAGCCTAGGTGGGATACATGGGGCAGAGGTTACTGGTCCCTGTGCTCTCCGGGCCCTCTGCATGGACTCTAAGACATGTGGGTCCCTGGTTCCCTCCAACCAGATTCCAGGCTTGTCACGTGGCTCAAAACCGATGCCTTTAGGACCGCCCACCCCCACAAAATGCAGGCTGCTACTTCCTAAGGATCGTCTGTTGCAGAATCCGTTATCATGACTGCGAATTCTGTTCACTCAGTGTGCTTTAAATGCTACCCTCTCCTCTCCTCCAACAAAGACAAGAGAAGCAGCACTATTATCCAGGGTCCCTTCCGTAGGCAGGTCTGCCTGGCCTTCCCAGCTGGTTAGAAACGCCCTCTTGAGATGCCAGCAGGCTTCCCATCATAACACATTTCTTGGTGTGATTATTTGATGATAGAATAACATCACTATTATTCTGATTGTTCAATGGCGGGGACTGAATTTCCACTGAAGTAGGTGCCATTAAGGCCTCATATCTCCCGCCACAGCCCTCCCCATCCCCACAGGCATGGTGGGTTCCCGCGGTAAGAACCTGTAGCGCTCTGGGGTGCAGTCTCCCACGTGTCCCCAGAAGGGCAGAAGCCACAGCAGCACCCGGCTCACGGACCTGCCCTTGCTGTTCCTCTGCCCCCCAACCTCCCTACTTGGTCACCAGGGCTTCCTGGGGTCCCCTCCCAGATAAACTGCTTGACCTGAATCTTAGGCTCAGCATCCACCTCGGGGGGAGACCCAAACTAAGGCATTAAGGATGCCTGGGTGTTCAGACATCCTCATGACAGGTTTCTTAAGGGAACTGAAACTCCGCATCGCCGGACCCCTGTTGTAACATAAGCCCTCCTGGCCCCTCAAAGTGTGGTCCGGGGCCCGGCCTCATGAGGGAGCTGGTAGAAATGCAGTCTCAGGTCTCAGCACCAGAATGGACACGTCGATGGGACATCTCCGCACCTTAGTCCGTGAAGCAAGATGAGAGCCGTGCATTCCCTGGTGACGGTGTTTCTCGTGGGTCCTGCCAGCCTGCCAGCCTCTGTGTGTCTAGAAGAGGCTGGGCAGACAGAGCCCAACCAGGTCTCGGCTCTACACCTCTCTGCCCGGGGCTCCCCTACCCTCTCCGATCAGCCAGTCCTCCTCCCCCATCTCTCAACCAGTGTAATTACGTGATTCCGGCTCGGATTCCGGAATCCAATACCCAGCACAGTGCCATCAGGATTCAATCAGATCCAGTTGGCGAGACACGGCTTGGCCTGTCCGTTACTGCTTTACAAACTGAGAAGAAGAAGAAGAAAAAAAAAAACCTGCTTTTATGACCCAGCAGTTAAAAACTATTTGTAGAAGTTGCTAAGGTTCAAATCAAAAGTGCCCTCCCTAGAGGGCGATTAGTTAATTTCAGAGGAGCACAGCTTCTTTTCTTTTCTTTCTTTTCTCCCCTTCTACCTGGAGACGTGGGTCTAATTCATTTCTGCCCTTCAGACATCGAGAGCGCTCCATCCTTGGACAAACACAAGCCAAAGTGCTTAAGGACATCTGTTTATTTTATTTCTTTAATGAGAAAACCTTCCAATTTCTCCGGGCTCAGCTGTGTTTATTTACATTGTGTTAACCATGTGAGGCCAGCACCTTGGATGTTTAAAGGCCTGGCTGGGGCCCTTGCCGCGGTCTCCAGCTCTGAAATGGAGTCAGCCCAGCCCAAGGAAAACAGAGTCCTTGGAACTCTATAAAATAGATTTTCAAAATAAATACTGCCTAATTCACTCAGTAGATGTGGATTAAGTCAAGATGAATACAATTTGGAAAGGATTTTCTGAGGAAGTTGGAGATTTCTTTCCCCCACTGGGGGTTAAACCTTGTGTTTGAGTCTCCGCGCCCACCCCCACCTCCCGCTCCACCTTCCCCCACTTCCCCCACCACCACCCCCACACCCCGCAAGCTCTCTTTTCAGTTAGGTAAAGGGTATTTAGTTTTTGTGGCTAATAAAGAAACGATGACTTCCATTGGCCTCCTCGAGCCACGATTCCTTTCTTTGCAGGACTAGGAAGAGTGACTTAACTAATCGCTGTGTTCTATCTGGGAAAGGTAGGACGCGAACGTCTGCCCTTGTCATTCCAGTGGGGGTGGAGGAGGAAGAGGTGGGAAGCACTTTCAAAGATGTCCTCGAGGTGACTGACAGTGGAGGGGCCGTGGGCAGGGGGGTGGGACCCTTTGTAGCTTTAATCCCCTGTAATAGTTCTTCCCTGAGCCACTGGGCCTCCATGCCAAGTGCCTCTGCTTATGTATTTTAGAGCATTAAAGGATTATTTTCAACATAAAATATATTTCAGAGATGGTTCGGGGTTGTCAGAAAGGTGCTCATTAGCAGAGACTTTCTTTGAAGCCCCAGGCTCGCTCTGCTGGGAGACAGACCATTTCTACTTTGGCGGAGGGTTTCTGAGCTAGTTAAGACTCCTGAGTATGCCTCGTTTTCCGCCCCCAAATTGAATAAATGCGACTGCTTTCCCAGACTTTGGCCAGCTTTTTTTTTTTTTTGTCTAGCCTCACCTTTCACTGAATGCTGCAGGGCACCTGGAAAAAAAAATAATAGTAATGCTGATCATAATAAGAGGGAGTTAAATCTCCTGTGCAAAACCTACAAATTGTTGGTCGGGTTAGAATGAGAAGCTCTTTTGTCTGCTATAAATATAGGGGTGCTGCTCACAACGATAAATGGTGGGGGAAAAACCCTGGACACCCTGCGAACCTGAATAATGGGAACAATTTTCCTTTACATTTAACTAGCAGGTTGAGAGGCCGTCTCCCCCAGGGCCCCCCCACCCCGTACTTTTTTTATGGTATTTATTTCCAGACAAAAGGGCTCCTGAGCTGTCCAAAGATCGTAGCCCTTTCCGTGGGCCTTGGGTGATGAGGGTTCTGTCCATGAGTGGCAGGAAGGTGTCAAGGCGGTTGTATGGGAAGTTAACTTTGACAGGGAGAGAGGAGGATCCCCTGCCAGGCCTGCTCCCCACACTTCTGTGAATTCACGAACTTGTGGGCCCTTCCGATGGCAGAGAGGGGAAAGTATTAGTGCAGAGTCCCCAGTGGGGCCTAATTCAGAGGAGAAATATGCAGTGTAAGAATCTCTTTGGAAATGTCCATAAACAGTTGAATGGATAAACACATCCTCGGATAGTCATACAATGGAATATTTTCAGCCATAAAAAAGAATGGAGAACTTAATACACGCTCGATGTGGACAGACCCCAAAAACATTATGCTAAAGGGAAAGAAGCCAGGCACAAAAGGTCATACGCTGTATGTTTCCATTTATATGAACTATCCAGAGTAGGTAAGTCCATAGAGGCAGAATACAGATTGGTTGTTACCAGGGACCGGAGGGGAGGACGGATGGAGAGAAGCTTCTTCATGGGTGTGGGGTTTCCTTTGGGGGTGATGAAAATATTTTGGAACTAAATACAGGTTTGCTCATCTGTAAAATTGGAATAACAGTTCCTGCCCCACTGACCTCAAAAGACCAGTCCTGGAATCATCTGATGTTTCCCTAAAAGCACTGTGGGTGCCGTTAAAGGAACGCAAAACTGCCTGAGCTGGTAAAAGATGAACATTTTTTTTTTTAACTTGAAAAATGAAGGTTTGTGGGTTTTTTTTTTTTTTTAAATACTCTCCTTCCCTGGTTTTGGTGTCCAGGTGATAATGGCCTCAAAAAAAAAAAAATGAGTTGGGAAATATTGCCATCTCTTCTATTTTCTGGAAGAGCTCGTGGTGAATTGGTGCTGTTCTTCTTGAAATGCTTGGTAGAATTCTCCAGGGAAACCATCTGTACCTGGAGATTTCGTTTTTCAGGAGGTTTTTAACTTTGATTTCAGTGTCTTGAATAGTTACAGCTATTTCACCCTGAGTGAGTTTTGGTAGTTTGTGGTTTTTGAGGAATTTGCCGTTTAATTCATTGTTGAATTTAAGTGTCTGGAGTTTAAAAAAAAAAAAAAAATGTACTTTTACAGTGACTTTCAGTTTCTAGCATATTGTAACCCATACTCAGAAGCCTTCAATTACAGGGATAAAAAATGTAAATCTCTCCCTGCGTGCGTGGCAGTGGGGCTATAAGTCATCTCCTTGGTCCTTAAGATAAACCTACAAGGTATATATGTGATCCTCATTCTATCCAGGACACACCTGGATTTTCGACTACCAATTTCTTAAGTGGCAGAGAAAAAGGATCAGACCCCAAACTCCAAAGGCCATTGGAAGCCGCTCTGCCACTGAGCAGAGCACAGCCCATCAGAAGACCCCCAAGTTCCAAGCACAGCTTTCAAACCTTCAGTCCAACTCCAGGTCCTTCCAATGCCTGGTTTCCCCCGGTGGGCGAGAGGAGAGCTGCGGGCTACACTTGACTCTCAAACATATTTTGGGGTTACATTGTTTAAGTCAGCTGCCACCATTCAAACTAGAGAGATTTTTTTTTAAGCTCTATTTTATTGAAGTGTAGTTGATCTGCGGTGCTATATTAGTTCCCCTATACAACGAAGTGATTCAGCTTTTTATCTATATATATTCTTTTCCATTATGGTTCATTACAGGATGTTGAACGCAGTTCCCTGTGCTATGCAGTAGGACCTTGTTGTTCATACATAAGAGCTTGCTTCTGCTAATCCAGAGCTCCCACTCTGTCCCTCCCCCAACCCTCCACTTGCCCTTGGCAGCTACAAGTCTGTCCTTTGTATCTGTGAGTCAGTTTCCATTTCATAGGTAAATTCATTTATGTCATATTTCAGCTTTCACATAGTAAAAGCGATACCCTATGGCACTTGTCCTTCTCTGTCTGACTTCCCTGAGTGTGATCGTCTCTGGGTCCATCCATGTTGCTGCAGATGGCATTGTTTTGGTCTTTTTATGGCTGTTCCATTGCATGGGTGTACCATATCTTCTTTATCCACTCGTCTGTCGATGGAAGTTTGGTGTTGCCATGTCTTAGCTATTGTAAAGAGTGCTGCTATGAGCACAGGCCTGCATGTATCTTTTTGAATTATAGCTTTTCTGGATATATACCCAGGAGTGGGATTGCTGGATCATATGGTAACTCTATTTTCAGTTTTTTGAAGAAGCTCCTTGCTGTTTTCCACAGTGGCTGCACCCATTTACATTCCCACCAGCACTGTTGGAGGGCTCCCTTTTCTCCATACCCTCTCCAGCATTTGTTATTTTTAGACTTTTTAACGATGGCCGTTCTACATGGTGTGAGGTGGTACTTCATTATTCTTTGACCTGCAGTTATCTAATTATTAATGATGATGAGCATCTTTTTATGTGCCGATTGGCCGTCAGTATATGTTCTTTGGAGAAATGTCTGGTTAGGTCTTCCGCCCAGTCTCTGATCGGGTTGTCTGTCTTTTTGTTATCGAGGTGGATGAGCTGTTTGTCAGTCACATCACTTACAAATATTTTCTCCCAGTTCATGGGTTGTCTTTTCATTTTGTTTATGCTTTCCTTTGCTGTGCAAAAACTTACAAGGACCCATCAGATGATGAGTTTCATTTCTTTCTTTATTTGGCTGCACCTGCTCTTAGCTGTGGCACCTGAGAGCTTCGATCTTCATTGTGGCCTGCAGGGTCTTTAAGCTGTGGCACGTGGGATCTTTAGTTGAGGCCTGCAAACTCTTAGCTGCAGCTTGTGAAATCTTGTTCCCTGACCCGGGATCAAACCTGGGTCCCCTGCATTGGGAGCATGGGGTCTTAGCCACTGGACCACCAAGGAAGTCCAAATGGGGAGATTTTAAATAAACAGCAAGGATATATTGTATAGCACAGAGAATTATAGCTGTTATCATGTAATAATCTTTAATGGAGAATAATCTGTAAAAATACTGAGTCTATGTACTATGCTATGCACCCAAAACTAATATATTATCAATCAACTAGACTTTAAATGAATAATTTTTTAACTGCGAGATTTTACACAGAAATTGAGGCTCTGGGTTCTCTAAAAAATCAGAAGATCTGGCATGCTGCATCCACACTCCCAAAGGTCACCACCTGGCTGGAGCTGCATAGCAACTGGTTCCTTTCAGTGGGGCAGGTGGCTTCCAGGTGGCCCCAGTCCCCACCACTCCCTGTTGCCTCCCTAACACTAAGGCCACGTGTCAGCTGTCATTCCTATCTCGCTTGCACTATTGTCTTTCTCTAAGAAGAGTTAAGGGGAAAGTTAAATATTTCTTGTACCAACAGGTGGAAATTGACAGACCAGCAAGGCGCATACTTTACTCCGTGAAGTGAGCTACTTAGTCTCTGTAAGTCTTGTTGGCTTGTTCTCATTCACAGGATAAAGTCCAGACCCTCTGGGCTGGCTTGCAGACCTTCCGTGACCTTGATCTTGCTTCCATTCTGTCCTGCCTCATCTCTCAGACTCTCATCTTTCTGTTTTCAGCCACAGCCTTGTGGTTGCACCAACAGACTCCCCCACCTTTATCCATGCTGTTCCCTCTGCCAGGAATGCTTTTCTCACTTGCCATTCATTTGCCCAGCCAACGCTCACTCAGCATTCAGGTCTTAGGTTAGACATCTCTGCCTCCAGGAAGCTCTCCTTGACTACACTGAGTTGGGTGTCCTCCAGTGTGTTCCATTAGCACCCTCTTCTATTTGTCTCTAATTATTTTATCACCTACTGATTCGTGTCTTTCCCTCACTGGACTTCAGAGCTCAAATGCAGGGACTGTGACCATGTCTTAGTCCCTTCCGCCTCTCTGCTTTCTAGCACAGCAGTCTATGGGCCCCGTGATTAGTGGTCAGATTCATTTTCTCTCCATTATAACTCAGCACAAGCTGATTTAAACAGAAAAGTGAATTTATTGGCATTTAGAACCAAAAAGTTCAGGGGCATGGTTGAATCCAGAGGTTCAAACGGTGTCAAGGGAAGTCAGCCTCTTGGCATCCCTTGGCTCTGTTTTCTTCAGGATGGCTTTGTTCTTTTCACGTGTGATGGCAGAAATGCCCCCAAGCAACACAGGCTTCCAGCCTGACAACTGTTGTAAAAAGAGAGTAACTCTTTCCCAGGAGTTCCAACCAAGTGCCAGACGAAGCTTTCCTTGGCCTGGCTAGAGCCAGTCACTCAAAGGTGGATGTAGGTTGAGACAGCCCCCTTGGAACTACACAGATGGGGAGTGATAGAATCCCTACCCCGCACAAACACTCAGGAAACTGTTACCAGAAGGTAACAGCATGGATGCTGGGAAGACATGAACAGCAGCCCTTAGCTTCCATGTGTTTGTTTTAAGCCATATGAGAGCCACGAACATGTCGGTCTTACCAGCTCATAGCAGGTGCTCAGTAAGCGCTTGAAGACAAATCTGGCCCAGGGGCCACGCCCTTAGATGCGGCTGTGAAGGGTCTGGCCCGTTGCCTCCATGCCCTCATCTCCTAAGACTCCTCCCCGCCCCCAGCCCTGCCAGCCACACGCCGACCTCAGGGCCTTGGAACACTTGCTTCCCTCCGTCTGAACCATTCCTCCTCCCACATGGCTTCCTCCCTCTCCTCCTGAAGATGTGTTCAGATGCCCAGATTCACACAAGGACCTCCCTGGCCATCCTATGAGATGCAACGCCTCCCACACAGCCCACGCAGCACAAATCCTTTGCTGTATTTTTTCCATAGTCTTTATCACCCCACGTATAGAATGCACTTTGCCCAGTTCTCGGAAGCACACTTTCATGGTGGTCTGTAATAAATATAACCATAATAAAGAGTGAATCAATGTCTTTTAAAGAGCTGCATCTTTATTTATTTATTTATTTGGCTGTGCTGGGTCTTAGTTGTGGCACACAGGATCTTTAGCCATAGTATGTGGAATCTCGTTCCCTGACCAGGGATCGAACCCTAGCCCCCTGCACTGGGAGCTCCGAGTCTTAGCCAATGGACCACCAGGGAAGTCCCAAGAACTTGCATCTTTAGAAGCATGTTGCTGGTTGTGTAAGAATATCCTCTCTCTCTGGAATGTATCACTACCACTACAAATAATAGTAAAAATAATAATAAAAGCAGAAGACTCAAGAGCATTGATGAGGACATGTCCATTGCTGGACAGAAGCAGGAGCCACTTTGCTGGGTGTCAGGCCCTGGTCTAAGCACTTGGTGTGAACTTCCAGAAATGCACTGGTCTCCCATGCCAAAATGCACTGGTCTCAAATGCCCCTCGGGCATGAATGATGACTTGAGTTAGGGTGGCCATCTCATCTGAGTCATCTGGAACTTTCCCAGTTTTCACGCTCAAGGTGCCAAGTCCCAGGAACCTCCTCAGTTAGGCACATCCAGACAGTCGGTCCCCCTAATCCATGTTCACAGCTCCATTTATCTATTTAATTTTTTGCCTTTAAATTTACATCCTAGGGAAATGCTTTTAAAGCTGCCAGACACCTCCAGCCGAAAGAACATTTTTCAAAGGGTAAAAAAAAAAATCTTAAGAGGCTGAGTAGTTGCGTAAAACTTCAAAAGAAGAGCCAGTTTAGACATCTTTGTTTGTTCTCTTCAATTTGACTATGATTTTATCATTTGTAGTCAGTTTGATTCTTTTGTGATTCAGTGACAGGGATTTATCCTTCTCGTTTTTTTTGGTACAGTTCTTGTGAGTACAAATAGACCCATTTGCTGAGCTAAGAAGATCTTTTCTATTTTCTGTGTTCTCCTATGAAACTGCCAAAGAAGCCAAGTTTTTTTTTGTTTTTTTTTTAGTTTTACTGTTTAAACATGTGAACCAACTTTTTTTTTTTCTTTACCACCATCATTTTCTTGTCTTCCTCTTTCAAACAAGCTGATCTGTTTTCCAGGAGTTTCCAAGTAATTAAACCCAATTAAAACCATTAAATTCTTTCTTTTAATGACAACTTTATTATTAAAAGCTAACCACATGGAGGAGATTTAACTGGCAAAGCCCTCCATTGTGTGTTAATCCGTCCCTAACCTCTGGCTGACACTTCCAAGAGATAAACCCCACAGAATAGCGAGGCTGGTTTAATGAATAGCTTTAATTAATACTTTTCTTCCTTGTGGCAGAGTAATATTTGTTCAGCTTGTAAACAGCTACTTGGCAGTGTTTTCTTTAAAGGCCCAGTTGGCTTGTATGGCGTGACGGCTCTGATTGATTTCGTCTGTTTGTGTGCTTGGTTTTCTTTTTTCTTTAAAAGGGAGAGGGAGAGATCTGTGTTCCAGAATTGGTGCAGAAGCATGTTGACCCCAAGTTGGGGGCGTCAGGGTAATCTACACAAGAGAAAAGCCAGGTGAACGCACGTGGCAGGCCGCCTGAACTTGTGAACTGTCTCCAAAGTGGGCAAGGCTGCCCTTTGCAGAAGTCTGCAAGCCCAGACAGGGTGCCCGCCAAGACACAAGCCTGGCTTGTGGCAGTCTGGGTGCTGGGATGAGAAGGAAAAGGCCAAGGTCACAAAATGCCAAACCAAGCTGCTTCTCCATGTCTCCCCTGATCGCCCCTTCAGGTGGCACCTGAGAAAGGGATAGCCCAGTGCAAGCGCTGGGTGTGGCCAGTGAGGCCCCGGAGAAGTTAACTCTGTGAATAAGGATGACAGACCCTCTGTGCTTCCTCCCAACTCAGTATCCACTAAAGAGCTTTACGTACATCAGCTCGTTTACTCTCATCACTTTAGGAGTAGATGCCCTGGTTCCCCACGTGTGCAGGCAGGAGATGGGCACAGCGACTTCTAGCAGTCACTCACCTCCCAGTAAGAAGGACAGAGCCCGAGTCTGCAGACAGGGGTCTGGCTGCAGGGGCGATGCCGAACATCTGGGCCACGTGGCCTTTTGAACCAGGAGAAGGGCACCTTACACTCAGCTGGTTGGGAGATTGAAAAATGTTTTTAACTTGTCACTTATTTAGAAAGCTAGTTTCATTGATAAGGTTGTCCACTCTAGAATTACAGAGTTAATTGACTAAGAGCAAAGCCTTTCATTCATTTTAAAGGAATTAGAGCAGCAGTTCCCCACTTGAGGGTACTTTGGCCTCCCGGGTGCTTGACTGGAGACATTTTTGGTTGTCACAACTGGATGAGGGGGATTCTCCTGGCACCTAGGGGTAGAGGCCAGCAATGTTGCTGAACAGCCTACTGTGGACAGTAGAGCCCCAGCAAAGAGTGATCTGTCTCCAAGGGTCAGCAGTGCCGAGGCTGAACAGCCCTGATTTATCAAGAGCTCCAGTTATTGACTAAGAGCAAAGCCTTTCATTCATTTTAAAGGAATTAGAGCAGCAGTTCCCCACTTGAGGGTACTTTGGCCTCCCGGGTGCTTGACTGGAGACATTTTTGGTTGTCACAACTGGATGAGGGGGATTCTCCTGGCACCTAGTGGGTAGAGGCCAGCAATGTTGCTGAACAGCCTACTGTGGACAGTAGAGCCCCAGCAAAGAGTGATCTGTCTCCAAGGGTCAGCAGTGCCGAGGCTGAACAACCCTGATTTATCAAGAGCTCCAGTTTTTCACTCCAGAGACATTCTGTAAACAAACAAAAGCAGTGTTCACGCACCCACCTATCAGTCTCCTAAACAACTAGCCCAAGCTTCTTCTTTTAAAGTAATTACGAGCTCCCTGGTGGTCTAGTGGTTAGGATACGGCACTTTCACAGCCATGGCCTGAGTTCAGTGCCTGATTGAAGAACTGAGATCCTACAAGACAGGGGTCCCCCACCTCCAGCGTCTAATGCCTGATGATCTGAGGCAGAGCTGATGTAATAATAATAGAAAACAAGTGCACAATAAATGTAATGTGCTTGAATCAGCCTGAAACCATCCCCCTCCACCCCAGTCCATGAAAAACTTGTCTTCCACAAAACGGTCCCTGGTGCCCAAAAGGCTGGGGACCACGGCCACGAGACACGAAGTGTGGCCCCCCAAAAAATAAGAGCAAAGTAATTGACTTAGGAAGTCTCCTAGTGAATTTGACTGTTAACCATGCCGCTAGCTTTCAGAAACACATCTAAGGAGCTGAGTTCTCGCAGGAATATTAGCCGTGAACTTGCTAATTAACAAGTAATTAGCAAGATCACATCCCAAACTCACAAACATCTACCTCTGCGGGTTATACACGTTTCCTTAAGAAAAGGCCTTGTGAGGAGCTTGAAGTAGGGTTAACTAATTCCATCACCTAAGAAGCTTTGGGGGAGCTCGATGTAAATACAGGACCTTAGAACTACTTCATTTAACCAGATCGCAGGGGGCCTGACAGCACCTGAGTGCTTGGGAAGCACCGCTCTGGGCAGGGATCTTAACCTGTGGCATTTTAATGTTTCTATAATGAAGAGTTTTGTTGTTATTTAGTTGCTAAGTCATGGCTGACTCTTTGTGACCCCATGGACTGTAGCCCGCTAACCTTCCCTGTCCATGGGATTCTCCTGGCAAGAATACTGGAGTGGGTTGCCATTTCCTTCTCCATGGGATCTTCTCGACCCAGGGATCGAACCCAAGTTGCTGGCATTGGCAGGCAGATTCTTTACCACTGAGCCACCAGGGACTCAGTCAATGACTACTTTGACTTTCCCCAAAAGAGCAGAGGGGGAAATCTCTGGGTTTCTGGATTCCTAGTGATTCTGGGTGGAGAAGGCAATGGCACCCCCTCCAGTGCTCTTGTCTGGAAAATCCCATGGACGGAGGAGCCTGGTAGTCTGCAGTCCATGGGGTCGTGAAGAGTCGGACATGACTGAGCGACTTCACTTTCACTTTTCACTTTCATGCATTGGAGAGGGAAATGGCAACCCATTCCAGTGTTCTTGCCTGGAGAATCCCAGGGACAGAGGAGCCTGGTGGGCTGCCATCTATGGGGTCGCACAGAGTCGGACACGACTGAAGTGACTTACAGCAGCAGTAGCAGCAAGAAGCTTCAGGGTAAGAGAAGAGTTTGGAAATCTCCGGATGCTTCTTTAGACATGCTTCCCGCTGGGAGCACTCAGAGATGCCTTTGGAGCAGAAGTCCAGGAAGACTTACACCTGGGGCTGGATCCACTTAGAGACCAGAGGTAGTTTAACCTGTAGGATGTCAGCATAGGAGCATCTTGGAGGAAAGACCCCTCTTCATGTTGAAGGACTGACTGGCGTTCCACCTGAGACCCCCGTGATGAGGGTGAAAGAGACTGCCCCTGGAAGCTACCGTCCTTTGATCCCCGTGCGAACAAGATAATGTGCATACAAGAGTTGTGTTTTTCATTGTTTGGTTAGTTTTTTTCTGAAAACTGCTTTTGGAAGCATTGCATTTGGTAACATTCATGGATCTAGAGAGGCCCTGAATTGGTTACCGGGATGGGCCTTCCTCTGTTTATCTCTCTTTGACACGTACAATGACATCCTAAAAAGTTAGGGGCTGCTCATAAATCAGGGGTCGGGGAGGAAGGCTGGGGAGCCAAGAGAGGATTCAGAGTCCCTCAAGGCCGGCTCAAGCGATGTGACTTCCAATCTCAGCCAAAGTGTCTGGTTCCTGAAGAGCCATTCCTGGCTTGGGGAGTGGGGAGGGGGGGACAGCTAAGAAGTGAGGGATTTACTGGGTAACTTTGCTTTTCCACATCACATCTGGGAAATGAGAGACACAAATGCTCAGGGGCAATGAAGGGAGATCCTTCTCCAGCCGTGGTCTCTCCTTTTATCCACTCTGAAGCCCAGCGGTTATTAAAGAGGAAAGCTGGCCTGAGGCCTGAGGAAAGAATCAGGCTGATTGTTGCACGGCAACCACCTGTCATTTCTCTTAACTTTGGAAGTGTAATTTAATTAAATGGGTCCCTTGTTCATTAATGGAGAAGGAAATGGCAACCTACTCCAGTATTCTTGCCTGGAAAATTCCTTGGACTGAGGTGGCTGGTAGGTTACCAGGTAGCCAGGGTCCATGGGGTCGCAAAGAGTTGGACCAATTGAGCGACTTCACTTCACTTGTTCATTAAAAATAATCTGACTGTAGCTTTTCTTAATAAAGCACTTGTTAGCAGTTCCTGTAAAGACATACTCCATGAGTAAAATGGATAAGATTTTGGTTTCTTTGGTAATTCTGTTACCGAAAGAGTGTGGGGTCCAGCTGCTCGCCACTCCAGGGCCAATAAACAGGTCACGTTGATGGAAAGGGAAGTTAACTTTATTTCAGATACCAGCAGCTCAGAGGGAGGGTGGTGGACATCTGTCCAAAGGCCAACTCCCCACCACCACCACTGGCAACCAGTGGGCAAGAGCTTTTACAGAAGTCGGGCAGTTGGGGGGTGGGGGTGGGGGCTACATGCAGAAACAGCAGAGTCATCTCTGACAGTCATCTTCAAATGGGTCATCGGTTGTCTGACCAGTGTCATCTTGATTGTTTTAGGTCCACTTAATCTTCAATTCCAGGGTCCATTTGTCGCCATTGCTTTGCGGCCAGTTTTCAGAATCGTGGCAGCTCATGTCCTGGGTACAGTCTGGCCATCGTGTAGCTAACTTCTCCACCTGCTATTTCAGTATCTATAAGAGCTCACAGGATTCAGCTCAGCATACCATCCACAGTCCTTGAGAAAGAACTAAAGGTTCCTGACTCTGCGTAATGACTACATTATTATTGTTCTTCAGTCGCCTTTGCCTGTTTTCCTGTTTGCACATTTCCCACTTCTTAGATTCAACTTATTCTTTAAAGTTTTCCGCAGACAAAAGGCAGGCAGAGGCATGATGGTGGGGGGAGCAGGTCAGAAGGCGCAAGGACCATAGGGTTCTGCTCCGCTTTAGTCCTGGGTTTGAATCCCAGCTCTATCGTTTAGAATCTCCTCCTCGCTTTGAATCTCATTTAATCTGTAAACTAGAGAAAAGATATTTTGAGGAAGAAGTGTGTTAATATACAAAAGACTTACACACACTTAAATATTTATTTTTAAAAATACTTAACTGAGCATCTGCCTTGTACCTGGTCCAGGTTAAGTTACATAGCAATAGCTCTCATAGAGCTTGCGTTCTGGTTGAGAGAGAAGCATCAAAAATCATAAGATCTTTCCAGATAATGATAAATGCTGTCAAAAACTGTAACAGTGTAATGAGATGTCGCATGAGTGGAGGGTCAGCACCCAGGTTACTTTAGGCGGGATGATCAGAAAAGGTCTTTCTGGTATTGAAAATGGGAACTGAATGTTACAAAGGGGCCAACCATGAAAGCATCTGGAGAAAGGAAATTCCAGGCAGTGAGCACAGCAAGTGCAAAGGCCCTGAGGCAGTATCGAGCTGGCAAGCTCACAGAGCAGACCAGTGGGTTAGAGTGGCAAAGTGAAGGATGCTGGCATTATTTAGAGGGCCAGAGGATGCTGACAGGTTTTAAAGGAGGAGGGACAGTTCTAGCTTTTGTTTTAAAAAGACCAATCTTGCTGCTGTATGGACAATAGCTTTGGAGGTAAGTGGAAGCTAGCTAGCTGTATATAGCCCAGCATACAAATGTGCTTGTTTTCAGCCTCCCTCACCATCTCCCTCTCTGTGATGATCTAAAGGCCCCTTGGGAATAAAGTAAAGACATGAGTTACAGGCTAGGCTCAGATAATTAGAAACAGGTTTTTTTATAACAAGAGTGTCCAGCAATGAGATGGGAAAGTTAAGTGGGATGTGTGACAATTTTTCATTACAAATGACTGTCCTGTATCCCTGGCACCCTCTAATGTGTATTTTCCAGTATCACCAAGCAGTTAATTCAGTTCTGACTCCGTCTTCCTGAAGACAGCAACTCAGGTTAATCCCACTCACTAAGGGCTCAGTCCCACAAAACTGCCCCCATGTCAGATGCCAGTTGCAAATCTGCATTGTTACCTGTGCTTCTGACCAACTGGCTATAAATTAGAGGTTCCCATGACCCCCTCCTTGGGTTCAACTAATTTGCTGGAGCTCACAAGACTGAAAGAAACACTTACATACAGAGACTAGTTTATTACAAAGGATATTATGAAGGATATGGATGAAAGCCATGTGGAGAAGTACATGAGGAGGGTCCAGAAGGGTCCCAGCACAGGAGCACCCACATGCAACTGGGGTGTGCCACCTTCCCAACACGTGGACACGTTCATCACCCCAGGGAAAGCTGCTCAGTCGTGTCTGACTCTTTGTGACCCCATGGACTGTAGCCTGCCAGGCTCCTCTGTCGGTGGGATTTTCCAGGCAAGAATACCGGAGTGGGTTGCCATTTCCTTCTCCCAGTATTATATTAGTTTCAGGTATGAAACATAATGATTCTGTATTTTTATAGATTTCATAGCATAAAAAGTTATTATAGTATGCTTGACTGTATTCTCTGAGCTGCCCATTACATCCCCGTGACTTATGTGTTTTACAACTGGTAGTTTGCACCTCTCAATCCTCTTCACCTATTTTGCCCACCCCTCTCTCCCCAGGCAACCACTTGTTTGTTCTCTGTATCTATGAGTCTGTTTTCATTTTATGTTTGTTTCTTTTGATGTTTTGATTCCACGTATAAGTGAAAACAAACAGCATTTGTCTTTCTCAGTCCAGCTTATTTCACTGAGCAAAATATCCTCCAGGTCCATCCATGTTGTCAAAATGGCAAGATTTCCTTCTTTTTCATGGCTGGGTAACATTCCATTGTATATACATACCATATCGTCTTTATCCGATACTCAACTGCTGATGGGTAGTTAGGCCGCTTCCATATCTCGGCTATTAGAAATTCCAAGGGCTTTAGGAGTTCTGTGCCAGAAACAGGGACAAAACCCAAATATATATTTCTTACTATAAGTCATAATACCACCCTCCCCAAATGCCACTTCCCCCCAGTTATGACAAGGAGGAGTGTTGCCCAAACTTATAAACTGCTCTCTAGGGAGAGATGCCACCTTTGCTGAGAACCACTGCCTTAAAACAGGCTCATCGTGGCTCAGCAGTAAAGAATCCACCTGCAATGCAGGAGCCGCAGGAGACACGGGTTCGATCCCAGGGTCAGGAAGATCCTCTGGAGGAGGAAATAGCAACCTACTCCTGTATTCTTGCCTGAAAAGTCCCATAGACAGAGGAGCCTTGTGGGCTACAGTCCACAGTGTCACAAAGAGTCAGACATAACTTAGTGGCTAAACAACAACTGCCTTAAAACATGGTATAGGAGATCACACACCCAAAAGAACAGCATTTTGTCATTTTTTTCATTGCATGGTGTGGTAGGCTAATGGGCCCCCAAAAGGTGTTCAGGTCCCAGTCTCCAGAATCTGTGAATGTTACCTTGTATGGCAAAAGAGACTTAAATAGGTATGATTAATGTAATCACAGAGTCCTCAGAAGAGGGAGGCAGGAGGTGAGAGTTGATAGCAGGAACTGGCTGCGGCGAAGGAGGCGATGCCAAGAAATGCACTGGCCTCCGGAAGCTGAAAAGGGCAAGGAAACTGATTCGCCTTTGAAAGCTCCGGAAGGAACACCTTGACTTCATTTTTTTATTTGTGTTATTTATTTCTGGCTGCACTGGGTCTTCGGTGCTGCACGGGCTTTTCTCTAATCGCAGAAAGCGGGGCTACCCTCTGGTTGTGGCGCACCGGTGTCGTCACAGGGCACAGGCTCTAAGCCTCAGTAGCGGCAGCACAGGGCTCAGCAGTTGTGGCACACAGGCTTAGTTGCTCCATGCCCCAAGAAATCTCCCCGGACGAGGGATCGATCCCCTGTCCACTGCTTTGGCAGGCAGATTCCTATCCATTGTGCCACCAGGGAAGTCTGAAACACCTTGATTTTAGATTTCTAATGTCTAGAACTCTGTAAGAGGATAAACTTGTGTTGTTTCAAGCCACTGAATTGGTGGTAATCTGTTACAGCATCCACAAGAAACTAACGTACAGTCTTCATGTTTAACTTTCTGTGATGGTGAGTGGAACAGGTTTGCCATCTGCAGTCATGAGGACAAGTTTCTTTCTGAACTGTTTTAAAAAAAAAAAATGTGCGGGAAGGGTAGCTCAATTAAAGGAAAATCCTAAGTTAACACAGCTCCTCGGAAGTGTGTGAAACTTGCAAAGGTGTTACAAGAATAGCCACAGTCTAGCAAATACCAGGTGAAACTACTGCACGGGGATTTCTAGTGGGAACAGCTTTCTGATGGAAGGGTTTGGACTCTGATGCCGTTTTGCTAATTTGCCTGTGCTAATAATACCTAAGCACCAGGAGGAAATCATATCGCACTCATTATCCTATGGGAGCCCTAGAAAGGAGTCACTTGCTTATATTCAGGTGAGGAAACTGAGACCCAGGGAGGGTGAGCATCTCATCCAACGTCATGTCCCTGGGGAATGGCAGTCCTGGGATTTGACGCCAGGTCCTGCTGCCTCTGCAGTTAATGTTCTCAGTCGCTTTGCTTTGGGGAGCTTCTTGCCTGTGGCCACTTTCATGCACACCTGGAGAATGGTGGAGGCAGCTGCGGTGCTCATTGGAGGAAAGCCACTTGCTCCATTAGGCAATGCTTGTATAAAAAAGAGACTGTGGCCCTAAGACCAGAAAACAAAACAGACCCTTCCGTGCACTTGACTTCACAACACTTTAGGGTTGAGGGAGTAAGAGGTGCCATCAAAAGAGAAGACAGTCTTCTGAGGTGCTGCCTGGAAAGGCTCAGTTATTCCTAAGATGTACAGAAGCACTTGAACTTGCCACTTGTTTAGCCACTCTGACTGAAATATACCTGTTCGGGTGCAGACACATGGAGGCTTTGAGCAGAGTCAAGAATCTTTCAATTGCTTGCAACAGAAACAGCATACATTAGTTTAAGACAAAATGGAAAATGTATTCGTGTAACCAGAATATCCAGAAGTAGATTTTGAAAACAGTGGGATCTGATCCCTCAATATTTTCATATGAATTTGCATATGATGATGTACTTTGATGTTCTGTCATCTATTCTACTGCTGCTGCTAAGTCGCTTCAGTCGTGTCCGACTCTGTGCAACCCCATAGATGGCAGCCCACCAGGCTCCTCCATCCCCGGGATTCACCAGGCAAGAGCACTGGAGTGTCATCTATTCTAGAGATAGGTAAATTTTTCCCTGGTGGCATAATAAATATGTATTCGTGTAACCAGAATATCCAGAAGTAGATTTTGAAAACAGTGGGATCTGATCCCTCAATATTTTCATATGAATTTGCATATGATGATGTACTTTGATGTTCTGTCATCTATTCTACTGCTGCTGCTAAGTCGCTTCAGTCGTGTCCGACTCTGTGCAACCCCATAGATGGCAGCCCACCAGGCTCCTCCATCCCCGGGATTCACCAGGCAAGAGCACTGGAGTGTCATCTATTCTAGAGATAGGTAAATTTTTCCCTGGTGGCATAATAAATATTTTAGGCTTTAGGCTAGGCTCTGCAGGAGCGATCAACTCTGCCATTATAGCCCGAAAGCAGCCACAAACACTGAGTGAACAAGTGGGCATGGCTGTGTTCCAATAAAACTTTATAAAAACTGACAGCCGTAGTTTACTAACCCCTAGATTCTCTTATATTTCTTTCATTCTTTTTTTTTCTTTTTTAAGCTGGTCACTCTTAAAGTAAACATTCACTAAAAGGATGACAACCTACTCTTTGAAAAACTCGTTTAATCTTTGTATTAATAATTTTATGAGTTGATTAACCCCATTTTACAGATGAAAAACTGAGGCACACAGAGGTTAAGTAACTTGTACAAAGTCATCTAGTGGTAAGAGGTGGAACTAGCCTTGAACATAATAAGCAGTCTGGCTCAGAACCCACACTCTTCACCTACTACAAAACACTCAGTAATGACTGGCTATTATTATTATCCAGCCAGCTGTGAAAAAAACAAAAAAAAGACCACAGTCTTATAACTTAATTTCAAGATGAATTTGAGGTGTGCCTTTCTTTTCTTCAAAGAGTTGTGGTGCTAAATAGTGTGGCTCTCACCTCTTTAAATTATAAACGGAATTAAATGATGAATTAAACCATCTACCACAAAAGTGTTATGTGCTTAAAATAGAAAACTTGGAAATTTCAATAAAGGAAATTCTCTTTTGGACTAATAGAGCTGTGATTCATCACATACGACTTTTTGGTTCAAAACTTGGACTCCTTCAGAATGAAAATGGTATCCTCCTAATCCACAGGGATTGGGCAGAAGACCTCTTAAGAATACAGCTTAAATCGGAGAGCTTGGATGTTTGGAAGTGATGAAGGCACTTGACAGAAAACAATTGCCGTCATCTAAATTAACATCTAAATTAACCCCGAAGAATTTTTTGCACTCAGATTTTGAAACCTCCAGGAATCCACATGCCATTTTCCTCCTTCAAGTTTGCCTGATATTCGATTAATTTCGTTTTAGGAAAAGACTTTCTGTTTTAAGGCTCTTACCCTCTCCGCCCGCATCCAGGAAATATAGCCATACGTCACAAGATAACTTACTGATCCGTAAGGCAGATCTCTGAGGGGCCCATATGGTGAACACCCCCACCATCTTCCTCTAATTAAGAGAACCTCACCAAGAATGCGTGATAATTAGGTTACAGCTGCATCCAGACCCACAGCATCTGCCTGGAGGGGGGTGTTCCAGGGCTTGGAACGTCCTCATCAGCCTCCTAAACGAAAGCGTGCGCAGCCCACCTCGCCATCATCAAAGCCGAACCCTGACAAATCTGTAGAACATGAGAGCACAGTGAAAAAATCTGCAGTCTGATTTGTCCCTGGTGGGGAGAGAGCCACCCACAGACTCTTGAGTCAAAGATGACATTCCATCCACCCAACCCCAGTGGTCCCCAGCGCAGTCCTTTCTACAGACAAGTTACAAATCGAAGCCTGGTTTGGAAAAACTCCCTTTTCTCAGTTCTCCATTCTGGTTTAAATTGATTGTTTTTTAAGCACGATCTGTTTCTTGCTGTTACTTGCTTAAGAAATTAACCACTGATTTTTTTTTTTTAATCCAAAGAGTATGTAAAGATTAAGAAAATGGTTTTCATGTGAGATGGTATTTTCATAAAGCACATCTTTCCTAGAGTACCATCTGATTCGAGATATTCCTGCTGGGTTTACAGAAACACGAGGAAGCGGACTGGGATGTTTTGACAATAACCAGCACTTGTAGAGTGCCTGACATACCGGACCTGGGCTAGGGGTTTACATATGTGCTATTTCATTCAGTCCTTTTATTAGCTGGAAAAACATGGCGCAAAGACTCCATATTTTAGGCTTTCTTTGGGAGAAGTGCTAGTTCAGGCAGGCTTCCTCTCCCTCCAAGCTACACGGGGTGAATTAAGCTAACAAACCAGGATGGTGTGTTTATAGAGCGTCTCAGGGATGCATTCAGGGGGCAGCATGAGATGAAACCCCTGTCACCCTGTCCTCACATTAGTTAATGCTCAGCCTCCACCAATTTTTGTTTCTTCATTTCTCAGTCTTTACAACCCTGAAAAAAAAACATTTTCTACTTGGATACAGTGGTCTGGCCCTGAGTAACACTGTGTGTCACTTAACTACAGGGACAGTTGTGCTTTTCTTGGGCTGTTCTAGACTTTTCCACCTCAGCAGAACTAGTTTTTATCAAGTATCTTGAAAAGAGGTTCCCGCTACACAGTTTAAAATCATCTAATAGGCAGCATGCAAGCAGATTTTAGAAAAAACTGAAATAAGAGAATGCGTAGGGAGTAGTTACTGCTGCTGCTAAGTCGCTTCAGTCGTGTCCAACTTTGTGCAACCCCATAGATGGCAGCCCACCAGGCTCCCCCGTCCCTGGGATTCTCCAGGCAAGAACACTGGAGTGGGCTGCCATTTCCTTCTCCAATGTGTGAGAGTGAAAAGTGAACGTGAAGTCGCTCAGTCATGTCCGACTCTTGGCGACCCCATGGACTGCAGCCTACCAGGCTCCTCTGTCCATGGGATTTTCCAGGCAAGAGTACTGGAGTGGGGTGCCACTGCCTTCTCCAAGGGAGTAGTTAGGTATTCTAAAAGTTCTCCTCAGAAACCTTTGAGTGTCTTGAAGTTTTTGTTTCAGTTTTTAATAATCCCAGAAATGTTTGAATCTCTTCTCTTAAAAAAAAAAATTTGAGAATATTCTGCTGCTGCTGCTAAGTCGCTTCATTCGTGTCTGACTGTGCGACCCCATAGACGGCGGCCCACCAGGCTTCTCCTCCATGGGATTCCAGGCAAGAGTACTGGAGTGGGGTGCCATTGCTTTCTCCAGAGAATATTCTAGATAATGCTAAAGTTCACTTTGATCATCACTTCTAATTTCTCTCTCCCCTCCACTCTGCTTTCCAAAGGTAATTTCTGTTCTGATTATGGATATATATCTTTGCAGATATTTACAGATACATAAGGGCCCATAGAAAATATGTAGTAACATTTTATATGTCTCCAGTAAATGGTAATAACATGCAGTATATAACTCTCAGATATATACTTTCACTCAATATTTTTTGATGTGTCCATGTTAACACCTGGAGATCTGGTTCATTTTTCAATTGAATTTAGTTTCCCATTGCATGAATATTCTACATTTTATTTCTCTAATCTCCTTTGGTGGACAGCTAAATCGTTTTCAGTCATTTGCAGTTTACAAACAACTCTGTAATGAACATCTTTTTACACATCCCTGGTTCACATATATGGATTTTTCTCCAGAGTAGTATTTACCCTGGGCTTCCCTGGTGGCTCAGAAGGTAAAGAACCCATCTGCAATAATAGAGACCTGGGTTCCATTCCTGTGTTGGGAAGATCCCCTGGAGAAGGAAATGGCAACCCACACTCCAGAACTCTTGCCTGGAAAATCCCCAAGGACAGAGGAACCCGGCAGGCTAGAGTCCATGGGGTCACAAAGAGTCGGACACGACTGAGTGACTAAGCACGCAGTGTTTGCTGGAGGGTAACGTTACTCGCGGAGGTTTCCCCTTTTTGGCAGCACTGGGCCTTCGCTGCTGCGCGGCTCTCTCCAGTTGCGGCGCTCGGGCTGCTCACTGCGGTGGAGACTCTTGTCGAGCTCCGGCTCTGGGGCCCGCAGGGCTCGGTGGCTGTCACGCACAGGCTTAGTTGCCCCGTAGCATATGGAGTCTTACTGGACCAGCGATCAGACCCGTGTCCCCTGCTTTGCCAGGTGGATTCTTAACCACTGGAAAGCCCCTCCTTTTGTTTTTAATTTAGTTTTCTTTTAATCAAGAAATATATGCATAGAGTTTAAAACTCATGTCTTCTCCAAAAGAAAGGATCATGAAACACAGTAAGTGGTCCCCAGTGATTTCCCCCCAATCCCACCCTGCTTTTTTGCCCAGAGGCAACAACTCTATACTCTTGATTCTTTGGGTGTTTACCTTCAAATTTCTAAGTAACCTGCTTCTTTACCCACTGCATGATTTTTTTCTGTTTTAGGCAGGATCTCTGGCTTCCCAAACTACAACGTAAGACTTTAGCTCTCTCTTCTCACCCACCCTTGCCTCTCACACACATGTAGATTTTTCTCTCCACATCCTCCCAATATCAGTAAGTCATCATTTCAGCTTTGTTGATGTAGCGGATTCGGCTTCTTATAACTATGCAAACACTTGTCACAGGTAAGCCGTTTTTGTCTACAGTAATTGCTTTTCCTGTTTTGTGTGCTGGCCTGAGAGTTGACATTTTTCTGAATAAATCCTTTCAGTGGATGAATCTAGATGGCTCCTTCTTCTTGCTTCCCACTTAGTACATGGAGGGCTGGGCATAGGTGGTTAGGCATACAAACAGCCTCACCAGGAAAGAATATGTGCAGTCCTGCAGAGGTGAAATGGTTTGGGTTCTAGGAGTATGTGGAAACACCCCCCAAACCTTTCCCCTGGTCACACAGTGATTCCTTACTTGGCTCCAAGGAGTTTGTTTTCCCTGTTTCCTCTTCGTTTTTCAGAGACCACTCTACCCTGCGACTTCCAGCCAGGGCCTGGCGTGCTAGGCTTTGGCTATGGAAGCCGTAATGAGGTGTTTCACCTAATGGCTGTGTTCCTGGGCTTGATTCTTCACAGTTGTGTGTGTGAAGCTGAGATCACCAGCTGCGATTTTCTGTTTTTTTTAAGGGTCAAGACGGGTTTATGTCATTCATTATTTGTTTTTATAATAGAGGTAATACAGCCTCCTGGTGAAAAATTCAACTGGGAAAATAAGTGTATTGAGGTCAAGGCCACTTTTCCTCCTCGGCCAATGCTGGCCCCTCGAGGCCTCCTCTGAAGCCGAGCTGCCCTGAACCAGATTACTGGCTTCAGATCCCAGCACTCGCTAGCTGTGGCACCTTGAGCTTGTTGCTCTGTGAGCTTCAGTGTTCTCATCTCTGAAATGGGAAGATAATAAGTGCTCACCTCAGAAAGCATTGTGGGGATTAAATGAGTTAATAAATACTTAGAGAGTGGCACAAAGCACCTAACAGATATTAATGAGGACTATCACTAAATGCTGTCTCTCCTTGCAGACCAGTGGTTCTTAACCTTGACTGCACATTGAAATCAGGTGTGGAGTTTAACCTTCTCTCATGCCTGGATCCCACCCGCAGCCGTTCTGATTTTATTGATTTTTAAATGCGCCTCGCATCAACAAAGTGTGCAGCCGGGGTTGAGAACCATTATGCACGATAGTTCCCATGTGTATGCTCTATATTTTAAAGGTGTATCAGTTGGAATCAGTGAGGTTATGTTGTAGTAACAAACATGCCCCAAATCTCACCTGCTTCTTATGTATGGTACATGTCGGCTGTGGTCTGTTGTAGCTCTGACACGCATCATCTTTATTCTGGAACCCAAGCTGACCAAGTCACTTGTAGCTGGAACATTTAGCCTTGTGAAGTGGGAAGAGAGCATGGCAACCCATCCACTAGCCCTTAAAGCTTCCAACCAGAAGTGGAAATAAAAAGGAGGGGAAAGTGTTAGTCACTCAGTTGTGTCTGACTCTTTGAAATCCCATGGACTGGGATCCCACAAGGCTCCTCTGTCCATGGAACTCTCCAGGCAAGAATAGTGGAGTGGTTATCCATTCCCTTCCCTAGGGGATCTTCCCTGACCCAGGGATCGAACTTGGGTCTCCTGCACTGCAGGCAGATTCTTTACCATCCCAGCCACCAGAGAAGCCCTTTCCAACCATAAGTGAAACATATCTTCTGCTGACATTTCATTGGCCAAAGCGAGTCACCGTTGAGCTCCACAGGGAACCTGTACATCAGGGGTCAGCGGCCTTTCTCTTCAGGGCCAGACAGTTGGCACTTTAGGATAGGTAAGGATCGTTCACAACTACTCACCCCAGCCTTCAAAGCCCGAAAGCAACCACATACAACACACTCTCCAAAAATGTAAAAATCACGCAACTTGTGAGCCATTCAGAACAGACAGCAGGCTAGATCTGACCTGCAGGCTGTAGTTTGCCCGTGCCTGGCGTATCATCTTCCTACAGGGAGAAGCTTTTCAGGAAGGGACCCCAAATATGAATGAAGAGCAATGCAATCTACACACTGTGTGTAGGAAAGAGAGGGAGAGAGAATGGGCCCTTTGGTTGTACATTGTGTTTTACACAGTAACTGCATGCGTGCTAAGTTGCTTCAGTCGTGTCTGACTTCATGTGACCCTAAGGACCGTAGCCCGCCAGGCTCCTCTGTCCATGGGATTCTCCAGGCAAGAATACTGGGGTGGGCTACCATGCCTGCCTCCAGGGAATCTTCCCAACCCAGGGACCCAACCAGCGTCTCTTAGGTCTCCTGCACTGGCAGGCGGGTTCTTTACGACTAGCGCCACCTGGGATGCCCTTTACACAGTGTATTGTGACATGATTTGCTCTTGCTCCTTAATACTGTGTTTCTGGATGATTCTTTCATGTCAGGAGTCCTAGCACGACTCCATTTTTTTCATGGCTGGCTAGTTTTCCCTGGTATGGATGTCCTATAGTGCGTTTTGTTTGTGTTTCTATAGTTAATCCTCTCTTGTTAGATAACAGTGGTTTTTTTTAAACATCTGGAGCAGGAAGGCCGTGTCATAGACTGATCAGTATAAAGAGAGAACCAAGATCCCAAGTCTGCCAGTAGTTTACACGTGGTTTACACTGCTTTCCCTGAAATGTCTTGTTTTCCAAAAGGTTCTCTTTTCCTCCAGCCACTTATGGTTCTTGCAACACTGAACACGGGTGCCATTCCAGAGGCATATTTGGGGGAGGAGATTTCAACACTGATGAGGATAAATAGAAATGATGAAAAGGTAGAAGTGAAATCCCAGAAGCTGCAAACCTTATCACCTGAGCCCACCTGGACACACACTTTAGGCCGTGTGGGAGCCCCAGAGATGCAGACAGACCACAGCCACGGTTCACAGGTGGGGCCGGAGGAGGGCAGGCTGAGAGGACACCAACTCCACTTAGACACTTTTCTCCTCTTCTTCCTAACAGGACACCACGGCGTCCGTGCGCATCGGCCTCATGATGGAAGAAATGATCTTCAACCTCGCAGACACACATCTGTTCTTCAATGACCTGGAGGTTTGGAATTGTTTGATTACTTGTTTCATTCCATAGTTGCTTTATTTAATCACCTGCATCTGGTTTAAGGGCAGAGACACTGCCTTTTCGTTTTCCCTTTTTTCTTTTTCATTTGGAGGCTAGAAACTCTTGCTTGCAGCCCCCAAGAAGGCATAGGACTGTGGCCAGCCACAGCTTATTGGAAACACACTTGACCGGATTCCCTCTGTGGTTAATGGGCTTTTCTCTCTGCTCTAGCAGTGATGTCCACTGGCAGTTTTACTAATCCAATCAAAGCTGTGTAGTTTCTTCCTCCTGAAAGTTACTATTTAATAAAGTTTATTAAGGCAAATTAGTATGGAACCTCCTGGGTCAGGAATAATTAGCAATGGGCCAGGATGGAAGCTTTTAAAAACAATTTACATTCCCCTGAAAACATGTTTTACAAAGAGAAAGGGGAGGGGGAGCATGCTGATTTAAAGTATCAGCTCCTGTGCCCTTAAGCAAGGAGCAAGGGAGATGGGAGAAAGGGGAGAGCAGCTTCAGAAATAAATTTAATTCATTTGTTTATATACTGCCTGTGTCTGAAAGATTGGGGAAGAATCTCAAATAGAAAACATATTTAAAATAGAGCTACTAAAGCAAACACAAAGGAACAGAAAGCCACGTAATGAGTAAGGCTGAAGCATCGTACAAAAATAAAAATCTGGCTTGGGTTAATGACAGCAATTTAGAGTCTGTCTGTGAGCTTCCTGGTAGCGAAAGCAAGAAAGGAAATAGAATGCACTACCTCCCCCAATGAAAGAGCAGCTTTCTCCAAGGTAAGGAAAGGTTGTCTGCTAAGAGAATTAACGTGGGAATCTTCTAGATTTGTAAATTATATTCTCGTTATTGGCTTAACAGATAGAAAAATAAAGGCAACCTAAAATATAACTGCTTATGAAAGAACAATTCTATTTATCCTGGTAGGAATATTTTTTCCTAGAATCTGAAAAATCCCTGGGGACTCCACTGCGAAGTAGAAACGTCAAGGCGATAAATTTCAAATCTGTCCTGGCCAGCCTGGAGCATTGCTAATATTTATCATCAGGAAAGAATACAGGGTTTCCTTCCTGTTCTGCTGTCCTAGAGTTCCGGAGGGGAAACGCTTGCTGAAAAGATCAGTCTTGTGTTCTGTCCAGTCTCAACAAGCCATGTGGGGCTCAGTCCTCACGTCTGTGAAATGGGATTGATGGTCTCTGCCCAGCTTCTTTTTTAAGAGAGGATTGAAATAGAAACTCGCTGAGGAAGAGAGCTTTGGAGTAGTGGAAAATGCCAGTAGCATCAAAGCTCAAAACTATCTCTTTCACCAAAAGCAACATGCAAGCTCTCTTTACCAAGGCCTCTCATATCTTGGAGGGAAAAAAGAGAGAAAGAGCTTACATTTTTTAATTGGAAAAAAAACACACACACACGGCAACTGAATTCAGCAAGTATTATGGAGCCTAATGTAGTAAAGACTCCACTGATCACACATAGCAAAACCCAAGTCGCTTTAGCAAAAAATGAAAACTATTGGCCCTTTTAGTTGAAAAGTACAGGGTAGATTTAGTTTTTCTCTGTCTCCTACTTAGAATGTTACTTCTATGAGAGCAGAGACCGTGTCTGTCTGATTCACCTTAAATCCCTGGAGACCAGGCAATAAACAGCCAAACAAATCCGTAAACAAGAACGCTTGTGAGAGTGAAAAGGATGTGAAGAAAATAAAACAATCAGGTGTGATAGTGAGGGAGCAGGGTAGGGGAACAGCATTCTCACTCTCGAGGGAGTCAGGGAGGTGTCTCAAGGACATGGCACTTGAGCCAAGGCCTGAATGATGGCAGAGGTCAGCCAGGTAGAGATGAAAGGAGATGGGGTCGGCAGGTGCAAAGGCCCTGAGGTGAGAACTAGTGTGATGTCGTCTAGGTTCTGAGAGAAGGCCACGTGACCGCAGTGGGTGAGTGAGAGCAGAGAGAGATGAGTCTAGAGAGGCAGGCATGAGGCAGACACAGCTGTAAAGGTCAGGGTTTATTCTGAGTGCTGTGGACAGCCAGGGGCCGGGAGAGCATGAAACAGGAAGAGCCCCGTGGCCTGGCTTATGTGTCGCGGCGACCACTCGGGCTGCTGCATGGAAGACAGGCAGTCGGAGGGGGAGGCGAGAGACTGGGGGACTAACGTAGAGGTGCCTCCAAGCAAAAGGAGAAAAACGGGTTGGGTTGAGATGGGAAGAAGATTTGCACTTAGGGATGGCAGTAAAGCAAGAGGCCTTGCTCATAGGTTGGACAAGGGGGATGAGGGAGAGTGAGGAGGCAAGAGAGACTCCTGGGCTCAGCCTGACCTGGGTGATGGTGCTGTTCTCTGTGATGGGCAACCCAGGGGAGGTGAAGAAGCCATCCCTCTGTCGAGCGCACCTGGGGTCTGAGATGTCTGGGACACTCCAGCGATGACACCAAGTATGTGTTAGTCTCTCAGTCGTGTCCCACTCTTTGCGACCCCCATGGACGGTAGCCCGCCAGGGTCCTCTGTCCATGGGGATTCTCCAGGCAAGAACACTGGAGTGGGCAGCCATTCCCTTCGCCAGGGGATCTTCCCAACCCAGGGATCAAAGCCGGTCTCCCACATTGCAGGCAGATTCTTTACCATCTGAGCCTCCAGGGAAGCCCGATGATACCAAACTGTCAGGCAAACACATAAGCATTTGAAGCTCTTATGCAATAGAAAGGCAGATACACAGTAGGGGCTTCGTCCACCTTGGTTGAAACTGAGACTCAGAGCCAGGCATTTTCAGGGGACCGTTGTGTTTGAGTTCAAGCCCATACTTCAGACCCTTGCCCCCTCTGCCATTCCTCGCTGGCCCCAAAGTCTAAGTCGCACCTTTCAGAAAACCATCTTAATTACCAGCTGGAGCTACTCAGGGAAGACAGTTTGTTTTTATTCTCTACACTTTTTTTTTTTCCAAAATGTCCCCAATGCCAGAAGCCCCGAGGGTACCTCGGCAGAATTGAAACCACGTTCCTCGATGGAGAAGTTAAGACTCACACAAGTGAAAACATACTGCCTGCTGGTGCCGGGGAGCCCCTGTCAAAATCTGAAGAGCAGCCTCGTGGAGCTCCGCAGGGAGGCTGTTCCAGGCTGGGCAGAGGTGTACTGTCTGCGGGAGTCCCGTGCAAGGCCTGGCGCCTGGGCCGCTGGTTAGATGATGGCGTTTAGGGAGCAAAGTCTGATCCCCTTCTCTGAGCCTGCAGTGCTCTCCCTAAATCAGGAGGTCAGCTTCCACAAGCAGCAGCGATTTATGGAGAATTTAGCGTTCGCCAGGCGCTACTCTTAAGTGCTGTGAATTCAGTGGCCAAAAAAAAAAAAAAGGGCACAGCAAGATCCCCCACCCTGGACACACTGACCTTCCAATTGGGGAAACAGACCATAAATAATTGAATATAAAATGTCAGATGGAATGCTCCAGAGAGAGCCTAGCAAAGTCGGAGGAGATGGACCCAGGGGGGTTATTTTACTTGGTATAACCAGATAAGACGTCTCTGACATTGGAGCAGAGACCTGAAGGAGGTGAAAGAGAGGAGCATGTGGGTATCTAAGCAAAGAGTGTGCCAGACAGAGAAAACAGCAGTGCAAAGGCTCTGGGGCATGGGCAGAGCTGGCAAGTTCCAGGAACAGGGAGGAGAGGCCAGTGCAGCTAGAGCCCGAGCAGGAAAGACTGTGGAGGGCCGTTTCGGGGAGGGGAGACAGATCATATGGCTCCGGGTGAAGTTCCGGATAACATTCCGAGAGTGACCAGAAGCCATTGGACGACTTCGAGCCGGGGGGAGCAAAATGGCCTGACTCGTGTTCAGAGGCGCCCTCTGGCTGCTGGGTGCAGAAGACCAAAGAGGGAAATGGTGGAAGCAAGTGTTTTGCAATTAAATCGGTGATTCCGGGCCTCAAGGGTGAAAGGGCTCATGGGGCGGGGGAGGGGGGGTGGAAGCCACAGAGGAAGAATTGGTCAGAGACAAAGTAGGTGCCAGGTTCAGCTTTCCCTCTGGACATTCGGGATGCGCTTCCTGAGTTCAGGGCAAGCGCCTGCGCATCAGCTCAGTCTGCCTTTGACTCCTGGCCCCACCGTCTCCTGGGCTGTGTGACCTGAGTGAGTCACTGCATGTCTCTGAACCTCAGTTTTCTCACCTGTTAAAGGGGTAGCTGAAAAGCCCCCAGCTTCCAGGGTCATCGTGATGATGGGAGACGTATGGAAGCAGTCAGCACAGAGCCTGCTGCCATGTACATGTCAGCAGATGGGCCTCCCCACCGGTGGCCACATGTACCCCTGGGACCTACACGAGAGTGGGGTAACACGGTGCAGGGGCAAACTGATTAATAATTGTTAGATGCATTGTGTGATGAGCTGGAAACTTGCTTACCAAATCCCTGATTTAACCATAATTCAGTAACAATACTTGTAATACAGAGATATGGCAACGAAGAGACAGTGGTGAGTGACCTGGGCCTCTGCTGACAGCCAGTTGCTGGAGTCTGGGCAAAAGTCTTGACAATTACCTGGCTAGTTTGCCTTTGTGCGAGAACTACTTCTTTTGCAGGAAAATCCAGGGCAGAGGACCCTCACCTGAAATGTCAGCGGGGCTGCGGGGTGAGGGTGGAGGCTCGATTGAAACTCCCAGCTCCGGAGCGGTCAAGCCTGAGGGTGGGGGTGTGGTGGGGCTCACTGAACTGCACGTGCGCGCCCGTCACGCCACGCCGGGACCCAGTCCTGCGTCCCAGTCCCCCAGGCGCTGGGGGGCAAGCCCTCTGGGGTTTGATTTCAGGGCTCCGTGCACCGCAGGGGTGGCGATGCCGCTCCTCCGCGTGGCCCCTGGGGGAGAGGTGAGTGGGGCAGGGCGGATTCAGGCAGAGAAAGCCGGCCCTCGCTTTCCGCACCTTCCCTCGCTCTCAGGTGTCAAGTGGGGAGAGTGAGTGTGGAAATGGGAGGGAAGAGTGGGTTATCACAGGAAAGGGAAGCATTTTCGGCTCCTAGCAGGCTGGGCCAAAGCAGCCACGTAACCCAGTACTTTGGACGGCCTTGTGCAGTGAGGAACCATTCCACCCAAAATGCCGGGGGCACCCTGTTGAGAAGTGCTACGTGTGTTTGCATATCACCTAGTCAACTCTACCGTATTTACGAATTACCTAGCGTTCAGCACGACCCAGGCTTCATGTAACTTACTTTTACTTGAAAAAAAAAATATATTTTTTGTTGTTAAACTTATTTTTTTTTTCTTACTAATGTTTTCTTTGGGGGGACAGGGAATGACTAGCACATTTCGCCAGTGATATCATTGGTGATATTGCTTAGAACGAAACTAAGGTTTTATTTATTGTTTGTTTTATTGAAGTATAGTTGATTTGCCGTGTTGTGTTAGTTTCTGGTGTCCAGCAAAGTGATTCAGTTATATACATATATTATCTCATATTCTTTTCTAAATGGTTTATTACAGGATATTGAATGCAATTCCCTGTGCTAAATATAAATCCCTATTGTTTATTTTATATATAGTGTTCTATATCTGGTCATCCCAAACTCCATTTCCTCTTTGGTGACCATGAGTTTATGTCTGTGCATCTGTTTCCGTTTTGTAAATAAGTTCATTTGTATCATAGTTTAGATTCCACATAAAAGTGATATCATATGTTAGTTGTCTTTCTCTGACTTCACTCAGTATGATCATGTCTAGGGCCACCCGTGTTACGGCAGATGGCGTTAGTAAATTCCTTTTCATGGCTGAGTAATATTCCGTGTGTACATACACCGCATCTTCCTTGTCCATTCCTCTGCTGATGAACGCGTGGGTTGCTTCTGTGTCTTGGCTGTCCTAAACAGTGCTGCAATGAACATGGGGTGTATTGTCTTTTTGAATTAGGAGTTGTTTTTTTTCCGACACCTGCCTAGGAGTGGAATTGCTAGATCATATGGGAACTCCATTGTTAGTTTTTTAAAGGACCTCCATCTTGTTCCTCATAGTGGCTACACCAGTTTCTGTTCTCACCACCAGTGGAGGAGGTTTTCTCCAGACCCTCTCCAGCATTTGTTATTTGGGGACTTTTTAATGAGGGCCATTCTGACTGGTGTAAGGTGATAGCTCATTACAGTTGAGATGTGCAGTTCTCTGGTAATTAGAAGCCAGTTTTTTAAACATTTAAACAGGAGAGTTGACTGAAAGATGTATGATAAGAGTGCATCACAAATCGTAGTAGTGAATACGTAGTAATGTTTGAGAAATTGTTTCAGTGAGATCAGTTCTGTTTCAGCAATTTAAATCTCTCTGTGATAGAAAACGTGTCTTTTATGGAAGGTCACAATCAAAACCACTTGAAAGTCAGTATTCTAGAGCAGGGCTGTCCAGCAGAATTTTCTAAGCAATGTCAGTGTTCTGTTCTGCAGTGTCCAGCAGAGTAGCCACAGGCTACCGGAGGTTACTCATCGTCGCAAGTTCTATGAGACAGTGCAGCTCTGGAGCCCTAAATCTGTAAGACATGGCCTACATTTTCAGTTAGGATGGTGATGATAATAATGAGAACAGTAAGCACAGTTGGCATTTGCTGAGCACTTACAGGTCCCAGGCACTATTCTATGTAGTTTACATGTATTAACTTGTTTAATCCTGGTGGTTATTGTCCCCACTGTCTCAGCCTGCCCTGGTTGCCTTAACAAAACACCACAAACTGTATGGCTTACACAACAGAAATGAATCTGGGACTTCCCTGATGGCTCAGATGGTAAAGAATTTGCCTGCAATGCAGGAGACCCAAGTTCAATCCCTGAGTCAGGAAGATCCCCTGGAGAAGGGCATGGCAACCCACTCCAGTGTTCTTGCTGGAGAATCCCATGGACAAAGGAGCCTGGCGGGCTACAGTCCTGGGGTCACAAGAGTCAGACACAACTGAGGGACTAACAGTTCTGGAGGCCAGAAGTCCCAGATTAAGAGGCTGGCAAATGTGGTTTTCAGAGAAAGTTATTTTCCTGGCTTGTAGAGATCACCTTCTCCCTGTCTCCATGTGACCTTTCCTCTATGTGTGTACAGGAGAGAGAGAGAGAGAGAGAGAGAGAGAGAGAGAGAGTGTGTGTGTGTGTGTGTGTGTGTGCTAGCCAGTTTGAGTCTCTTCTTGACTATTATGAGCGCGTGTGTTCAGTTGCTAAATCATATCCGACTCTTTGCAACCCCAAGGACTGTAGCACACCAGGCTTCTCTGTCTGTGGAATTTCCCAGGCAAGAATACTGGCGTAGGTCGCCATTTCCTTCTCCAGGGGACCTTCCTGACCCAGGGATCGAACCTGTGTCTCCTGCCCTGGCAGGCGGATTCTTTACCCTTGAGCTGCCAGGGAAACCCACATGAACACATAATCCTATCAGATCAGGGTCCCACCCTTACAACCTCGCTTACCACGAATGACTTCCTTTGATGCCCCCTCTCCAAACAGAGCCACACCGAGGGTTCACTCTTCCACACATGAATTCGGGGAGGACACAAACATTCAGTCCACAACATCTGTTTTACAAATGAAGAGACTGAGGTACAGAGGGAAGCGAACCATCCAAAGTCACACAGTTGGCAGTGGCAGTCTTCACACCCAGGCAGCTGGCTCCACGCATCAGCTGTGCTGTGCCGTCTCTCCCAGGAGAACGACTGCCATCTGGCTGAGAGCAGAGATTCCCAGTGGGAAATCTCGACTTGCACAGTGCTGTAGACAGTGGGTTCAGAGGCAAAGGGGGAGCAGGGAGGATCGATGTGCCAGGAAGCCTGGAGAAGGACTGACAGCAAGGGAATAAATTCCCAGTGCACGTGAAGAAAGTGAAGATGAAAAACTCCTCTGTGAATTAGCATGGCATCTTCACAGTGTATATGCAAAGGTCACACAGGTAACAGCAGCCCAAACCACACTACAGGACTGGAGCACCCTCCCTCCCCTCAACCCCCGCAACAGGAACAAAGCAATGAACAGTCTCTAAATGCATTTCTATAAAGTAGGACTAAGCGAACCATCCAAAGTCACACAGTTGGCAGTGGCAGTCTTCACACCCAGGCAGCTGGCTCCACGCATCAGCTGTGCTGTGCCGTCTCTCCCAGGAGAACGACTGCCATCTGGCTGAGAGCAGAGATTCCCAGTGGGAAATCTCGACTTGCACAGTGCTGTAGACAGTGGGTTCAGAGGCAAAGGGGGAGCAGGGAGGATCGATGTGCCAGGAAGCCTGGAGAAGGACTGACAGCAAGGGAATAAATTCCCAGTGCACGTGAAGAAAGTGAAGATGAAAAACTCCTCTGTGAATTAGCATGGCATCTTCACAGTGTATATGCAAAGGTCACACAGGTAACAGCAGCCCAAACCACACTACAGGACTGGAGCACCCTCCCTCCCCTCAACCCCCGCAACAGGAACAAAGCAATGAACAGTCTCTAAATGCATTTCTATAAAGTAGGAATGGACAGAGGCTGGAGCTGAGTAGGAGACACTAGTGGGAATAATAAACTCAATCACAGTGACAGCTGACACTCACTGAATGCTCACCCTTCCGGTGACCCCTGAAGGGCTCACCTGTATGCCTTCATTTAACCTTTACAGCAGCCACAGAGGTAGATTCTGTTATGTATCCCCATTTTGGAGATGGGAAGACTGAGGCATGAAGAGGTTAACTTACTCAGGGCTGACTTGTATTGAGCTCTAACACTGTGCCCGGCATCACACATGCATTTTCTCACTGAAATCTCACAAGTACCATGCAAAGGAGTTGTTTCTTTTTTAAGTCTGTTTTATGGATGAAGAATGAAACCCAAAGAGGTCTACTTTTCGAGCGTCACAGAGCTAGTAAGAATAGAGTGGAGGCCTGATCCCGGGCCAAGCTGACGTCTAGGCTAGGACATTTATCTTTCAAAGAAGATACAATTTTGAGATGAATGGTGACTTGGAGAAGAACAGGTCCACAGAATGGATGGAAGAAGAGTCCTTCACAAGAAACGAGATCAACGGAAAGGTTTTGGCAAAAGGTATCCCTGGCCCGACTCAGACCTGGCCAGGCAGGCGGGTGGGCCAGAGGGAGGACGTTTCTAGATGCTGCTGGAGCCCTGGGAAGGCTCATGCTGGAGGGACTCAGAAGTGGCTGGAGTCTGGGCATGCCGTGGCTGCCTGCCTGACACACAGGCCTGATTGCTAAGCGTCTGATTTATGGTTCTGCAGGAGCTATCAGGGAGAGTGATATTTCACCGTGTCAGCGCTGAGCTGCTCTCCAGAACGTCCTGCCCAACTGACCATCAATGCAACATGGACCACAGCCTCTTTAATGCTCTTCAGAGAACTTAAACACGCAGGCAACACGAGAAAGATGGCCTGGGTTTCCCTCCCAGGAAGCAGGCCCCTTGCTGGCTAATCTAGAGGCAGGATTAAGCAACCTCGCTCTCAAAATATACCTGCCTCGGAGGAGAAGGAGTGGGCAGGGAGTCCATCTGACTCTGAGTCATTTTTCTAAAGCAAATTTGTCAACAATTTCCTTTCTGCATTTGTGTCTCCAAGCAGCCAAGGACAAAAAGTAATGGGATTGGACCACAGCAGAGCAGGTCGGGAACAGCCCAGCTGTTACCAGCTTAATCAGAATGGATTTTGATGGGTATTTGTCACCAGGCTTACTGTTCATAAATGAGCAAGGATACAAAGTAGTGAAACCTGTGGGATGCAGGCAGAGTCTAATCCAGATAACCTTAAATTACATTTATTAGAAAAACCAGGAAAATTAATAAGAACTGGTCATTGAAAAGACTATTAAAATAGATAAGCCCTTGGTAAACACAAACAAGGGAAAAGAGATCAGTAACCAACATCCAGAATGAAAGAGTGGACATTATCGTAGGTTCAGAGGAGATCCTCTTTTTAAAAATATTTATCTTGTATTTATATATTTGGCTGCACCGGGCCTTAGTTGCAGCACAAGGAATCTTTAGTTGTGGCATTCGACTCTTGGTTGTGGCATACGGGGTCTAGTTCCCTGACCAGGGATTGAACCAGGGCCCCCTGCGTTGGGAATGTGGAGTCTTAGCCACTGGACCACCAGGGAAGTTCCTCTTGTGTGTGTGTGTGTTTTTGTTTTTTTTTAATTATGAGAATAGCAAAAGTAAAGTGAAAGTGTCAGTTGCTAGGTCATGTCCAACTCTTTGCAACCTCCATGGACTGCTATAGCCCATCCGATTCCTCTGTTCATGGAATTCTCCAGGCAAGAATACTGGAGTGGATAGCCATTCTCTTCTCCAGGGGATCTTCCAGACCCGGGGATCAAACCCTGGTCTCCTGCATTGCCTGCAGATTCTTTACCATCTGAGCCATCAGGAAAGTTCCAATTATGAGAATACCAAGAGCAATATTATACCAGTGAACTTGAAAACCTGGGTGAACTTGACACTTTTCAGGAAGGTACAAATTATCAAAATTAACCCAAGGGGAAATTCTTTAAATAAATATAATAAATCAATGGCCATGGAAACTGAAATTGTGGATAAAGACATACATCTCTAAAAAGGCACCAAGCCCAGCTTGTTTTAAACAAGAGTACCACCAAACATGCAAGGAAAGGATAAGTCCCATCCTCCACAAACTGCAAAGCGAAGAAAAAGAGGGGGTGCTCTCCCATGCATTCGAGGAGACTGATGTCACCCTGAAATTAAATCTGGGCTTTGAGCACATGACGAAAGGATAAATCACTGTCATTGATGATGAGCGGTGGGACGCTCCTGCAGTCCCCCAGCACATTTACCCAGGCCCTGCGACTCTTTATGTAAGTTCCACTGACCCGGTCTGAACTTCAGTTTCCATTGCTGGTGAAAGGAGGGGTCTGGACTATCATTGGAATCCTTTATTAGGCCAGCCACATGCCTCATTTCATAGCTGCTGCTGCTGCTAAGTCGCTTCAGTCATGTCCAACTCTGTGCAACCCCATAGACAGCAGCCCACTAGGCTCCCCTGTCCCTGGGATCCTCCAGGCAAGAACATTGGAGTGGGTTGCCATTTTCTTCTCCAATGCTTGAAAGTGAAAAGTGAAAGGGAAGTCGCTCAGTCGTGTCCGACTCTTAGTGACCCCATGGACTGCAACCTACCAGGCTCCTCCGTCCATGGGAGTTTCCAGGCAAGAGTACTGGAGTGGGGTGCTATTGCCTTCATAGCTACAAGTGGATGCAATAACCATATTTCATGATTTTAAAATCCTGGAGACCATGAAGGCCCAGAAGCAATGACGCTTCTGTAGCAACTAACATACCTAGCACCCAGATCTTGGCTTCTAAACACCATTTTCCAGTGAAAGGAACCAGGGCTCCTTGGATATGAGACTGATTCTAGGGCTAGGACAGGAAAGACAGTTGGTAACATGGAGCATCTCACAGTGCCCCGAACTAAGGACATACTCACAAATCCCCATGATGAGGGGGTATGTCATAGGGATACAAGAGCTGACCAGAAAGAGTTCCCAATGGTTCGAGCTGGAACAATTTGAGTACTAAAACAAAAACATAGCATCTAACCCTAAGTATGGGCTTCCAGGTGGTACAGTGGTAATGAATCCGCCTGCTGATACAGGAGAGACAAGAGATACGGGTTCGATCCCTCAGTTAGGAAGATCCCCTGGGGTAGGAAATGGCAACCCACTCCAGTGTTCTTGCCTGAAAAGTTCCATGGACAGAGGAGCCTGGCAGGCCACAGTCCATGGGGTCACAAAGAGTCAGATGTGACTGAGCGACTAAGCACACACACACAACCCTAAGTATAAAGTAAGTACCCGCGAGTCCATAGTGACACTGATCAATGACTGAATAAATAAGTGGGGCAGAAGAGACAACTTTATAGTGGAGAGACCTGAGGACACTGGCTGAGCCAGGCGAGCACGGTCAGCATTGCCAGTGTTACGGCATGTTATAGAGCATACCCTCGATGTGACGTGTTGGGAGTGGCATGTTTACCTCTGTGATCTTCCTCACCAAAACCCCTAGCCCTGGTCTAACCACGAGAAAAACATTGGCGAAATCCCAGTTGAGAGACATTCTGCAAAATACCTGACCAGCATTCCTTTAAACTCACCAAAACCAGGGAAAGTCTGAGAAACTATCACAGTCCAAAAGAACCTAAAGAGACAAGACAAAAAAATATAACGTGGTACCCCAGATGGGATCCTGGAAGGGAAAAAGAACAGTGGTGGGAAAACGGAATTTAAAATAGACAGTAGCTAATAATAATATAGTGATATTTATTAGTTGTGACAAGCCATTTGAATATAAGATGTTAACAATAAGGGAAACTGGGCATGCCTATACTATAGTCATAACTTTTCTGTAAATCTAAAACTATTCTAAAATTTAAAGTTTATTGTAAAAAAAAAAAAAAAAAAATGAAGGCTCATCCAGTAACTTGCCCAGGTCACACACTTAGGAAATGGCAGAGCTGGTACTGGAGCCCAGGGATGGGCTTTTGTAGGCCAACTACAAAGTCAAGGCCGCGTGAAACTGAATGTGTCTACCCCCGTTCTCTTCTGCCCTTTCCCTGAGATGTATTAATGTGTAGCATCCTGATGTGTCCATGGGATTGGACTGAAGACTACAGGGTTCTGCTTTGCTTCTAAATTGTTTCATCAGCAGAACTGACCATCCATGAATCTCTCGCAGTGGTGAACTCAATTCAGTCTGAGGCTATGGAATTCACAATAGTAATACTAGCAATAATCAAGACAAACGTGTATGTGGTATTTTCTACAGTCAAGGGACTTTTCAAAGTGCTCTATCTGTATTGATTCATTCAGTCCTTACAAAACTCTATGTGGGAAGTACCATTCTGCAGCTCAATTACAAAGAGGCTGACAGTCAAAAAGATTGAACACCTTGTCCAAGTTCATTCTGTTAGTAAGTAGCAGAGTCAGAATTTGACCCAGATCCCAGAGTCTGTGCTGTACTCTCTGACCTAGCAAAAACCAGGTTTTTGTTTTTTTTTTTTTAAAGAAAAAGGACACTACTTTACAATTTCCTGGTTTAGTAGGTAAATAAGCCAGTGTATCAGGCCTAGATTCATCCTACAGGCCCCACAAATTGCAGAAACAGAGAAACATTTGTCCTGAAATGGGGTAGAATTGGGTCAGTTTTTACAAAGGCAGTGACATCAACAAACCTTTGCAGGCTTTAGATAGTTGGACAGAGAGAGGGGGAAGCATTCAGAACAGAAGGCACAGCAAATGCAAAGGCCCTGGGGCAAGAGGATGAGGGTTGTTGAAGGACTAGCAGAGGCTATGTCTGCAGTGCGTTGGGAGATGGGGGGTGGAATCCAGTGATGAGTGGCAGGGTGTGCAGACAAGTGGGACCTGAGTCATGGTGAGGCCTTGGAGGGAGGTGGGAGCCCTGGCAGGGAGGGCCAGGATCTGACTTAGGGTTTAGCAGGATCCCTCTGGCTGCTGGATGAAAACTAGGCTGGAAAGATGGAGGGTAGAAATGATGCTTTAGATAGTTGGACAGAGAGAGGGGGAAGCATTCAGAACAGAAGGCACAGCAAATGCAAAGGCCCTGGGGCAAGAGGATGAGGGTTGTTGAAGGACTAGCAGAGGCTATGTCTGCAGTGCGTTGGGAGATGGGGGGTGGAATCCAGTGATGAGTGGCAGGGTGTGCAGACAAGTGGGACCTGAGTCATGGTGAGGCCTTGGAGGGAGGTGGGAGCCCTGGCAGGGAGGGCCAGGATCTGACTTAGGGTTTAGCAGGATCCCTCTGGCTGCTGGATGAAAACTAGGCTGGAAAGATGGAGGGTAGAAATGAAGAGATGATTGTAATAGTCTGAGTCAGAGGTCCACAAACTTCTGTCAGGAGCCAGAGAGTAAATATTTTAAGTTTTTCGGGGACAGTCTGTCTCTGTCTCAACTACTCACTTCTCCCGTTGCAGGACAAAATCAGCCACAGACCGGAAGTAAATGAATGAACATGGCAGTGTTCCAATAAAACTTTATTTATACAACAGGTGCCCGGACAGAATGGCACAAGTGCGGAATTGTGTTTTTCAGTTCTGTTCGGTCGCTCAGTCATGTCCTACTCTTTGCAACCCTGTGGTTTTTCATCAGTGTAGACCCCGGGGATACTGGCTGTCTCCTTCTCTAGTCTGCTGCTTTTTGCCCTAACAACCTCCCTCTTCCTTCTGAGCGCCGAGTAGGAGTGTCCTGAATGGATATACCACCGTTCATCCCGCCGTGGCCCAACTGAGCGGACTGCAGGTGATTCCAGCTTCTCCCGGGTGACCGGCCTCCTTGCACAGGACTCTTTCTGTGTGTTTCTCTGGGTCAGAAAGTGTCCGTTCCTCAGCACCACTGCGCCTCACCAATGTCAAGGCCACAGGAACCCCCCCCTCTGTCTTGGAAGGGCGTTCCTGCTCAGATCCCCCCCGCATTATAGTCACACTTTCAGTCCAGGGAGGCAGAGGCACCCTGGGCAGTGAGAAGCTGGCGTCCTCAGTGTGAGGATGCCCGCCCCCCACGCAGCCCAGCTGAGGAGCCGGGGGTCCGCGGCCCCGGGACCCAGCCCATCCTACGTCCTCCGCCCTGTCCCGCTCCCCTCGGTGCCGGCTCGGCAGGTAACTCGATCCAGGTCAGCTGGCGGAGTATGAGGTAGCGTCTAGCTGAGCGTCATGGTATTTTATTAAGCCCGAAATGTGATCGCTACTGTTGTCACACTTTAGCGCCCCCAACAATCCCCTGGCAGATGAGAAAACCAGAGCCTTCCCGCATGCCTTTCCCCTGACGTCAGGGAAAGTGCAGGGAACCCTGCCGGGGGCCCCGAGAGCCTGGGTGACCCCCCGGAGCAGCTTTCAAGACTGAGGGAAGGACCGGGGGCCACTGGGCGGTGTTTTTCCAATTTCAGGCAAAGCAACGGACTGGGGGAAATCTGCTATTAATTTCTCCTCAGTGCCTGGGTCTCGGAAGTCAGCACTGGCTTTTCAATACAGTCTTCATTAACCTATCAGGATGGCGGGCCCTAGGATCCTTCTGTCTAGATAACATTGCTCTGGATCGGGGGTCTCAAACGAGGATGCCCACAGGGAACCCAGGTGAGGTAAAGTGAGGAAAACCCAGCAGAGGCTGTGGAGGAGTGGAGATGGAGCTTGAGGCTGTGGATGGTCAGGACAGACGCACGCAAGCCCTGCCTTGCCAGAGCATGTAAATTCTCAAAGTAGCAGAAAATCTGGAGAGACAGAGAAAGGGGGAAAAGAAGGGAGAGAGAAGGGAGGGAGGGGAAGTGAGGGAGAGAGGCAGGGAGAGAGACGGCTGTTGTTCCAAAAAATGTTTTACTGTTTTAAGACAGTTTGGGCTAAATGAGATACATCTCCTGGCCAGCTTGCAAGCTCTTCCCTAACTGAACCTGTCAACACAGCAGTGAAATTGTCTACCCTGCTCCTTTGTCCCTCCGGAGCTGCACTGTCCAGTGGGACTTTCTGCAGTGATGGAAACACACCATCCAGTATGGTAGCCATTGGCTCCATTTGGCTATAGAGCCCATGAAATAGACCCAAGGAACTGAATTTTCCACTGAGTTTTTAAATTTATTTGTTTATTTGGACCACACTGGGTCTTCACTGCTGCACACGAGCCTTCTCCAGTTGCAGCGCGTGGGCTTCTCACTGCAGTGGCCTCTCTTGTTGCGAAGCCTGGGCTCCAGGATGCGTGGACTCAGTAGTTGTGGCATACGGGCTTTGTGCCCTGTGGCATGTGGAATCTTCCTGGAGCAGGGATCGAACCCTTGTCCCCTGCATTGGCAGGCAGATGCTAAACCACTAGACCACCAGGGAATTCCTCTATTTAATTCTAATTTACTAACTATAAAGAACCACGAGCGGCTGATTGCTGCTGTATTAGAGAACGTGATTATCAAACCTTTTCAGTCGGAGGTATGCCATCACTCCTCTTTAGGAAAGAGCACGCCATCTCAGGGACAGGGATCAATTATACCACCAAGAGATAAGAATCTTGGGTGCATAGAAAGAAAAGCCATGTGGAATCATACGTAGAAACGGTGTAGGTGTCAGCCAGATGTCTGCTAGCTCAAAGAGTAGTCATTCAGTGGCTCCCAGGTTTTTTTTTTTCCATTACTAGTGTCTCAGTCGGGGTCACCGCTGAGCGTCCGCCATGTCACTTGCCCTCTGGTCTGGCTGCCTTCTGCCCAGGGCTAACCCCAAGGAAGCCCCTGGGTGGACCTCCCTGCTGCTGCTATCCAGGCATGTCACCCCCCCACCCCCACCCCCACCAGGGACCTCAGACACACCAGGTCCCATGCCACATGACCCCAAGTCCTACTTTGGCATTGCCACAGAACTGTGGGCAAAGCAGGCCAGGGACTCTGGGTACAAACGTTTCCAAGCCAAAGGCTTCAGCGAACCCCCTTCCCGTCCACAGCCCCTTGAGGAGACCAGGGAGGGGTCAGCGCCACACCACCTCTTCTAGGTTCCGACCTCGATCCCCACAAAGCCGCCCAGGCTTCCCCAGGTGTGACTGTCTCCACCCTGGCCCCTGTATCTCCATGACAACCAGGTTCCCTCTGTATATTTTTCACAAGTGATGGGAAGGTGGTTCCATTATCCCCAGCAAAGCTCCTGTCCTCAAAGATGAATTCCAGCCTCCTCCTTGTGTAAAAAGAAATCTGCTCAGAATGTTGATAGGACCATTTTTTCCCCAGCTTGTCTCCTCCTGTCAGGAGTCCAAGGATGTAACAACCAGTTTTTTTCTCAGAGGTCAAGCTCAGAGTTCCACGTGTATCTTCTCTCTCGAACAGTCTTTACTAGGATGTCTCTACTCCCTGAAATTGTCTTGCAAAAACCAAAACGTGGATGTTTACAAATCTTAACACAGTAATCAAAGCTAACATTTATGCAGCACCAGGTGTTTCTTCTCTCGTCAACCATGTGAGCAGGTTCTGTTGTCAGCCTGACCTCTGAGGTTCAGGATGGCTGTGTCATTTGCTCAAGGTCACACAGCTAGGCAGTGGTTGGATCCAGGATCCAAACCCAGGTGATCTGATTCCAGAGCCTGAGCTCTACTCAGCACCATGGTGGCATGCACAGTGCGCTCGTGATTTTTGCCTTATAGATCTTTCACCAGAATGTACTTTATGATGGAGGTGGAGCTCTTCACAGGGTTGGTGGGACTTGCATGTGGCTTCCTTGGGGGCACTGGCATCACTCTTGCCTCTTGGTTGCCAACTGCAGGAAACCCCTCTCCACTCCCTTAAACAGAAAAGACCGTGTATTCCTTTCCTGTGACTGGTGTACCAAATTACCACACACTTAGTGGCTTAAAACAACACCGCTCTACAGGTCAAACGTCCAAAATCAATTTCACTGGGCCGAAGATGTCGGCAGAGCTGGTTTCTTCTGGAGGCTTTAAGAGGAGAAACTGTTTCTTTGCCTTTTTCGACTCCTGGCAGCTACCTGTATTTCTTGGCTTGTGGCCTCTTTCTCCACCTTCAATGCACCTCACTCCAGTTCTCATCTCTGTCATCAAATAATACCCCTCTGCCTCTTACTTGCAAGGACCCTTGTAATTACATTCAGGATCCAACCAGCATACTCTCCCCATCTCGAGATGGTTAACTTAATCACATCTCAGAGTTTCTTTTGCCCTGTAAGGTTCCTGGGACTAGGACATAACAATCTTTGGAGGGCTGTGGTTCAGCCTACTATAGGGGTCAGGGTGGCCTCCTCTCAGTTGCGGTGGGATAGAGCGAGTCATGTGATCGGACCTCATCCGTCTCTCCAGCTCCCAGACCTGCTTTCCTCTAACAGCCCCAGGCTTAACCCCACCATCCAGCAGCCCCAGGCTTAACCCCACCATCCAGCAGCCCCAGGCTTAACCCCACCATCCAGCAGCCCCAGGCTTAACCCCACCATCCAGCAGCCCCAGGCTTAACCCCACCATCCAGCAGCCCCAGGCTTAACCCCACCATCCAGCAGCCCCAGGCTTAACCCCACCATCCAGCAGCCCCAGGCTTAACCCCACCATCCAGCAGCCCCAGGCTTAACCCCACCATCCAGCAGCCCCAGGCTTAACCCCACCATCCAGCAGCCCCAGGCTTAACCCCACCATCCAGCAGCCCCAGGCTTAACCCCACCATCCAGCAGCCCCAGGCTTAACCCCACCATCCAGCAGCCCCAGGCTTAACCCCACCATCCAGCAGCCCCAGGCTTAACCCCACCATCCAGCAGCCCCAGGCTTAACCCCACCATCCAGCAGCCCCAGGCTTAACCCCACCATCCAGCAGCCCCAGGCTTAACCCCACCATCCAGCAGCCCCAGGCTTAACCCCACCATCCAGCAGCCCCAGGCTTAACCCCACCATCCAGCAGCCCCAGGCTTAACCCCACCATCCAGCAGCCCCAGGCTTAACCCCACCATCCAGCAGCCCCAGGCTTAACCCCACCATCCAGCAGCCCCAGGCTTAACCCCACCATCCAGCAGCCCCAGGCTTAACCCCACCATCCAGCAGCCCCAGGCTTAACCCCACCATCCAGCAGCCCCAGGCTTAACCCCACCATCCAGCAGCCCCAGGCATAACCCCACCATCCAGCAGCCCCAGGGAAAGAAGAGCTCCTCTTTCTCAAAAGTCCGAGGACTGGTTCTCATTGGTCCTCTGAGACCACACCCTCATCTCTGAAACAATCACTGTGGCTAGAGGACCCTGGGTCTGATTGGCTGAACCTGGGTCACGTGCCCACCCACGTCATCCCCTCCTCTCTGTCTAACTGCCATGTGTTAAGGTAGTTCTGTAAAGAGAACATGAGTGGTGGCCGGCAGCTTGTTACTGGAATCCGTTGAATGGCCAGTGCTTGAAAGGGTAACCTGGCACACAGTAGAAGTGAAGCTGCTCAGTCGTGTGTGACTCTTTGCGACCCCATGGACAGTAGCCTACCGGGCTCCTCAGTCCGTGGAATTTTCCAGGCGAGAGCACTGGGATGGGCTGTCATTCCTTCATCAGGGGCTCTTCCCCACCCAGGATCAAGCCCAGGTCTCCTGCATTGCAGACAGACAGACGCTTTACCCTCTGAGCCATCAGGGAAGCCCAGTCTATATGCCTGGCACACAGTAAGTGCTCAGTAAATGATGGTCACAGATGGGGGGACACAGAGCGGAACTTGGGCAGGGGGTATCTCCTGAAGCTAATGCTTGAAGAATGCAAGGTTCACTAAGCGGATGACAGCAGAGAGCCTCCACACAGAGGAAGCGCCTTGAACAAAGCAAAGGCTTCCACTATGGCCCTGGTGACCACAGGTCCTAGTGGGCCTGGGCCAGAGGGAGATTGGGTTGGTCCTATTCTGTGCCTGTCCTCCTGGTGAATTACTAATAGCAGCCCCCTTTACACTGCAGAACTGTCAGGGTGTGCGTGATAAATTAGAGAGTCATCACCACCCCTTATAGCCAAGCAGCTCCTTCATAAGGAAACCAAAGGCAGAAGAGGATGAGACTTACCCAAGGTCACCCAACATTTAGTAGCAAAGTCTGGACTAGAATTCAGGACTCCTAACTCCCAGTCCAGTGCTCCTTCATCCTCCAGCTTATGAAATCAGCTCTCAAAGTCTGCATCAGCTTCACCAGTCATGTATCTCCCTTTTTCTCTTCTTGCCAAATTCTCCATAGGATTGTGACCAGATCCAGTGGACGATGTCTCATCTGATGACAATGGGCAAGATTTAAGGTAGGAATTCAGGGAGTCAAAAATGCCCCTTCTGATTATGAATCAAGCTCACCTACCACTGGGACACAGAGAGGAGGCTGGTTATCAGGGCCAGGGTGTGCCTGCCTCCACCATAACTTGGACTTATTTCTCTGAATTCAAAAAGCACAATCATGCCCCCGACCCTGCAGCTTCTTCCACATCATCTCAAATTACTGGGGCTGAGCTTTCCACAAATTCCCTGTAACTCTACTTCTGCTGATCTCTTTGTGGGTCTTTTTTTCCCCTGCTTACTAAAGTAATACATGCATGGGGGCATGGGTTCAGTCCCTAGTCAGGGAACTAAGATCCCACAAGTTGCACGTTCACGGCAAAAAATAGAGCATTAAAATCTTATAAAAACAGAATAAAGTAATGCATGCATATTGTAAAAACTGCCATACACCACTTCTAAATCTTGCCTCCCAGAATCACTACCATCAAGAGTTTAGTACACCTTTTTCCAAGGATTGACTACACTCATTAACATATGTATATATTATTTGATATAAGATCAACACAGTCAATACTCAAAAATATTTCTTGAATTAATAAGTGGTATGTTGGTTTTCTAGGAAAATCACTCCTAGGACATGAATTCCAGAAATAAGGTCCCCAACTGCTCAAAATGAGAACAGCCTTCTGAAGAATGTGGCTGAGGAATGTTCCAGGCCTGCCCATTATAAAAACAGAACCCTTGTTAATCTGTGCTTATCAAAATGATCACTATTCAGCACCTCTAGGCCCATCAAAAGTATTGTGAGACCAAAACGATGTTTTGCTTGTGGGCCATTTGTGGTAATTTCGCTTAGCATTGGCTTCTGAGGTATGTCTTCCAACTTACTCCAAAAAAAGAAATCAAAGTGTCTGTTACTGAGCCCTGCAAGTCTTTTCAAAGCCCAGCTCAATTAGAAGTGATCGGTGGGCATCGCCTGCTTTGCTTTAATTAGCCATTCAGAAAATCTCTGCCGTCAGGCCTGGCCAGGACCAGGCTCCAGGGCCTGCCAGGACTGCTCAATTTATGGAGTAAATAAATCCCAGATCAAGGCTAATTGTGTCCTTTCCATGAAGTCATCCCTGGGAAGCACTCTCCCTTTCAAAGCAATAAGCGACCAGTGTTCCGTTTTTATCCTTTCTGCTGTAGTTGCTGGCTTGATTCGAAAGCAGTGCCCCTCTGAACACTGACTCGAGCTGAGCTGTTGGTACCTCACGTCAAGAATCCACAATCCAAGGGTGTTTTTTGTCCCTAGGAGCCAAATTCCCCATGTGTTCATTCAGGAAATATCTGTTAAGGACCTACTGTGTGTTAGGCATAAAATTCCCCCCCACACACACTTTTTGTTTCTCAATTAATAGTAAAAAACTGAGACTGCCCTGGTGGACCAATGGTTAAGATTCTCTGCTTCCAAGGCAGGGGTCACAGGTTTGATCCCTGGTCGGGGAACTAAGATCCCACGTGCCACAAAGGTGGCCAAAATATAATTAATTAAAAAAGAAAAATGTAAAAAGTAACAGTGGTACCGTCCTTATCTTGCACCATGCCCTGTTCCAGATGCTTCACGTGGCTTACCTCATTGCACCTTCACAGCAATTAGGAAAAAGTGGCTCTTATCATCCTCATTTTACACTGGGGAACAGGAAGTATAGAGAGGTTAAGTAACTTGCCCAGCCTGACACAGCTGGTAAGTGAGGGAGGAAGGATTCATGGACACCCTGCCCTGCCCTCCACCTCTTGGCAGAACATCCAGCCATCTCCCCAGGGTATCCTCTGAGTTTCGAGTCAGCGTTTTTCAAGAATAAATCCTCTAGCCTTTCTGCACTACCCAGGGAGGGGCTGCTGGTGGCTACCGATCCCAGAGCTGACACCTGCCTCTCCGGGAGGCTCTCGGGTTAACCCGCCCAACCGCTGCTCTGTGTAGCACAGACTCTCCTCTGAGCCGTCCCTGCAATACCAAGGGAGCTTCGCCAGCCGGTCTGACTCGGTGTCCGGAAGTCCTGCACATGTGCGTACTCAGGAGGTCGTGCCTGAGCTCTGCTTCCCCAGGGATCCAGAAGAGTTTGAAAAAGAACAAGCCACTTTTGAAAAGGAGAAATGTTAGGTGAAAGTTCACTGCCGCTCAACCAAGGCCACAGATGGGTCTAAAATCACACAGACGCCCTCGGTGCCTGCCTAGCGGCTCCTCATTGGAGACTGCGGTGTGGGAAGTGGTCTGAAGCTGTTCTTCCACAGACTCTTAAAAAAAAATGGAAAAGAAGTTGATAGAAATTAAATGAAAAAACAAAATTCTCTAGCAAGATGAGAACCTTGACAGTAGCGAGGAGGGAGCGTGTGGCAATTTAAAGCATGGGTTCTTGGGGCACATGATTCTCCTTAGTAACAACATTTGTATTTCAAAACTTATGAACATCACCTCTTATAATTTGCTTTCCTAGGGACATGGTCTTTATATTGTAATTTATCAAAATCCACTGACTTTCATAAAAAATACGTATTTTCCCAACATATATTAAAAAAAACTATAGTTGAATATCACTCATCAGGCTATTCATATCAGTGGTTTTGAATACTATTCCAAAATGTGAAACTTAAATTTCAGGGAAAAGTGTCTTAATTTTTTTATAAAATATTGTGAAATATCCAAAATATTTTCCCTTACTGTGTCAATTGAAAAAATCTTATAAAATTTCCTTTACTTGATAAAACTAATGAGTTAAAAATTTTTTAAATCCAGAGTAAGAGACCTTATACACAACAAGCTATGTAATGATTCCCACTTAACATTAGACTTAGTGGTGGTGACTCAGATAAGTAAAACCTTGTATTTATCCAAACACCCAATAAAGCAAAATTCTCAGGTGGAAAAAGAAAAAGTGTTGGTTCTAGAAAAGAGGAGCCCTGATGGGATAAAGTCACATAGCCCCTTTCTCATCAGGTTAAGAATGTGCTCGCAAAGTGCCCAGCACAGTGAGGAATCCTTACTAAATGGCTCTCGGTCCCTTTGATTAGTGTTGTCTGCTCCCTTTTACTACTTGGGCATATTTTATTTCTCTTTAGCCCCTGATCACTGTCACCCAAGGGAGGGGCTGAGAAAAAAGTGCAGCAACACCTCTGTGTAACAAACCCAGCAGCATCTTTCGTGGGAAAGAGGAAGGACTCCATAATTTCACCTTCCAGTCCTCAGGGGAGATGGTCCCAGCTTGTGCAGGACTTCTGGGGCCAGCATCCACTGCGCCAGACCCGCTGGGGAGGCTCCCTTGCAGTTCAGGGATGATGGGGAGGAAAGTCTGTGCTACACAGAGCAGGGGTGGGCGGGTTAACCCAAGAGCCTCTGGGAGGCGCAGGTGTCAGCTCTGGGACCAGAGTCATGCAAACAAGTTGTTAGAACAGCCACATCTTATCTCCATGCAGAAAACGTTTTTTAGTAATCTTCTCAAGATCTCAAAAGTTATGATGTTAAATACCACATTATCAAGCTAGTGCTCGAACAAGTTAATTACACACAATCTGTTTTTTTTTTTTTTTTGGTCATGCTACACAGCTTAGGAGATCTTAGTTCCCTGACCAGGGATTGAACCCACACCCTCAGCAATGAAAGCATGGCATCCTAACCACTGGACCACCAGGGAATTCCTCATCTTTTTAAATCTGAGTAATTCAGTAAAGAGCAGAGCAGAGACTGTGATCACCCCTATTCGAATCTACCATCTCCAGCTCACCACTTGCTGATATTATGACTTACTTGCTTCCAATCTTGTACACACTCTCAAATGTCTATGAAAAATGACCCAGGTGAATGTGTGTGCATGTGTGTGTGTGTGTTTATGGCCATATGGCCAAGAATTTGTCTGAAGAACAGCTTCTGTCAGCCCGTTGGTATCTCTGGGATTGTCCATCCAGCCTCCTCTGGAGAGAATTGCAGCATCTGCAGCTGAGCCTTTTCGCATTAAGTCACCCTGGTCAGTGTCCTCCTGGGCCGCCTGCCCCAGTGGTGAAATTAGCTTTCGAAGTTGAGGCATCAGCAAGGCATCCTGTGGATCCTGCAGGGGGTTTATTGTCACCAGTTTGATATTCAGGCTGAGCCCCACGCACAGGAGAGAATGACCCAGCGCTTCCCATTTCCAAATTCCCTTTTCTCTGTCGCAGCACTTGTGTTGAACTGGGGATCCTAAGGTGAAATTCCCCAGTGTTGTTTCATTCCTAGGGCATCATATCTCCACCCTCACACCCATCACAGACAATCCAGAAGGAAGAGAAATAATAGAAAAGAATAGGAATAATAATAATATCTCTTCCAAAATAATAGGAAGAGAAAAACGTCAGCCAGCCACCCCCCTGTCCCCGCCACTGAGAGGCCCTGGTACCACGCTGAACTGCTCCCACCCCACACCCAGGCTTTTTCTCTGAAGAGACCTTTATTTTGGAAGTTTTTGGTCCACACATTGCCTTGTGACGTCCCGGGATTTTGCAGACCTGCACCAGGCTTCCGGTGGAGGGAAAGAAAATGGTGTTCCGTGAGAGCTGAGGCTTTCCTTCCCACGCTCTAGCTGCTGTAGGTGACGAGTCACCCACAATTCCCCCTTCTGGTTCCCAGCTGCCACTCCTGTCATTAACTTCTGGTGATGCTCTGACATGTCCCCAGGGCATGCTCCATGCTGACGGAGGGTTCTGTCTGCAGAGTACCAGCAATCGACTCTGCCTGATTTTTTCATTTTTGGCTTCAGCATTGTGCACAGGCTTTCTCCAGTTGGGGCAAGCAGGGGCTACTCCTCCTCGCAGAGCGCAGGCTTCTCATTGAGGTGGCTTCTCCTGTTGTGGAGCACAGGCTCTAGACTGTGGGCTCAGTAGCTGTGGCCTGGGGGGCTTATCTGCTCTATAGCACGTGGGATCTCCTGGGACCAGGGATTGAACCTGTGTCCCCCACACTGGCCAGTGGATTCCCAACCACTGGACCACCAGAGAAGTCTGACTCTGCCTAGTTTAAAAGATAAAATCAGCGTGGGGAATGCCTATGGAAAGATACAGAGATGCTCACAGCAGAGGAAGAAGGGGTAGCCGCCAGGCCTTTCGAGGCATGTGAGGCAGGGCAGATTTGGGGATCAAAGTGCTTTCCTTGGCTTGGCCAAGGAAACAGGGAACAGAATGACTGCCCCTCAAAAAAAGAAAAAAGAAAACAGAGATGTTCTTTAATACCAGAAGGAAAGAGAATGGATGCCAACTTGGCACGAGCACAGGATGCCACCGTCGTTGGGGAAGTTAATGAAAGCCCTGATGCTGCTTCTCCCGGAGCGCAGATACTCGGAGCATCCTCGCGCGTTCGGGGACACAGCCAACCGTGAGCCCACCCGCGGGTCTCCTGGTAGACGCTCCCGCCCCCCACAGTAACGCTGTCTCTTCTCCCTCTGCCGCCTCCCCAGCACCTACAACTTCTCCGCCGATGGCTTCCACAGTTCGGCCCCGGGAGCCACGCTGTGCCTGGGCTCCGGCGTGCACGGCGGCGTGGACTGGATGAGGAAGCTGGCCTTCCGCTACCGGCGGGTGAAGGAGATGTACAACACCTACAAGAACAACGTCGGCGGTGAGCGGGCGGGAGAGGGCCGCCCGCGGCGCTCGGCAGCTCTGCCTGCCTGGGCCCCAGGCGCAGCCCCGGACCAAAGGGAACTCCTCAAGAGTGGGCTGTCACTCACACCCCGCCTGTGCGGCGCCAGGCTCCAGGGGCCCGCAGCCCCTCGCTCGCCCGGGCGGCCCTCGTGGCGGCCTCCGGAGAGCACCAGGACCTCTCACCCCACTCTGGGTCTGGGAGGCTGAGGAAGAGATCGCGCCTCCGGCCCCGCTGCGGTTCTCCACCAGAGGTGGAGACCAGCAGCATCCGGGTCCCCGGGAGGCTCCTTGGAAATGCAGGTTCTCTGGCCCCCACCTCAGACCTATCAGATCAGCAGCTCTGGGGTGGGCCTGGCCCTTTGCATCTTGACTGGCCCTCCAGGTGATTCTGATGCTTGTGGAAAGCTGGAGGGCCACAGGCTTCAGCCCTCACTGCTCAGATTGTGGCCCCGGAGCAGCCACATGAGCCTCACCGGGAGCTGGTGAGAAATAGACGCCCAGGCCCCTCCCAGGGCAACTGAGTCAGATCTGTGTCTTTCACAAGATTCCCCGGTGATTCGTGAAAACACTGGTTCGCAAGCTTGGCTCGTATCGGAACCCCCTGAGGAATTTCCCCTCCTGCTTTCCTTGGCCTGGCTGCTGCTTGGCTTCGGGACTTACTGAGTTCCCTGCATGATTCTACGGTGCAGCCAAGTCGTGAAAGCCACCAGCTTCAGCGGCAGGAGAGCGTTGGTTTATCACACTGAACAAGAAACCTGGAAGGGGCTGGAGGCAGGGTGGATTCACCAATGACCGGGCCCTTGATCACTATTTCTGGAATTCTCTAGGCCTTTGACTCTTAACAGGTGAGGCTGCTTCTTCCCCGGGAGGCACATGGCGATGTCTCTAACCAGCTACTAGCCGGTAAAGGGAATTAGATTTGAGTAGACAGATAATAGAATCTGCCATCTACACCTTGACCCCATTCCCGGAAAGAATAGAGTCCCAGGAAGAATTCAGGGTCTCCAACTGGACAGAATCCACTTCTAGTCCCAGCGCTGCCACTTTCTAACTCTCTGAGCCTTAGTTTCTTAAGTCTGTGAAATGGGGATTAAAAATAATTCTGCTTCCCTAGTGACTGAAAGGTTTGTTGTTAATGCATACAAAAGGCAGGACTCTGTGCCTGGAATGCAGCAGGCACTCAGTAAACAGTAGCATTTATTACTAGTTCCTTTCAGTTTCGCTTGGGAGTCTTCTGGATTCTTCTCTGTTTGCTTTCTGCGGGTAGAGAATCAGTTCTTCAGGACAGATTTTCTGCCTTGTCTGAGGCTGCAGTCCTGGCAACAGCGAATGTTTATTGAGCATTTCTTCCATGCTAGGCTCTGTTATGAAGGCTTTTTTGTCTAACAATAGCTTTTTTGCTCTTCACAACACTTCTGTAATGTAGCAGCTTTCTTTTAAATAATTTTTCTATTTATTTATTTTTGGCCTGTGCTGGGTCTTCGTTGCTGCATGGGGTTTTCTCTAGTTGCAGAGAGCAGGGGGCAACTCTCGCGTTGTGATGCAAGGGCTTCTCGAGGCAGTGGCTTCTGGTTGCAGAGCACCGGCTCCAGGGTGTGTGGGCTTCAGTGGTTGCGGCTCCCAGGCTCGAGAGCGCAGGCTCAGTGGTTGCGGCTCCCAGGCTCGAGAGCGCAGGCTCAGTAGTTGTGGCGCGCGGGCTTAGTTGCCTCGTGGCAGGTGGAATCTTCCCAGACCAGGGATTGAACCTGTGTCTCCCATGCTGGTAGACGGCTTCTTCACCCCTGAGCCACCAGGGAAGCCAGTTATCAGTTTTTATCACGCGTATTGTACGAAGGTGGAAACTGCGGTCAGAGAGTCTCACAGCCCAGGCGGCAGAGCCAGTCCTGGGCCGGTGACTTCACCTTTGCCCATATTTCATGGCCTCTCACATCCAAGCCTGTCAGCTGCAGGAGGGAAGCAAAGAGCTTCGGGGTCGGCGCTGCCTGCTCATTCATCTCTGCACACAGACAGAGGGAAGCAGGTGTGCTTGGAGAAGGGGCGACAGGGACCGAGTCAGCCAACAGAGGCCCTCGGGTCCTCATCCAAGTTAAGCCCCAGGAAATGCCAGGGCTTCTGTTGGGTTGTTCTGCTTTCCCATCAGCTCAGGGGAAATGATCTGATGTATCAACAGGCAAGGAGCTGGCAGCTGGCAGAACACGGGTGGGCAGCCCCTTCCTGCTGCCCCGCCTCCAGCTATTTCTGCATCATGAACCAGCCCGGTGAGGGCTGCGGCCGCCAGCCCGGGGGTCACCGTAGACAGCAGCATCCTAAGGGTTTCAGTCAGTGTGTCTGGAAAACAGCAAGATATAGGATGTAAAGAGAAAATGCTTAATAAGTCAGCATCTGGGAGGCGGTGAATGATCATCCGTTGAGCCTATGAGTCAATCTCAAAATAAAATTTAGTTCACTGGATTGAAGTTGACCTTGGGTGTCACCTGACTTGAAACCTCAAAGTACAGTAGCTAGACTCCCTTTCCGTACCCTACTACCCCAGGATCTCTAAAATGATAACTATATGTTTTTTGGCTTTGTCCACAGGCTTGATAGGAGCTCCCAAGAGAGAGACCTGGCTACAGCTCAGAGCCGAGCTGGAAGCTCTGACTGACCTCTGGCTGACCCACTCTCTGAAGGCACTAAACCTCATCAATTCCCGGTAGGTGGGAGCGCCCGTTTCTCTTTGTGCCACTGAACTTTCTCCCATTCGAGGCTGGTGGCCCCTTCACTTCCACACAGGGACAATCAAACTCTCCAAATTCTCCCTGGCACACTTTCCAGCCATTTGATAAAGCTGGGATGTACCAGGCACCGTGGACACCTTGTCCCATAGAGGAGCAGATAGCTGCAGAGACTCAAGCAGGGGCCAGCAGAGCTAAAGACTTTGCCCGTAGGTCTGTCTTCTCCCGTCCACTCTTGCCCACAACGCCCTGCAGCCACAGCATCGCCCTGTGAAAACCATTTTATAGGATGCCAGAGTTTACCTGGTGGCCCTTAGTGAGGTCAGGGGAGTCCAGTTTCATTCTAGGCCTCCTAATAAATTGCCTCTTGCTCTTAAAAAAAAAAAAAAATCACCTGCAGCAGAGAACAAATTACTCTGTACCAACGTCAGAATTCTTGTGACCCAACGTATGGTTACAAAATGGCAGCCCATGAGCTGAATCCACCCTACTGGTGCATTTTGTCTGATACACACTTGGCCCCAAAGACAGGGAAGGTTAATCCATAACCGCAGGTTTTGAGGATGTCAGGTGTCAGAACCCGCACGTGCTTTCCAGCCCTTACGCCAGGCCTCACGTCTCCCTGCTCTCTACACTTGTTCTGTACCACTCAGGTACATTTCCAGTAGGTCCCTGCAGCTATTTTAGTGACCCTTGCAATAAACATTCGCTTTGTAAATAGAAGTATTATACTTGTATTCAATTGTAATGTGTCAGGAGGCTTAAAAGAGAGGAATGGCTGGAGGGTCCTGGAGCTCCATCCACCCTCACCTGAAGATGACTTAGCAGAGCCTCCAAACTGCACCAGAATTCCCACCGACTCCAGGCTCAGCTGCAAAACTCCTCATGATATCCTGGAGTTCTGACCCACAGACTTCTTTGTCCTCAGGCCCAATTGTGTCAACGTGCTGGTCACCACCACTCAACTAATTCCCGCCCTGGCCAAAGTCCTGCTGTACGGATTGGGTTCTGTGTTTCCTATTGAGAACATCTACAGTGCAACCAAGACAGGTAGGGGAGCCTAGACCTACAGCGGGGAGGGTAAGGTCAACTTTGCCTGCCGGGATGAGAGGCTTCCTGACACCAGGGAAGTTCAAGAATTTGTCCAGAGGCATGACCAAATTCCCCAAACCACCCTCATAACCTCTGCTTCTGGAGAATTTGCTTAGTTTTGCAGTTTTCCAACGTGTATTAGTAAGATATGCACAAAGCTGCTATTAACAAATACCCCCAAATACAAAGGTTTAATTACAGTAGTGTGTGTGCGCGCTAAGTCGCTTCAGTCTGACTCTTTGCAACCCTGTGGACCACCGCCGACCAGGCTCTTCTGTCCGTGGGATTTTTCAGGCAAGAATACTGGAGTGGGTGGCCGTGCCCTCCTCCAGGGATCTTCCCAACCCAGGGATCGAGCCCGCCTCTCTTTTGTCCCCTACATTGGCAGGCGGGTTCTTTACCAGTAGCCCCACCTTTGAGAAGACCCTAATTACATTAGGGCCAAAGCTAATTTCTCTCAGATGTCAACCAGGCCAGAGGCGAGTGATCCAGGCTGATGGGGTGATTCTGTTCATACTCACCCAGGAAGCCGGGTTCTTCCCATTTTTCCCATCATCATCCCTTCTAATTTTATTCTCATGTATATGGTCAAATCAGAATCTGCCATATTGTTATTCTAGCTTATGGGAAAGGAGAAAAGAGGAAGGGGTGATACACCTCCAGTATTCTAAAAATAACACTGGGGGCGGGGTTTACTTCTACTCACCTATTGGCCTAGCTTAGTCATGCGGCCACAACTAGTTGCCAGGGAATCTGGAAATGTAGTCCATAGCTAAATGACCATAGCTAAGCCTCAGTAAAACTCGGGAAATTCTATTACTAAGGAAGAGGAGGAAAACATTTCCCACCCCAGGATGGTACATGAGGTGGTTTTATTTTGGGTAGTACATTAAATAACCTAACCTTGAATCCACTCCAGTGTTCTTGCCTAGAGAATCCCAGGGATGGGGAAGCCTGGTGGGCTGCCCTTTATGGGGTCGCACAGAGTCGGACACAACTGAAGTGACTTAGCAGCAGCAGCAACCTTGAGCCACACAGAAGACTGTCGATTTTTTAATGCTCTTTCAAGAAGAGTGTCTCAATTTAGTGTTATCCTGATTCAACAACTCTTTCATATTTGCTTATCTCCCTTATTAACAGATAAAACACCTTAGGCTCAGAGCTTTCATCAAATAAGATAATTCAGTAACTAGAAATAAACAGCAGCATTTGTCATCAGGACAAGTAATATTGGTTTTTCTGGGGTAAGGGTAGAGGGGCACTGTGTCTTGATTTGTGTGTGTGTGTGTCACCTAAAAATGTATAATAATAAAAAATCTAGTTAAGATGTTTTTGATGAGACATTTTTACCTGTGTTTTTTTCTGGAGAAAAAAAGCAATTTATAATATATACTTTGAAAGCATTTCCTTAGAGCAGAGCCTTTACTAAAGTTCTAGACCAGAGATGGCACTGGATGTCCTTCAGTGCTCAGGGCGGCAAAGAAATTAGCCAGCCCAAAACATCAGGAGCGCCGAGGCTAAGAAATGCTGATAGAGGTGAAGCGCTCAGAAGGCGCCAGCATAGAGTCACAGCTGTCACTGTTAGCATGCTTCTCGTTATGATGGTAGTTCCTAAACTTGCCGACAAGGTCAGGATGAGCTAAGATCTGAATTCAGTTGTGCCAGGATTGATGCTGCTGCCTGGCCACCTGGGACGAAGGAAAATATGAAAAGGTGACCATCTACACGAAGCAAGAGAAAAACAAACAGGGGAATCGCAGGAGGGACACTCCGGCGCCGGCTGCCCACCCTCGGACACGTGAAGCCCGACACTTCTGCTTCCTAACCCTGGGACCTGGGCAGATCGCTTCCCCTCTCAGGGCTTCATGTCTAACCAGTAAAACAGGTCCATCGCTCTTAGACCAGACAGCTGCACAGACACCGGAGCGTGTTTCAAACCCCTGTTCTGCCTTTCTGCTGGGTCCCTGTGGACCAGCCTCTAACCACTCTGGGCCTCTGTCTTGTCGTCCCGGCACCTGGGGACAGGGACACCTCCAGGTTTGCTCGAGGATGAAATGATTCATCCCAGGTCCTTAGGAAGACGGCTGCACGAAGTAAGCTCTGAATCAGCGGTGATTATTCGCCGCAGCCCCGATCCTCACCGAGCGTCTTCCTTTGCTTCTGTGCGTCCAGGGAAGGAGAGCTGCTTCGAGAGGATAATGCAGAGGTTCGGCAGAAAGGCCGTCTACATCGTGATCGGTGACGGCGTGGAAGAGGAGCAGGGAGCCAAGAAGGTACTTCCTCCACGCAGCCTCAGGGCGCTTCCCCCTCCTCTGTTGAGCCTGTCTCCTTTCCAGGCTCTTTGGTCGCCGGTCCACTCCCACTCAGAAATCGCAGAAGCATCCTGAGTCATTTCCTTCTGCAAATCCCCGCGTCGTGCCTTTGGCTGACACCCCTGGTAGCCTTGCGTTGTTTCTGGGACAACTGCTCGGGAGCCCAGAGACCCTCTGTCAGGGCAGGCTGGTGGGGGAGCTGGCGCACGTGTGTGTGTTTTATTTAATACTCACTGATCATATGTTCCAGGAACCCTTCCCAGTTAATAAAGACAGCATTAAGCTAATGAAAAAGAAAATCCTGCTTTTGTGATCTCAGGCCCATGAGGAGACGGGCAGGGGTTTCTGGTGGCCGCAGCTCTGTTCTTGGAAAAGAAACAGCTGCTAAAGTCTGGGGTCTGGACCTGTCAACAGCATCCCAGAGAGCCTGCTGCCCCCCCACCCAGAGGCCTGGGAAGTGGATTGTTAATGTCACAGAGCTTAATTTGGGGACCTGGCTTCCCCCTTCCTGCCTCAGAAACAGATTCTAAGGAAATGCAAAAATGTTTAGGGTCTCAGCGGATAAAACCCACAAGAAGATGGAAGGTCCTGAGACAGGGGCTTGGGAGAGGGGAAGCTTAGAAGGCTTTGCATATACCGGTCCAGCCTCCTGGAAGGCTCCTCCCTTTTCCTTCCTTGCTCCTCCCCTTGCTCTTCCGGACTCATCTTTTTCCAGCCTCAGCCTCCCTCCAGAGGAGATTTTCCCTCCCAGCTCCCACTCCCACCTTCCTGCTCAGTGAGGCCTGCCTGCACTTCCCTCCCCCAGCTCTCCATATTCCTCCTCCAAGGCCTTATCCCCTCTCGTCATGAAAGAGTTACCTTTGTGACCCGTGGCTGCATCACTGACCCTCCACCTGGAATGCAAGCTCCGTCAGCTGAGCACCTACTGTGTGCCAGCCTCTCTTGCAGGCACTGTGCCTGTGCAGTGAGCAGAACACACAGAACGTCTCACCCCTCACTCAGCTCACAGCCTGGGGACAAGCAGTCAGCACCTAAGTGTAACAAGCATGTCAGATGAGCGCCAGAGCTTGGGAGAAAAGCAAAGTGGGGAGTGGAGAACAGAGGCGGCGCTAGGGGTGAGCAGGCTGGGAGTGTATGTGGTGATCAAGGCCGGCCTAGCTGCGAGGTGACGGCCGAGCAGAGGTGAGAGGAGAGGAAGTAAGCCAAGTAAGCATCTGTTAGTTCAGTCACTCAGTCGTGTCTGATTCTTTGCGACCCCATGGACTGCAGCATGCCAGGCCTCCTTGTCCATCACCAGCTCCCGGAGTTCACTCAAATTCATGTCCATTGAGTCGGTGACACCATTCAACCACCTCTTCCCCTGTCATCCCCTTCAATCTTTCCCAGCATCAGGGTCTTTTCTAATGAGTCAGCTCTTTGCATCAGGTGGCCAAAGTGTTGGAGTTTCAGCTTCAGCATCAGTCCTTCCAATGAACAGCCAGGGCTGATCTCCTTTAGGATGGACTGCTTGATCTCCTTGCAGTCCAAGGGACTCTCAAGAGTCTTCTCCAACACCACAGTTCAAAAGTAACTTTTCCCTCTGATGAAGCTCACTTCATCAGAGGGAGGAAATGTCGGGAGAGGGACCAAGGAGTTCAAAGGTCTGAAGGCTGGAGCTTCCTGCAGTGGCCTCAGGGATGCACCAAGCAAAGGGCAGGGCGGGTCAGGGAGGTGTGGTCATGGAGGTGCCTTGGGCCTTCAGAGGAACTTCAGCTTTTACTCTGAGTACTTCTTTTTAAAGCAGATTTCTTTAACTTTAAAAATGAACTGATTCTGAGGGACTTCTTTACCTGACTGTCCTTACCACTGGCCCTCCAGTGGCTAAGACTTCACACTCCCAATGCAGGGACACAGGTTTGATCCCTGGTCAGGGAAGTGAGATCCCACACACCACACAGCATGGCTTACATTCGATTTAGAGGAGAAAATATTAATCATAGCTATCGGGGCGACCATGAAAAAAGCTGAGCACCGAAGAATTGATGCTTTTGAACTGTGGTGTTGGAGAAGACTCTTGAGAGTCCTTTGGACTGCAAGGAGAACCAACCAATCCATCCTAAAGGAGATCAGTCCTGAATATTCACTGGAAGGACTGATAATGAAGCTGAAACTCCAATACTTTGGCCACCTGATGTGAAGAGCTGACTCATTTGAAAAGACTCTAATGCTGGGAAAGATTGAAGGCAGGAGTAGAAGGAGACAACAGAGGATGAGATGGTTGGATGGCATCACCGACTCAATGTATATGCATTGAAACAAGCTCCGGATTTGGTGATGGACAGGGAAGCCTGGCATGCTGCAGGCCATAGGGTCACAAATGGTCAGACACAACTGAGCAAGTGAGCTGACTGATACGGATGATACACCAGGATATGACCAAAGCAGTGGTGTGAACCTCATGAATTATCACATGAATCCAGGACTGGTGTGCCAGGTCAAGAGCTGGTCTCTGATGAACCTACCTGAATCCCACTGCTAGGGTGAGAGGGGGAGCTAGAGCCCCTTCTCCAAGTTCAGATCTAACTGAGAAGAACTTCTGTCCAAGCATGTGACAGCAATCAAAATAAACTTTGATAGAAACAGACTGAGAACCTGCTTAGGCCTCTGGTTGTGGGCACCTCCCTTCCTGCCCTGTGGTTCTCACCTGGAGAATGACAAGGAAGTCCATGGAGCAGTCACTGCCGTTTACTTGCCTTCTCACATCAAAGGGCGTTTCTTAGGGCAGTGTAGCAGACGTTTTCAAATGTCTTCAAATGAGTCAGCTCTTTGCATCAGGTGGCCAAAGTATTGGAGTTTCAGCTTCAGTGTCAGTCCTTCCAATGAATATTCAGAACTGATCTCATTCAGGATGGACTGGTTGGTTCTCCTTGCAGTCCAAGGGACTCTCAAGAGTCTTCTCTAACACCTCAGTTGCATCAATTCTTCGGCACTCAGCTTTCCTTATAGTCCAACTCTCACATCCATACATGACTACTGGGAAAACCATAGTCTTGACTAAATGGAACTTTGTTGGCAAAGTAATGTCTCTGCTTTTTAGTATGCTGTCTAGGTTGGTCATAACTTTCTTTCCAAGGAGTGTCTCATTTGAAAAGACCCTGATGTTGGGAAAGATTGAAGGTGAAAGGAGAAGGGGATGACAGAGGATGAGATGGTTGGATGGCATCACTGACTCAGTGGGCATGAGTTTGAATAGATTCTGGGAGTTGGTGATGGACATGGAGGCCTGGTGTGCTGCAGTCCATGGGGTCACAAAGAGTCGGATTGAGCGACTGAACTGACTGAGCAGATGTTCTGAAATGATCATTTACTATCCTGAAATGGAATACTAATGGATAATAAAACCCTCTTAAAACCATAATGGACTGCCCCAGGAAAATTTTTTAAAAGAAAAAAAAAAAAAAACCATAGTGTTCTGGAGATCAACATCCAGTGATAGAGAGAGAAATAAGGGTGGGGCCTCCCTGGTGGTCCAGAGGTTAAGACTTCGCCTTCCAGTGCAGGGGGCGCAGGTTCTACCACAGGGGCTAAGATCCCACATGTCTCAAGACCAAAACATAAACCAGCAGCCGTATGGGAACAGATTCAATAAAGAGTTTAAAAATGGTCCACATCAAAAAAATTCTTTTTAAGAAATAAGGGAAAGTCATTTGTACTCAAGGTTTCCTCAGGTGGCGATACTGGTAAAGAATCTACCTGCTAAAGCAGGAGACATGAGAGACACAAGGTCGATCCCTGGGTCAGGAAGGTCCCCTGGAGGAGGGCACGGCAACCCGTTCCGGTATTCTTGCCTGGAGAATGCCATGCACAGAGGAGCCTGGCGGGCTACAGTCTATAGGGTCGCAAAGAGTTGGACACGACTGAGCACACACACGTCTTTATACTCACAATAATGTGTGCTCCAGGAGGGAAACGTTTGGGCACAGAGCCTCGCACCCAAAAGTGCTGTCACTGAGGATGCAGCCCAGCAAACGCAGGAGGACACGCGTGTGCAGTCCCGGCCACTTACAAAGCCATGGGGCTGCTGCCACCGCCACGTGATTGCTCCAAACCGCGGAGCAGCCCATGGTTAGGCTCGGCGTAAAACAGAATACAGGCTTCCCCCGTTCACACGGTAACTGCAGCCCTGGAAAACGCTGATTGAAAGCATGTGAAAGATACTCTCTTTATGTGACAAAGTGGACTTAAGGGTCTCCACTCCGGTTATTATGAATGCGTTTGTACTTAAATATCTGGCAGAACATGTGAAAAGCATTCAAGTGTGAGGTGTGTGGGGTGAAGCAGCACCTGCCCTCCGTGCAGCCCCAACCATGACAACAGTCGAAGCTCACACGGTCACTCCTAGGGGGCAGGTGCTGCTGAGAACTGCTAGTCTAGGGTAGCCCTCCCTTAGAGAGCCAGGAGGAGGGGGAGCTGACAGAGATGCCTCTTGATAAACTAAAGGAGTCCTTTTTTTTTTTTTGAGATCTTAGTTCTCCAGCCAGGGATCGAACCCATGCCCCCTGCAGTGGAAGCGCAGAGTCTTAACCCCTGGACCTCCGGGGAGTCCTGGAGGCGCCTCCCTCGCCTCACCCTACAGCCACCTGGCTCTCACAGAAGCAGGTGGCCAGGGGAGTGTATTTTGCCCTAAATCCCAGCTCTGCCATTGTTGGCTGTGTGGCCTTCAGCCAGTGGTGACCCTCTCTGAGCTGCCTTTTTAATCCACACCTGCAGAGAACAGACACCAAGGGTGCCTGCAGAGGAACCATGCAGAGTTAGCCCTCAAGAGCCCAAAGTGGATATGGTTACTACTCTCTGTGGCTGGGGGAGAAAGTTAAATCCATCTTCAGAAATTCAGAGGCAGGTCTCTCTCCAGGGGAGCCAGCAGAGAAAGAAAACAAGAGTCTGAATTTGCACATAACAAAGGGGGAAGATGGATTGAGCAAAGAATCTAATTAAAAATAAGCAAAGAAGAGAGGGTTTCCCTGGTGGCTCAGTGGTGAAGAATCCACTTGCCAATCCAGGAGACACAGGTCTGATCCCTGGTCTGGAAGGATCCCACATGCCACGGAGCAACTCAGCCCGTGCATCAAAACTGCTGAGCCCGTATTCTAGCGCGGGAGCCTTACCTACTGAGTCCACTTGCCTTGAGTCCATGGTCGACGACAATAGCAGCCACTGCAACGAGAAGCCTGAACACCACACCTGAAGAGTAGCCCCTGCCCCCTCCAGCTAGAGAAAAGCCCTCATGGCAATGAAGACCCGACGCAGCCAAAGATAAATACATTTTTAAAAATAAGGCAAAGAAGTTTATAAAAGAAAACAGAAGTCTGACAAATAAAAGACACAAAGTAAACTGATATCAAAAAAGCCAAATGTCATCACAATAAATGGGAATGAAGCACAATTTCAAAGTCAGTGATTTTCTGACAAAAAAAAAAAAACTGGCTGAATGTGAAGATTCCTAATATAGAGAACAGTTGAAAAATACAGAAAAAGTGTTCATATGTATACTAACAATGAAAGCCAATGCAGCTGTATTAATATCAAGCAAATGGATTTTAAGGTGAAAATCATTACTAAAAATTAGAAATATAAAAGTATTCATTCGAGCTAAACTTCAGTTCAGTCGCTCAGTCATGTCTGATTCTTTGCAACCCCATGAACCGCAGCACACCAGGCCTCTCTGTCCATTACCAACTCCCGGAGTTCACTCACGCTCATGTCCATCAAGTTGGTGATGCCATCCAGCCATCTCAGCCTCTGTCGTCCCCTTCTCCTCCCACCTTCAATTTTCCCAGCCTCGGGGTCTTTTCCAATGAGTCGGTTCTTCGTTATCAGTTGGACAAAGTGTTGGAGTTTCAGCTTCAGCATCAGTCCTTCCAATGAATATTCAGGACTGGTCTCCTTTAGGATGGACTGGTTGGATCTCCTTGCAGTCCAAGGGACTCTCAAGAGTCTTCTCCAACACCACAGTTCAAAAACCATCAATTCTTCAGCGCTCAGCTTTCTTCACAGTCCAACTCTCATACCCATACATGACCACTGGAAAAACCATAGCTTTGACTAGACGGACCTTTGCTGGTAATGTCTCTGCTTTTTAATGTGCTGTCCAGGTTGGTTACCCACTACTCTTTATTACTGATGTCATCATTTTATTTAACCCTCCAAAGCCCCTCCCCCTGCAAAGTGGGTACCGTCCCACTTCATTTTAATAGAGGACATGTTTGAGACTCAGAGAGGTTAATTAATTTACTTAAGCAGAGACATTACTTTGCCACCAAAGGTCCGTCTAGTCAAGGCTATGGTTTTTCCAGTGGTCATGTATGGATGCGAGAGTTGGACTGTGAAGAAAGCTGAGTGCCAAAGAATTGATGTTTTTGAACTGTGGTGTTGGAGAAGACTCTTGAGAGTCCCTTGGACTGCAAGGAGATCCAACCAGTCCATTCTGAAGGAGATCAGTCCTGGGTGTTCTTTGGAAGGAAGGATGCTAAAGCTGAAACTCCAATACTTTGGCCACCTCATGCGAAGAGTTGACTCATTGGAAAAGACTCTGATGCTGGGAGGAATTGGGGGCAGGAGGAGAAGGGGACGACCGAGGATGAATGGCTGGATGGCATCACCGACTCAATGGACGTGAGCATGAGTGAACTCCGGGAGTTGATGATGGACAGGGAGGCCTGGCGTGCTGCGATTCATGGGGTCGCAAAGAGTCGGACACGACTGAGCGACTGAACTGAACTGAAGGTCATGCAGCTGGCACATGTAAACTGCTGTGTGTTTTGCGCCAAACACCTGGTAGGAAGGAGGTGGACTTAGGAGTTTCAAATACTGTTGTTCCGCACCCCTGAGCTGGTCAGAAGAGAGTGGAGTCCACCAAAGAAGACTAGGGCACACCACCCCCATATGCCAAGCTCCCCTGAAAATGCCCACCAGTGTCTGAAGCAGCAGCCCCAGCCCGTTAATGAGCAGCTCTGTGCGCCAGCAGCTCTCCCGGCCTGATGGATGGGCCTCATTAGCCCAGGCCGCCAGACACCTGAGCAGTGTGAAATACGGCGACAGGACAGGGGGCTTCAGCTGTTTCAGCTGACAGTGTTGTTAATATCTCCATTTTAGCGGGTCATTTGTCTCCACCTCTCCACAAGTGATAAATCCACCCAGGCTCTGCAGCCACCAGGCCTGGGAAGGAGGCTGCTGAGACAGTCTCTTCCCCTTTGCTCATTTCCTCCCAGAAAAATAAATTACATTGTTTAAGGAGGGACTGGATTGGTCAGGCAGCCACCAACATCCATCTTTGCAGAGAATGAAAGGCTCAGCCAGGCTGAGAGAAGGAGGGTGGGGGAGCTGAAAGGCATTAAAGAGATGGCATCTGTTGCCCACGATTGATCATTTTTTGTCTTCCTTTGGGCAAAAGAGAAAAAGATGTGTCCATTGAGAACTTTGCTTTGAGAAACTCTCCTTCCATCTTCTTCTCCCTCCCTTCTTTTTTTCTTTCATTCCACGATTATTAAGTGCCCACTGTGGGCCAAGAGGCATGCTAGGCAGCAGTGAACATGACTTTCCAAGCTCAGACCCCCCTCAGGGCCTTTGCACTTGCTGTGTCTTCAGCCTTGACTACCTCTCCCCATATTTGAATGGCACCTGCCTTCCCATTCTCTGGGGCCTACTTAAATGTCACCCCTCCGGAGACACCTGCCCTGACCCAGCTATCAAAAGTGCAGAGCCCCCAGAGGCAAGAAAGGGTTTATTGTGCTCCTGGAACCAAAAGGACACTTGTACAGTTTCTACCCTGTGGGCAAAAAACCTCACAAGGCAGCCGAGCTACCACAGAACTGGGGGCATTCATGTATGTTCATCAAGCATCCCCGGTTCACTCAGTAAATAACTGAAGGTCACTGACTGTCTTGAGGAGGCTCAGTATCTTTTAGCTGTAATGAAGACTTAAACACTTGCTCAGCTAACAAGATTAGAAGTAGGTGTACCCTAGGTTGTTTCAGTGGGTCCAAAATTCACCAAGCATCCCTTTCCATCATTCTGCTCTACCGTTTTAATCATCTTTGGTTTTTTCATTTCTGCTATGTTGCCTCATGATCTCAAAACAGCTGCCACAGCTCCAGACATCACATACTAACATGCCAGCATTCAAATGAAAAAGGAAAAGTAAGGAGAAAAGAGTTCTCAGGTGCTTCTCTCTAACCATGAGGAAAATCTTTCCCAGATGCCCCCAGCCAACTTCCCCATTGGCTTCAATGGCTCACAAGTCAAGAGGGATACAGGACAAATCCCTGACAAACAGGGTTGGGCTTGTCATAGCTTACTTATATAATCATAATTCACCCCTTACTTACCTCTCTGGCACAGTGCTGCCAAATTCAGGGTTCTGGAAGCAGGAAGGAGGAGGATGGCTGTTGGACAGGCATCAGCTTTAGTCAGTGGTTATGTTTTCTGGTGATGAAAACGCAGGCAAGTTTTTTCTCTGGAGTCAGACAGAATCTCTGTGTGCCTCAGTCTCCTCATTTGTAAAACAAGATAGAGATGGTATACAACAAGTTTTATCTCCATTTTTCAGACAAGCAGCAGAGTAAATCACTTAAGTCACCCAGCTAATGAAGGTAGAACAGAGCTTTGACAAAGACAATCTTAAACATTAACCTTCACACTATGGAAGTGTTTCACAGATTTCTCCTTTCACATGACTGATTTCTTTCTGTAATCAACAGAGCACTTCTTTTACACCAATTCCTTCTGCTGGATCTGCATGCTGCCTGTCCTGTTATCAACTTCATGTTTCCCTTTCAGTCAGCGCACTTATATTTAAAATGAAAAACCTCATTGCATGACAGTAACACAGAGCAAGCATCACCTGCTGTAAAGAAAAGATAAAAACAGTCTCTGGAACCAGCCCTGTCTGTTCACATGGAAATTAGTGTCAGGGAGGGGTTGAAGACACTGTAGCATCTGGCCAAGACTTTCTATCTGAAGGATCATGATTGAGAACACATTTTTAAGACAGATTCGCTTTCCTGCTGTGTGATTTGATCCCATGTCTGTGCACCGCTTCCCTGGTGGCTCAGATTGTAAAGAATCCGCCTGCGGTGCAGGAGACTCAGGTTTGATCCCTGGGTCGTGAAGATCCCCTGGAAAAGGGAATGGCAACCCACTCCAGTATTCTTACCTGGAGAATTCCATGGACAGAGGAGCCTGACAGGCTATAGTCTGTGAAGTTGCAAAGAGTCAGACACAGCTGAGTGACCATCACTTTCGGCACATCGAGACCACAGCGGTCCCGACGGAGGGGAAAGGGGTCAGCCAGTCCACATGTCAGACAGTGCAGGATAAGGCATCAGAAGAGGCTCAGAAGGGGACTCCCCTGGTAGTCCAGGGATTAAAACTCCACACTCCCAATACAGCGGGCACAGGTTCCATCGTTGTTGGGAAACAAAGATTTCCCCAGGACACTGGCCAAAGCCAAAAAAATAAATAGGCTCCAAAGAAGTAGAAAGGATGACCAGACCAGTGGGTACTGATCACATCGGGGGGCAGGGGGAGGGTCCACCATGGTGTGTTGGGTCAGTGACTCCTCCGAAGGCTCCCGCCACAGGCGTGGGATCCAGCGGGGCTGCAGGAGGTGCCAGCAGAGCCGTAACCATGCGTCCGCGGTTCTGTGTTCCGCACAACATGCCTTTCTGGAGGATATCCTGCCACGCGGACCTGGAGGCGCTGAGGCACGCCCTGGAGCTGGAGTATTTATAGCAGCACCCGCGGCCTCGCCACCTGCCGTCAGAGATGCAGCCCACCAGCCCAGGCCCCTGGCTTTCCCCGCCGCCCTCGCCAGATGCTGGACACCAGGCAGGGTCCCTCCAGCCAAAAGCTGTCCAGTGACCACCTCAGAAGTTGTCCTTTCAGTCCCAACGCGGGTCCTGAGAAACAGGGCACCCAGCAGTGGCTTTGGAATATTTAACTTTGGGGAAGAGGGCTGGCTCAGAGTCCAGACTGTTCTTCAAGACTCATAGAACAAAAGCAAGGAATTGCTGTTCGGGGGGGGGCTGGTGATGAGAAGGGATCAGGCTTTTTTTTTCCCCACTTTAATTTATGGACTAATCTCATTACTCTGCTATTATGCTCTTGTACCTGTGTTGTTGGTTTTCTTAGCTGTTGGTTTTTTTGTTTTCTCAGCTGGCATGTTTGGCGGTGCACAGTTCTAACTGAAGCCTCTCTTCTCCGAGTTGTGCTTTGGGGGGAATAGTGAAGGAGGCGATTCGGGGCTGTAGGGAAGACTTGCTTATTTTGTTTTTAAGAACCTAACCTGACATCTGTGGACAGTGCGCGTGCCTTATGCTGCCATCTTGTTTTCTGGGAAGAGGGGACCCTGGGGAGGAGGTGGTATTTTGCGACGGAAAGAGGCATTAAATAAAACCACGTTTACATTTTGAAGTGGGGTAGGGTGTCACTGCTTGATGGCCACCTTTGCAGCTTCTGAATATGTTGGTCTTTTCCTCTTTCGTTGCAGAAGTATAAAATCCAACTCAAATTGGCTTAAGCCAAAAAAAAAAAGTCTCCAGGAACTTTAGTCCATATATGTCTTCAGGCATAGCTGGATCCTATAGTGGAGATGGGAAAACGACCTGATGATTGGCGTCTCAGAGGTAGAATCTGATACACAGAAAGCCATCACCAGCAGTGAGAGAGGCTCGAGCTCCCTGGGGGCAGGTGCTGTTTGTTTCATCTCTGTTTCCCCCAAAATCAAGCATGGGTCCTGGTGGTCAAGTGACTTTCCCCTAGGTGGTTTTACTTCTCAGGCAGGCTCTTCCCTGTTGTGGCAAAAATGGCTCCAAGAATCTTTCAGCAAAACCACACCAGTAGAAAGAGCTGCTTCTGCCTTGAGGTTCCAGGATTGTGTCTCATTGGCCAAACCTGAGTCATGAGCTACCCATGGAGCTGGATTTAGGGTTCAATCTCTCACGAGCAGAAAGTTGGAGAGAGCTGGTTCCCCAAAGGAGGAATCAGTGAGCTACTACTAAAAGAATTTGGGGGGTGCTATGGAAGTAGAACTAATCTCCATGCCAATGGTAGGAGTTTGTTTTCCAGGGGATGCACTGAGGATTCAGTGTAGGAAACAGGAAGGGACATCCGGAGGAGTTCCCAGGGCATCTTGAGCTCTGTTGCTGCCCACAGAGTTCCCAGCAGAGCTTGGATCCATTTGCTTGGATGCTAAGCCTAAGTATAAGCTCCTCCTTCTATTCATGTTGGTGAAATCCAGGGTCTTCAGTTGGCTGGCATCCATGTCAGTGGAGATGGGAAAACGACCTGATGATTGGAGTTGCAGAGCTAGAATCTGATACATAGGAAGCCGTCACCAACAGTGAGATAAGACTCCTCTAGGCGCTGAGCTCCCTGGGGGCAGGTGCTATTTGTTTCATCTCTGTTTCCCCCAAAATCAAGCATGGAATGATGTTCTTGGAATCAATCCACAGAGTGGATGCTAACACTAATTGGAATCCCATTATAGATGAGGTTCCTATGACCAACCGACACAGCATATTAAAAAGCAGAGACATTACTTTGCCATCAAAGGTCCACCTAGTCAAAGCTGTGGTTTTCCAGTGGTCATGTATGGATGTGAGAGTTGGACCATAAAGAAAGCCGAGCACCAGAGAATTGATGCCTTTGAACTGTGGTGTTAGAGAAGACTCTTGAGAGTCCCATGGACTGCAACAGTCCATCCTAAAGGATATCAGTCCTGAGTGTTCACTGGAAGGACTGGTGGTGAAGCTGAAACTCCAATACTTTGGCCACCTGATGTGAAGAGCTGACTCATTGGAAAAGACCCTGATACTGGGAAAGATAGAAGGCAGGAGGAGACGGGGATGACAGAGATGAGATGGTTGGATGGCATCACTGACTCGATGGACATGAGTTTGAGCAAGTTCCGGGAGTTGGTGATGGACAGGGAGGCCTGGCATGCTGCAGTCCATGAGGCTGCAAAGAGTCAGACACAACTGAGCAACTGGACTGAACTATAGATGAGGTAGAAAGAAGGATGGAAGTATAATTGAAATCATAGTAAGGTAACTGGCTGGGTGAATGGAATATTTGTAAAAATGGATGAATAGATGTTTAAATAGTTGGGTGGGTAGGTGGCTGGTTAGGTGACTGGATGAATAAATGGGTGGATAACTCTTGGGATGACTAGATAGATGGTTATATAGATTATGAGTGGTTGGATGATTAGATAGATAACTGAATCTATGACCAAATGGTGAGATGGTGAGATGGATGGGTGGATGCTTGTCTGGATGAATGGATGGTTGCATGGTGAGATGGAAAGATGGATAGATGGTTAAGTAGGTGAATGAGTGGCTAAATGGATGGATGAGTATTTGAATGAGTACTTGGATAGATTGACTAATGGTTGATGGGTGATTGACAGTAATACTGTGATGGGTGGATACGTGATTGTAAGAATGGTATAATGGTTAGATGGACAGATGGTTAAATGGAGGTAAAGAATCCCCAGAGTTAGCTGCTGAAAACATGGGTCAACCTCACTGTAATCTGCCAACTTAGGTTTCTTCTAATGAGTGGAGGAGTTGTACTGGGTGAATTGACTTCTGGCTGGAGAAGAAAAAGAGACTGGAGCAGAGCCACCCAGGGAGTCAGTGATGCGAACATTCCTGGATCCTCCCTGTTTCCCCATTGACACCCTGGCCACTCAGGTACCCACTAGTAATCACATGTATCCACCCTTCCCTTCCAGCTACCATCACAACCTGCCGTCAGAGAACAGAGTTGTGGTTGCCAGGGGTGGAGGGGAGAGGGACAGGCTGGGAATCGGGTTGGTAGATGCAAACTACATTTAGAGTGGATAAACAGCAAGGTCCTAACGTGCAGCACAGGGGACAATATTCAGTATCCTGTGATCAACCATAATACAAAAAAATGTAAAAAAGAATGTGTATATGTGTATAACTGAGGCACTTTGCTGATTTGCAGAGATTGGCACAGCACTGTAAATCAACTATACTTCAATAATTTGAAAAACAATAAAGAATAAAATAGTCCGACCTCCAAATACTAAAAAAAGAAAAAAAAAAAACTGCTGTCAAGAAAAATTCTGTTTAGAGTTTAACAAAGAGTAAATTTACTTATAAAAAAGAAATTTTATTTTAAAAGGCTTCCGTTAGCGGCACTAATAGTAGACTCTCAGCTGTCCACACAGAAAGAGGTTTGGGGTGAAACAGACCTGTCCCTTAATCCTGAAATTAACTGCCTAGGTGGTCAACTACTTCTCTGTTGAAATGACTGACTGTCGAAGGCTGGTACTGATGGTCCACAGTCAGTACGTGTTTCATTCTGAATTCTAGATAACTAGATGACTCGGAGAAGGCAATGGCACCCCACTCCAGTACTCTTGCCTGGAAAATCCCAGGGATGGGGGAGCCTGGTGGGCTGCCGTCTATGAGGTTGCACAGAGTCGGACACAACTGAAGTGATTTAGCAGATGACTCAGAGCTCTCAGTGGGTAAAGACACTATCTCTCTCATTCTGTAAGAGAGATGGCAATAAATGAATGTTGGATAATGGATGGAATGATTGGTGGACGGTGGGTAGATGGATGGATACATGGATGGACGGATGGATGGATAGCTAAGATTCAGTAGTCCCAGACTGCTTGCCTTCACTGTTTGTCCAAAAGTATCTTGCAGCCCTCTGGGGCACTCTTAGAAGTAGAGTAACTGGACTATGCTGTACTCCCAAAAAAAGCCCTTGGCCTTCTGGAAGTCCGAGCATGACACCAGAACTTCCTGGCCAGCTCAGTAGATGGACAGAGAATTAAAGAAGTCTTCAAGTCAACCTCCAGGGCTGAAGGTATTTGTTTCACAAGGGATTTAGAAATCAGAGAGCTAACATGGGGATTTTTCAGTTGCAAATGGCATAAATACCATCAAAGTGGATTTTTTTAAAAAAAGATGTCTTTGGCCTACTTAACTGAAAGGTTCAGGAATGTGTGATCTCAGACCCCATCACCACCAACACCCCAAATGCAGAGTTCAACAAGTGTCTTTAAATTTCAGTCTCTTTGTCTCTATCCCTGGACTCTGTTTCCTCTAACTTGGCTTCTTTTGTAGACAATAGTTCACACACTTGGGGTAAAAGATGTGGCAGGAGTGATTCAACAAGGATTTCTATTGATTGAGCACTGGTTAATTCTTAGAAGGATAATTGCTTAGGAAAGATAGGTTAAATTTATTATGTGAGATTAAAATGTCCTGATGGTCGAAATATTGAGTTCGTTCTTCCTTAGTTATTTGTAGCCAAGAGCATCTCAACATACATAGCACATAGTAAATTATTATTAATAGTAGTATATCACATGGACTCAGATGTCTACTCAGAAAATCAATCATTCAAGTGAGTGGACATTTTTCCCATCAGATATTAATCGAGTATCTACAATGCATCAGCAGTGTCCCAGGCACAACAGACACATATTGAATGAGACATATTTGAATGAGACATTGTACTTGGAAAAAAAAAATTTGGGAAATTTGACCACCTTAAAAAACTTACTGAAAAACGTAAATAAGGCTTCCCTGGTGGCTCAGTGGTAAAGAATCCACCTGCCAATGTAGGAAATGCTGGTTCGATCCCTGGTCTGGGAAGTTTCCACATGCCGAGTGGCACCTAGACCCGAGCACTACAGCTTACTGAGCCTGTGCTCTAGAGCCCGGGAGCCCCAAATCCTGAAGCCCACTTGCCCTACAGCCTGTTCTCCACAGCAGAAAAGCCACTGCAATGAGACGCCTATGCACCACAGCTAAAGAGTAGCCCCCACTCTGCCCAGCGAGAGAAAAGGCCTCGCAGCAACAGGGACCCAGCACAGCCACAAATCAATCGTAAAAATAAAAACATGAGACAAAACTTAAATTGCAATTCAAATCGCAGACAATAGCAAGCATTAATCCCCTTTAATATATAAAAAGCCCCTAGAAATAAATTATTATTTCTATATTTGGCCAACAACCCAAATAAAAAATGATCAGAGGCCATGAACAGACATTTTTGTATTTTTTTTAAGTGCAACTGGTTCTTAAACGTAGACAAAGATGCTCAAGTTCACTCATAATAGAAATGCAGATATATTGAGACACCATTTTTCACATCAGAGTGACAAAAATTCAAAAGTTTTATGACTCACAGCGCTGGTGGAGCTGTGGGGCTTCATGCATTACGTGTGGAAGCTGAAATTGGTACAGCTCCTAAGGAGGGAAAGTTGGCCACATTTATCCAATTTGTAAGTTTGACTCAGTAATTCCATTTCTGAGACTCTACAGATATATTTACCTAAGCGTGCGTATTCTGTATAGAGTTATTTTCTACAATACTGTCTATAATAGCAAAGAATGAAAACCAACGGAATATCCATCAGCACTGGACTGATAACATATTGGCTGTGGGACTTTTTATCTCGTTGGAGTTTGGACCTTACTCCAAATCCAGTGAGAAGACACCAGAAAGCTTAAAGCAGGAGAAGGGCATGATCTGCCTTCTGTTTTTAAAAATCATCCTGATCTGGGGGATGGGTACCCAAGTATAACCCTGCGTAAGAACATGTCACCATGCGCGCTTGAGCTTGGTGCGGTAAACTGGGCGTAGCTTACAAAAGGAGAAAATCCTTCAAGGTCACGGGAAAGCCCACGACCAGCTGTTTTTGCCCAGACACGCTGCCTCCATCCTTCCCGCTGGAAACCATGCTCCCCGACGCAGATGAGGAGGGACAACGGCCCCTCGAGGTCCTTCCCGCCTCTCCTGATTTCTGTCACCCCAGATCTCCAGGCTCCTATAAATGGACCCATACAGAATGCAGCCTGGTTTCTTTCCTCACAGGGATGTGGGAAACTTCTAGGATGTCGTCCGGATCCATAGATAGTTCATTCTTGGTAAAGGAACATCTGAGTTGAGCGCGCTCCGCGGTTCTCCCCCAGCGCCTGCAGCCCCGACAATGCTGCCGGCTCAGCACCCGCGACGCTGTGCTCGCCAGTGACCACCAGAGGGCAGTGCGAGCCCGCCATTGGCCCCTACTGCCCGCAGGTGCCACCCAAGTTAGGCCTGGAAATAGCGCTGCAAGGATTCCAAAGCATTTTCTTAGGCTGCGCCCTTGCTTCGGGGAGTGCGTCCCTGAAATTGCAGCATCTTCAAGGATATGTTCAGGCCCAAGGGTTAAGGATTAATTGACCTGCTGTGGTCGCAATGGGAATTCCAGCAGAGAGCAGCAACATGGTGGCAGCGGTTGCTGCCCTGGAAGCCCTTCTTCCTACACTCAGTCCGGCTTTAAAAGTTAACTGCCCTAACGCTTAATAATACCACGGTCATGACAGTTTAAATTGTTTAACAAAATGTTGGGTTTCTTTTTATCCATAAATTCAATATGGCAAAATATGCAGCATTTCATTCAAGGATGATGGATAAGCCAAGCTGCAGCCAGATACTGATTTTAAAATTCAACCATCAAGCATCTGGCCAAAAATGAGTTATTTGGGGAACTCAGGCTGCAGGGGAGAGGCTGTCTCTTTGCCCCGTAGCTCCGTCCCCACTGCATGGGTACCAGGACCGCAGAAGCCCAGCCCTCCTGTCTCTTGTAGCCCTTGGATTCCTGCAGGCCACCTGGTGTGGCTGAATGAGGAGCCTGGCTCCTACACTTACTAAGCACCTGCTCTGTCCTGGGCACCCAGCTAAGCCCTGGACTTGCACTAGCTCCTTTCATCGCAGTCACACAGGTGCTGTCTAGAAAGGACAGATTGGTTAAGATGTGGCCTGGAGTCACTCCCAGCTCTTCCTTTCCCTGTTTGTGGAAACTTCACTCTCTGAAGCTCAGCTTTCCCACCTGTAAAATGGGGTTGATGAGAAAACCCACCTCACAGAAATGTTGCCAGCACTGAATGCATTCAGACATGAGCAACATTTTTTTATTTGAAAGCCTCCTTTTCGGTCACTGCACATGAGAAATGCACACTATACATATCAAGACCCAGTCTAACGTAGATATATGTGTGTGCATATTATGTGTGTAAAACTAAAACACGTTCCACAAAGCAATGCTGACCTATAACGCTATGATACAGCCTGTTGTTTTCCATCCTGTCCTGGTTTCTATTTAAAAGACGCAGGTCACAGTCCACTAAATCGACTCCATGACCCACCGTTTAGAAAATATTGCTTCAGTAAAAGCCTCAGCAGACCATGTTGTTCTCAGGAGTCCCATTTTACAGAAGGGGAAACTGAGGCCCAGAGAGTGTCATGGCTTGCCTGTGACCCCACCCACTGGAAGGCAGCAGAGCCCAGACTCCAACCCAGTATCTCTGACGCCTAAGTTAAGGCTCTTCCACACAAGATGCAAACTGGCCAGATCTGACCCACAGAGAAGTTTGACTGATTTTCACAACGTTTACAAAATTAGTTCAGTTCAGTTCAGTCGCGCAGTCGTGTCCGACTCTTTGCGACCCCATGAATCGCAGCACGCCAGGCCTCCCTGTCCATCACCAACTCCCGGAGTTCACTCAGACTCATGTCCATTGAGTCTGTGATGCCATCCAGCCATCTCATCCTCGGCCGTCCCTTTCTCCTCCTGCCCCCAATCCCTCCCAGCATCAGGGTCTTTTCCAATGAGTCAACTCTTCGCATAAGGTGCCCAAAGTACTGGAGCTTCAGTTTTAGCATCATTCCTTCCAAAGAAATCCCAGGGTTGATCTCCTTCAGAATGGACTGGTTGGATCTCCTTGCAGTCCAAGGGACTCTCAAGAGTCTTCTCCAACACCACAGTTCAAAAGCATCAATTCTTCGGCGCTCAGCCTTCTTCACAGTCCAACTCTCACATCCATACATGACCACAGGAAAAACCATAGCCTTGACTAGACGGACCTTAGTCGGCAAAGTAATGTCTCTGCTTTTGAATATACTATCTAGGTTGGTCATAACTTTTCTTCCAAGGAGTAAGCGCCTTTTAATTTCATGGCTGCAGTCACCATCTGCAGTGATTTTGGAGCCCAAAAAAACAAAGTCTGACACTGTTTCTACTGTTTCCCCATCTATTTCCCATGAAGTGATGGGGCCAGATGCCATGATCTTCGTTTTCTGAATGTTGAGCTTTAAGCCAACTTTTCCACTCTCCTCTTTCACTTTCAACAAGAGGCTTTTTAGCTCCTCCTCACTTTCTGCCATAAGGGTGGTGTCATCTGCATATCTGAGATTATTGATATTTCTCCCAGCAATCTTGATTCCAGCTTGTGTTTCTTCCAGTCCAGCATTTCTCATGATGTACTCTGCATATAAGTTAAATAAGCAGGGTGACAATATACAGCCTTGACGTACTCCTTTTCCTATTTGGAACCAGTCTGTTGTTCCATGTCCAGTTCTAACTGTTGCTTCCTGACCTGCATACAGATTTCTCAAGAGGCAGGTACAAAATTTGGTACAACTATAGGTAACTTGGAGAAGGCAATGGCACCCCACTCCAGTACTCTTGCCTGGAAAATCTCATGGATGGAGGAGCCTGGAAGGCTGCAGTCCATGGGATCGCTGAGGGTCGGACATGACTGAGCGACTTCACTTTCACTTTTCACTTTCATGCATTGGAGAAGGAAATGGCAACCCATTCCAGTGTTCTTGCCTGGAGAATCCCAGGGACAGTGGAGCCTGGTGGGCTGCCGTCTATGGGGTCGCATAGAGTCGGACACGACTGAAGCGACTTAGCAGCAGCATAGGTAACTTGGAAGACATAACTCAAAATATGAATTTTCAACTTCCCACTAAAAAAAGTGGGCAATCTGGCAACACGGGGACCTATGTACGCACAGGACCAGCAGGAGCCACACCAGAGCTGCCACTTTGAGCTGCTCTCCAGGTTCATTCGTTTACCCCAGTCCCCACTGTGCCATGGAGAGAGGAGCCTGGCAGGTTACTGTCCATGCGGTCTCAGAGAGTCAGACATGACTTAGCAGCTAAACAACAACAATCACTGTGCTATTTTGTGTCCCAGACACTGAGACAAACCATCAATTGCTGTAGTCTGTGGTTTTTTCAGAATGGAGAAATACCTTTCTTCACAAAAGGAAAAACAGGACTTCCCTTGTGGTCCAGTGGTTAAGAATCTGTCTGCCAGTGTAGGGGACACCAGTTCGACTGCTGGTCTGGGAAGATTCCACATGCCATGGGACAGCTAAGCCCACGGAAACCACTGAACCCACATTCTAGAGCCTACGCTCTGGAAAAAAGGGAAGCCACCACAGAGAGGCCCACGCACCGCAACTAGAGAAAGCTCTCTCACAGAATGACGACCCCGCACAGTCCAAAATATATCAATGTTTTCAAAAAAGGAAAAACAAAAACTAAACCAAGGGACCTACATTTCAAAAAAAAAAAAGCACAAATATTTTCTCACATATTTAAGTACAAAGAAAACACATCAATATCAACATAACCCCAAACCTGTTTCACCTGACTTGTTGAGAACTTGCAACCCCCATCCTAACACTACCCTTTATCTACCTCCGCCTGGTTTGCCCACCACTCTGTCCCCAGCGCCTGAAACTGCTCAGCCAAGAAAAAGTGCCTAATTAAGAATGAATGGTTTTTATACAAAAGCTTCTCCCAATATTAACAAATACGCAGTAACCGTGAGGAGCAGGCACTCTTTGGTCAACAGGACGGCTCAGGTGCGGCTTCTGCCGTAACTAGCTGTGTGGCCTCAGGCGGCTTCCTCCATCTCTCTGGGCCCTGTGTCCTCAGCTGCAAAATGCACCATGTACATAAGTGACCGGGAATGTGAAAAATGCTGGATAAATGAAGTTCCCTTTCCTCCTTCATTTCGTCAAGGTGAACCGAAGTCAGTACTCAATCATGTTAACAAGTCACCTGGTGACCGGTTAGCCTGGCCTTGGATTATCTACAGGGCCAGGGAGGTGATGGTTTCCCATTAACATCATGGCCTGAAAAGAAAGCCCTGGGCCAGACGGCAACATCAGAGATTCGATCCCCAGGCACATCTCTGGGTGAGAACTGGCTTTTTCAACGTCCAGGCATTCCCCTTGCTGCTTATCTTCCTGAATTGAAGAGGCTGGAGAGCTGAAAATTTCATCTCCCAGACCCCCTTGCAGCCAGGGATCTGAAGCCTTTAAGGGCTCACCCATCAGCCGTGCCCACAAGACACCTGTGCTTGTGCTGATTTAAGAAAGGGAAAATGGCTGAACACAGGAGCCTGTGGCTTCCTCAACCCTCCTGAAACTCTGTAAATACTCGTGTTATCAGCCATACCCTAGGAAATTTGAGCAAACTCAGGGGGACGGTGGAGGCAGAGGAGCCTGACATGCTGCAGTCCACTGGATTGCAAAGAATCGGAAAGACTTAGCGACTGAACCTCAGTCACACCCAATCAGGGAAGCAGCTAGATCCAGCCCAGGCGGTGGGGAATGGAGCTGGTGGTAAAGAACCCACCTGCCAATGCAGGAGATGCAAAAGATGCGAGTTCCAGCCCGGGGTGGAGAAGATCCCCTGCAGGAGGGCATGGCAACCCACGCCGAGTATTCTTGCCTGGAGAATCCTATGGACAGAGGAAGTATGAAGGGCTACAGTCCACCGAGTCACACAGAGTCAGACACAGCTGAAGCAACTTAGCACGCACACATGCACACACAATTTATTATGAGAATTATTAATAAGCCTTGTATGTCAGCATGTGGGAGGAGGTTGAGAGGTGAGGTCTGAACAGGGACTTGTGGAGCCACCAACCAGGCAAACTAAGAGGCCATGGGGTCCACTAGTCACCAAGTGAGGCTGCCGAGGGTCAAGAGTAGAGAAATGGGTCGGGAACCATTGTCTCTGCAGCCAAGCAGCCGGTGACGGGTAGGTGCTGCTGCCCAGGAGTCGGGAGGAAGACATGGACGCAGCCCAGAGGACAGCAAGGACACGCAGGCAGGCCTGCGGCTATTTGTCACCACATCAAACCGCGGCGACCTTGTAAGAGGACAGACTGCTGCTCCCTGTCCACCTTCAAACTCTCTCCCAAGTTACTTTTGGTCAATTTCTACCTGGGAACCAAAGAAAGGGATTCTGGGAAATATAGTCCCAGCCTAGCCAAATAAACACAGCGGAGCACAGACCACTTGGCTCACTAAACCCTTCTGCTTCAACTAGTAGGGTGACTTTTGCTCAGGTAGACTGACCTGACTGGTAAAGAGACTTTGGACAAGTCTGCAGTGGGTAGACTGTTTTGTCAATGCTTTAATTTCCCATCTTACAACTCTGCATTAGAAACAGCCTGAATCTCACTTTCCCAGCCTCCCTTTGAATCAGAATGTACCCAGGCTCAGCCAATAAATACATCCAGACGGTACTCAGTTAGCTACAGCCACATGGAACCAGGCTTAGCCAATGGATACACCTACACTGAAAGCAATGCAAGCGGATTCTGACGCATAGAATCCCATCTAGAGGAAGTGGAAGAGACATAACTAGTGTTACTAGTGACAGCCGCTGTGTGTGGACCAGCGGTAGTGACAGGAAGGTCCTGCGGTATAATCTGTATATTGTCCATGGCTGTCTCTCCAGCCCTCCCTCCCAGAGATCTGAGTCACTTAATATCCTTTATACCTTCCTTTCCTGCCCAGACTTACCTATAATGGATTCTATTGTTTTCAAGTAAAAACCTGACGCCCCTCTAACTTCATTTAACCGTCAAGTCCGCTTCCCAGCCTAGACAGAGAGGGAAACCACGTCCACTCCCGGGGGCAGCCGAGTCCGGCAGAGGCATTCTATAAACTCACCCCAGTGCCACCGGCCCTGGACCAGTGTCATCTGAGGGGGCCACAGACCTGCTTGTGAGTCGGGCAGACTGATTCGAATCCCGGCTCTGGCCCTGACTGACCTGTTTTGTGACCTTGAGCAGATCCCTTTCCTCCTCTGGAGAATGGACTGGGATTAAGTGCCTGCCCCTGGGGTTACCATGGAGACCAAAAGATTCCAATATAGAGCAATCTCCACACCAGTGACACTAGAAGGAATGTGAGTGACCTTTGTTTCGCTAGATTAAAGAAAATAAGTAATAACAGAGGCGGTGTCCTGATGGAATCCAAGATGCAGATGTTCTGAACGCTGAAGTTTAGAAACACGTACAGTTTAAAACCCAACCTTGACTAATGGCACTGAATCGTACCCTTTTAAAAAAATTGGTTGAGGACAAACCTTGTTACATCTCTTTGACCCCATTAAAAGAATAACAATGTGAAATACCCAGAGCAGTTATACACTTTAAATGCTATGTCAATAAAGCTTTTTAAAATACCCACCACCCTGGCTTCCCAATTCCTTCTGATCCTAGCTCAACCCCTGCGCCCGACCCTCTTCATTCAGCGCTGAATCCCTCATTCTGGACTCACTCGCCTTCCTCCTCTTCTTAGAAGATCCAGGCGCCCCCTTGGGTCTTTTTTATTTGCTCTCCCTTCTGCCTGGGATATTCTTCCAATCAGGTTACAGGCTCTGAGATGGAGCTGCCCATTAGAATCACCTGAAGAGCTTTAGGGAGGCCCCAGCCCACCTCGGAAAGTCAGATGTCATTACTTGGGGAAAGAGGGTGGCACCTGGACATTTATTGGTTTGTTGTTTTAAAACTGGCCAGGTGTGTCTAACGTTCAGCCAGCTTTAAGAAAGCACTGCCCTACACATCACGCTCAGTCCCCACCATCTTCAGGTTTCAGTTCAAAGGCCAGCTCTCCAAAAGGCCGTCCCCAATCACACCCTTTACCTCCCTTTCGTATCCTGCTTATTTCATTCTGTCCCCCCTAGGATTCTGTTACATACTTATCTGACTGCTTCCCGGTGAGAATGTCAGATGGATGAAGGCAGAGGCTGGGTCCTCAGTGCTTGGCTCTCACGGGTGCTCAGCACACAGCTGTTGCGGGAGTGAACCTACACCGGTCCCGCCCGGGTCTAGCGCCAGCTCTAGGGGTTGCAGTTCTCGAGGGAGGCCACGAGGTGGCGATAGTACCTGGCTGCATTAAACAACACTTGGTTAACAAAGGTCCGTCTCATCAAGGCTATGGTTTTTCCAGTAGTCATGTATGGATGTGAGAGTTGGGATTATAAAGCTGAGCGCTGAAGAATTGATGCTTTTGAACTGTGGTTTTGGAGATGATTCTTAAGAGTTCCTTGGACTGCAAGGAGATTCAACCAGTCCATCCTAAAGATCAGTCCTGGGTGTTCATTGGAAGGACTGATGTTGAAGCTGAAACTCCAATACTTTGGCCACCTGATGCAAAGAACTGACTCACTGGAAAAGACCCTGATGCTGGGAAAGGTTGAAGGCAGGAGGGGAAGGGGGCGACAGAGGCTGAAATGGTTGGATGGCATCACCAACATGATGGACGTCAGTTTGAGTAAACTCAGGGAGTTGGTGATGGACAGGGAGGCCTGGCGTGCTGCTGTTCATGGGGTGGCAAAGAATCGGACAGGACTGAGCTACTGAACTGAGACCCACCAGGCCAGCTGGGTGGGGCGGGGAGGGGTGGGGATGCCCATCCTGCCCTGCACCCGGCCATTGCTGAGAAACAGGGGCAAGACCACGGCAGACAGCTTTGGGGTTCTCCCTCTCCTCATTCCTAGACTCAGAACAACTGAGCCCTGAAACACTCCACTCAGACTAAAGTCAGAGGGAGAAGGCCCCACTGCCCTGTCGGGAGCCTCCAAGTCCTCCCCCTCTCACCTGGCCACTCACTGAGCCCTGGATGTAAACTGGGGTGACTCCCACAGGCCCCTCAGCTAGCTCACGGCCTGCACACGAGGCAGGTCTGCTAAACATGCCTGAACATCCATCAACTGGGGGCTGTGACACGCACTATCACCTTCCACGTGGCAGGCTCCCACACCCACGAAGATCAAAGCAGCTCTCAAACGGTCCTCTCTAAACCAGTCCCATTCCGTTCCTTTCATAGCACCGGCCAGGGATGGCCTGAGGGGCCAAACCATGCCCTGCTTTTGTCCAGCCATGAGCTGAGGCGTGTTCATGTTTAAATGATTGGAAAAAACAAAACCAAAATAATTACGTGACACATGAAGATGAAATGACCAGGGTGTGCCTGGGCAGAGTCAAGGTCACACGTTGCCCACAGAGCTCCTTGTAGCGCAGGCTGCCATCTTGGCCATACAAAGACAAATTTACTTCCTCCTGGAGAAAGCAATAGCACCCCACTCCAGTACTCTTGCCTGGAAAATCCCATGGACGGAGGAGCCTGGTGGGCTGAAGTCCATGGGGTCACTAAGAGTCGGACACGACTGAGTGACTTCACTGTCATGCACTGGAGAAGGAAATGGCAACCCACTCCGGTGTTCTTGCCTGGAGAATCCCAGGGACGGGGGAGCCTGGTGGGCTGCCGTCTATGGGGTCGCACAGAGTCGGACACGACTGAAGCGACTTAGCAAGTGTTCTTCCAAGACTGACCCAGAATTTCCCTTCTGTCTCCACTTCCGTCAGTAAATCCCCAAGAACTGGACTTCCCAGGAAATCTCCCAGTGGGGGCCGTTATTTATAATGTGGAGAGAGGGGTTCCTGACCTTGTGTGGCCCCATCTCCATGTTTGGTCCAAACCTGACACGGCCATCCCGACCAAAGGGAAAACTGCAAATTCGAGGACGATCAAGGCATTTTTCCAAACAGTTTAATTAAAAAAGGGTGAAGAATCTGAAAAACTTAAGGGGTGGGGGGAACCCGAGAGAGCATACCGCGTGAGTCCACTGGCTCAGTCACAAAGAAACACCATCATCAAAAAAGATATTTAAGTTTAATACAAATTTTATACAAAGAAAATGTGAAAAAATACTTCCATATGCTAAAAGCAATTATGCTTCACAAATAAGGCCAGCTAGGCTAGGGGTTTTTTTTGTGTTTTTTTTTTGACAACTGCAATCGACGAAGGTTCTTTCCTGTTTTCTTCTAGGACTCTCTTTATTTCTTCTCTAATATAGGTAACTAGCTGGAAACTGTACAGTTCGCATCCTCTTATCAACAATGAAGAGAAAGGAAACGAGACTAAAATGTACAACAGAATGTACTGGAATGATATCGTACAATTGATTTTTCTCATATACATACATCACCTTTTTGCTTTGTTCAATGCTTGTTTTACACAACATACAAAATGATACTACAGCATACGTAGTGTGACAGACAGCACGGCGGCGTCCTGCTTCCCCTCAAACTGCCTTTGTTTCATGCTGACATAAAAACGTAAAATTCCATCGTATAAATATTACATACATGCTTCATCTCAGACTCAAATGTCCTCTCCGCGTGCGTCTCGCCTTTGACTTCTCACTTCCGTGAAGCACGGCCATCTCTTACCAAGCGGGTGTGAGTGTCTTTAAAGGAACCACAAAGCAAAGAAAAACTCTCTGTTTCGGAGCTTCTGACGCGAATGCTTTCTACGGTCCTCTCTTCTGCAAACTGAGCTGAGCGGGGCTTGTTTCTAGTTAATCTTCTGTAAACAAGGAAGTGGGGTTTGTTTTTTTTTTCTTTTTGTCTTTTTTCCCTTTTATAGGAGTAGAGTCATCATGGAAATCACATAAAATTAACGAGCTCCTCCGTGTGTCCTTCTGGTCCAGAGAGCTTGCCTTTTGGAACATGATAACGTAGTATTTGAAAGGGGCCAATGGGTGCATGTGATGCTGTCCACAGAGCACTGAATTCTGTGCTGGAAATTCCTGATCCCAATGTGCCGTGTACAGACATACAAATGGAAACCGCTCACGGGGCATCAGAGGAGGAGGAGCTGTGCGCCCCAAAGCGAGCCCGGCACCCTCTCCGCACCCCTGTGAGAGACGGGCTGGATGACCATCCTTTCTCCAGCATTCAAACATTCTTTTTGTTGCTGGGTGTGTTTTCTGTTTTTTATTGTTTTTTCTCCTCTCTCTTTTTTTATAAGTTAAAGTCAATACAAATATAAAAAGGGGAAGGTACTCTAGGCTCGACGACATCCACAAATTGTACATTATTTACATCTAAAGCAAAGGTTTCACGTGGGTGGAACAGTCCTCAGTCAAGGCTATCGCTGGACATGACGTAGTGTGGGCGGCCCTCTGTGCTGGGTGCAGAGGCCGAGTTTGAATGGCTGGCATCCTCCAGGCTGAGGGTGGTGGTCTGCCGGTCTCATGTTTCTTTGCGGTTTCCGGTTTCCCTGGTGTCTGGGTTGTTTCCCTCCATGGGGCGGGCAGCTTGTGTCCCAGCGTGTCCCTAGTCCCAGAAGGTGTCCAGGCGGGACTCTTTCGGGATGAGGCTCTTCGAACTGGTACTGGCGTTGTGCTCGGAGCGGGCCGACCCTCGCTTCTCCTCGCTGCCGCTCCAGCAACTGGATTTACTGCTCCGGGAATGGTCTGGGGAGGGGGAAGCCAAGGGGAAAGGGAGCTTTAGCATCCAGGCCCACCCCTGGCCAAAGGCAACTATCCCCTTCTACATGGTCCGCAGCTGCTCCCTCAAGAAGCCACCTTCCCCTCCCAACTCCCGACAACACACAGGGGCAAAATCCTGCCACCGTTTACTGCCCTGCATTTGTAAGGATTTAACAAGAACTGGTTGGAAAAACAGGAGGGCATCATGCTCAGAGAAAATAAAGACAGGTGGGGAAAAGGTACTAAATTATCGAGGAGGATGTTTCTTGTGTGCCACTTGGGACCAGGCACCCTTGCCGCATGAGCAGACACAAGTACCCCCATGTCCTCGTTGCGTCCGACCTTGGCCACTAAAAAAGGCACTGAAATTTAGCGTTCAATCTACTCCTGTTAATGGAGTTTCTTTAATCATTGTACAGGCAACTTGAAAAAACAGACTTACACCTAAACCAGCCAAAGGAAAAGGAGTGAGGACCAGAATGGTTAAGCCCACCTGGGCTTAATGGTTAAGACCAACTGGCTCCCAGTAAGGACGAGCTTAAGGGTCAACTGAAGGATGAAAGAACCAGAGGGAGACCTAAGGGAGCTTCAAGGACGTGTGCGCTGTAAGGAGCTACATCGTGGATGAGTAAGATGTGAGGACATTGAAGGACGAGCCAAAGGAGGTGTCTGTCCAGCTGGGAAACAGTCCAGCCTGCAGGCTCGGCGGGATGGCCGACTCTGAGAGACCCACCAGCACGTCACTGAGATCCCATCGTTTCCTAGATCACTGACCAAGTTCAGACAGACTGGGACAAAACTTTAACTTTTTGAGGTGGGATGATAATATTTGATCGAAAGAAGTCGGCTTTCAAGCTTAGAGACAGAATCGGAGTGAGGCAGCACCGCCTAGAAGGGTGACCGCTCTTATCATCGCCTGGTGATAGAGGCATGTGTGTGGTCCTGAGCTCTGGTTCTGGAAGAGAAGCAGCGAAGACAGTGATAAGGATCTCCCAAGTCCTGGATTCATTCAGGAGGGAATGCTTCCTTGTCACTTGCATCTGTGACCCAAAGGGGGCGCTATTGTAGTGGGCAGAGCTGGGGTCCGGGGTCCAGCTCTCTTATGATCCTTGAATCCACCTCTTCTGACACGTTCTTCCCTACTCGTGACACCTACACTGTAGTTCCTCTGGAAGGTCAGTGATGCAGCTGGTCATCACAACACGGAAACTCTGACAACAAGGCAGTCAAGTCACACTGGAGTCTCCCCAGCTCTGCTAAAGGCAGAGACCAGCTGGGCAGCAGGGCTTAGCTTACTTAGCACAGAAGCTGTATCCCAGAGCCAGACTGGCCATCGAGGAATGGCAGAGCCGACAGGACAGGGCGTGCTGGCTGGTTCAGCCGGTCACTGCAGAGGGTGTGACTCCAGGACTCATCATGCAAAGACCAAGGATGAAGCCCCTTCAAGAAGCCAGATCGGGAATGCCCTGGCAGTTCAGTGGTTAAGACTTGGTGTTTTCACTGCCAAGGGTAACAGGTTCAATCCCTGCTTGGGGAACTAAGATCCCATGAGCTGCATAGCATGGTCAAAAAAAAAAAAAGGAAGCCAGACCATCTGTCCTGGCTCTCTCGTTTCCTACTGCAGTTTCCGATGGCCATCAGAGGCACAACGAGAAAGAAACCAGGCAAAGCCAAGACCCATCACACAGGAGAACAGGAGAAGACACGCCCACAAAGCAAACACACACGGACACACACAAGACGAGCCCTCCGCCTGCCGGGAAAAGCTCCCCGCTGGCTGCCATGAGGCGGGTTCATACTTACACTTCTGGGCTGGGTAGTTGGGGTGCGGCTGGTGGTCTGTGGAGGTTGGGGCAGAGGCAGGTTGCTTGTCGCACCTGTTGCTAACTGGAGAGATAGCACAGGCCCCCTCAGAGTCTGGCAGAGAGCTGAGTCCGCCAACCCCACGGGCTCGCTCTCCTGCTCATCAACAGGCTACTGGTCTTAGCACGAGGGGGCGCTGCTGGGTCGATATCACCATTTTCCAACTCAAGGCATTCACAGGAAACTAAGACTTTTAAAAATGCATATTAAAACCATGAACAGGATCCCTAGACACAGCACGAGAATACAGGCGGAAATACGGCACACAAGGACATAAAAGCAACCATGTGAAGCCATCAACTCCCAGAATTCTGACAGCAAATTTTTCTTGGAACCACTAGCTCTACCAAGAGTTTAATTCACCCACGAAACGGGAGGTGCCGGCCACACCACACTTAGATGGGAAGGCTCCACTCAAGGAACCCGGATTATTTAGGGCAAGTATAATCACAAATCTCCTGCCAAGGCTGATGACAGATCAGAAAAGAGAGGGGACGGAGCTGTGTGTGGTGAGAAGGACTGAGGGAGGAGCCACAGGTGAGCTTCAGAGGGCCACTTCTCAGCCACGATGGCAGGACACCAATACGTAACTGTCTGAAATGCAAGAGCCCGAAATGAGCGACAGGAAAAGTGTCTCAATAAAACAACTGTCACGGCGAAGAACTCGGCAGGGAAATCGCTGAAGATACGATACAGGAGGGAGGAAAACCCTCCAGGGAAAAGTAAGGCTATACAGAAATGGAACAGCACGACCGTAATGATGGAAACACAGATGACAGCCTGTCAACCTTTAAGAGAGCCAACAGCCGGAACGGAGGACCAACTGCAGTTAAAGAGAATGCACACGTTCTCCACCTTGATGATGGGCAAGTCAGAGCAGGGAGATGGGAAAGGCTGAATATGACAGTGGAGGAGAGGTGAGGGAGGCGATGAGCACCAAGAGAGGGGTCCAGGGGCACTGTTTCCTCCGGCTGGAGAACAAGGACGAAGGAGCAAGTGTTGAACTGGACCAAGGGAACCCACAGAGCACATCAAACAGTGACAAGAGTGGTCTGGGAGAGAGGGGAGAAGAGACGTGATTAGTGACCCCGATTCTCACCTTCTAAAGCCAGAAGTCAACAAGCAGTGTCTAGATAAAGTTGAGAAACAGAAATACGGGGAAACAAGTTTTTTACAAATAAGCACCAGATGCAAAAAGACAGCCATGGAAACTGGGACAAGGAATTTTTTTTCCCTGTACGATTTTCTCTGACTAGTCATCCCTCGGTATCAGGGATGGTACAGCGGATTCTTTCCAGGACCCACCACGAATACCAGATTCCATGGATACAAAGTCTCATGGTCAGCCCTCCATATCCACACATCTATAGATTCAACCAGCTACAGACTGTGTAGAACTGTATTCATTATGGGGAAAAAAATCGACACAGACGAGGACCTGCATGGCTCAAACCCATGTTGTTTAACAGTCAACTCGATAGGCAGGCATCACTTTAAAATCTTAAAATGAAGAGAAAGTGAATAGGAGAGGCCCACGCCCACCGCCAGGAAGCTCCTGTCTCTTATTCAACCTTTCTCCCTCCCAACTAGACCCTCATCTTAACCAGCCAGGTTCCAGAAGCTGATAAAGAGCACAGGAACCTCCATGTTTTTGCAAAGCCCACTTCTCTCCAGATTCCTTCTACACTGTCAGCAAGCAGCAAGCACTAACAGAAGCCCAGAGACGTGTGAGGAATCAGAAAATGAGCTGGTCTGTCTGCTTTGACGACAACCCATCAGCCAGACGACTGTGGAGCGCAAACAGGGGGCAATGAGGAGCCGTGAGCTCCCAGCCCTGATCCAGCCTCCAGGGACCTCTGGTTCAGCTCCCTTCTGCCCTCGCTCTAGGATAACACTGCAGCACTCCCTAAAAAATGCTGACAATTCGGATCTTTCCCTCCCTCCCCTTCTAGTTACCAGACTCCCTGGGACGGTCTCCTCCCCACTCCACCCTCCGCACCAACTCCCCAGCAACTCAAGCCTCCCTACCTCCTCTCTCTGCCCTCCCTTTCTATTCCCTCGCACACCAGGGTGCTTCAGGTCGGGGGTCAGCCAGTGACGGCCCACAGGCCAAATCCAGCCCAACACCTGCTTTTCCAAGCGCAAGCTCACTGTAGCACAGGTATGTGCCATCTGCGGCTGCTTTCATCCAACAACGGCAGTTCTGATAAAGACGGTGTGGCCCTCGAAGCTTCTCCTCTTTTACTCTCTGGTCCTTTACAGAAAGTCTACCAACCCCTGGGCCAGGGAACACCTCATCCACCTCACAACTGGGAGATGCGGTATCTCCCAACCACCTTCCTGGATGCAAGCCTCCTTGTCGCACCGGATTCCATACCCTACAGCATCGCTGATCTTCCTAAGGCCCATTCATCTTCCCACGTGGATGCCGCCACTTTGCTGCCCCGAGACCTCAACAGCGCCCCCTGCCCGCAGCAGTGTTCTCCCCAACTTGAACCCTTCCCCACCCCAAGCACCTCTGCAGCTCCGACACATCCAAATCCTCCTACTTAAGAGCTCAGCTGATGTTTCTAAACTCACTCTACACTTAAGTTGAACAGAAACTCTTACTTATATCACCACCAAAAGCAGGAACGCATAATACCTGCCATACACAGCAGGCAACTCTACAAATCAACATAATGAAACCCAAACTGTAGCAGGAAGCTCTAGGCGGGTGCCCTGCTGGCGAGGTCTCGAGTCCGCTCTGCCTTTGTTAAAAAGAGAAGCTAGAAGAAGGGATGAGAAGACCTCAGCTCCAAACTCAACGTGTCCTCAAAATGCAATCACAAGACCTGAGTGAGAGTGAGAGTGAGAAGGGAGGTGACAGGCAGTTCAATCCTAATTCCATGCCCAGTTCATATTACCCATGAAGTCAGCTCATGCCACACCCCCCTTCATGTCCCCTGAACCTAAACCCCACTTCCAGTGCCACTGGGAAACCTCCAGCCACCCTAACAAGGGACATCACTTCTTCCTCTATGTACTCAATACGCAGAAGTGAAGAAAAAAGTTTGGTTTTCAACAGAAGAGAATGATCTAGAAGAGAAAAAGACCCTGGCTGGAGCTGAAGGACCCTGAAAGCAGCAGAACAGTTCTCACTGAGGATGAACCCTTTTGGAAGGCCTTAAAACTGGTTTGAGAGGGGGCAGGGGGAACACCCACTGGGCTAGAAGACAGCTCAAACTCTACAGAAGAGGAGAACCAGAAAAGTCAGCACCAGCCTGCCAGGCTATCCCTCGAGAGGAAGACTTCTACAGAGAGATCGTCTAGCGTTTTTTTCCTCTGAAGGCTCAAGCACCCTTCTCCACGGAACGTGGGCACTGGGACCTCAGGACAGTTTCACACAGTTTCATTCCGCTTGGAGAAATGCCTCAATGCCGCCTGCCCAGCCACTCCCTCACCCCTGCTGACCGGCCAAGGGCGCCCCCGAGAATCCCTAAGGAAACCCAGTTTGCAAACCACCGCCCTGAACCCTTCAGGCTCTCCCTGAGGACATGGCTCCCCTCTGCCCGTGCGG
>SJXQ01002179.1:278757-294922 GCA_006408695.1 Aepyceros melampus
ACACAACATAAGAGCACATTCACCCACCAGGGGGCAACATACCAGAGCCTTGGTTGGAGCCTAAGAGAATGGAGGAGGGCGTCTCCCTGGAGCCAGAGAGGTCGAGAGTCTAGAAACACAAAAAGAAAAGAGATGGAGGTAAGGCGCTGGGGTCAACGGAACCCTCCCGGGGAAGCCCCGGGATCCACGGGGGTGCTCATCATGGCCCCGCCAGCACCTTCATGCCCCCTACCTGGCATGCTCAGAGAGGGGAGGCCAGGTCAGCTGGGGTGGCCCTACCCCTGTGCCCTTTTCTGCCCTGTCTCCCTGGACACAGGACTAGGGGGGCCCCTTACTCCACTCTAGAGCCTCAGCATCAAGAACACTGTTCCTCAACTGCCCTCTCTCTGACCTACTCCCCTCTCCAGATTTCTACCCTATCCCAAAAGGAAGTACAGCTGTCCCCCAGGACCCAGGCTGGAATGGTTCCAGGAGCCCCAAGGATGCACAAGGTCCTTATATAAAACGGCCCAGAAGTATGAACATAACTGTGCCTGTGTATCTGAGGGTTTCGCATTCACGGATTCAACCAAACACAGAATGGCATTTTGGCAGGTTGCATCTGTAGATGAGAAATCCATGGATGCAGAGGGCTGACTACATATTACACCACATTATATTGATTCACTTTTATTTCACAATAACCTCTTCCTAGGCGATACCATCAGTGAAATCAGAGAGGTTCCATTTCTGGGATGACTTGACGTTTTCCCTAATACATATGAAGCAAAACCATAATGACTACGAATGTAAAAAATGACCAACGTGTCATCAAAAATATGTCTGCATACAATCCACGTACCACACCCTGGGAAAATAAGAGGTGCAATCTCTGTGTCCAATATGGCAGCCACCAGCCACCTGTGGCTATTGCATTTAAACTAGTCATTACTAAATTAATTTAGTAACATCTGAAATCCAGGTTCTTGGTCACACTGGCCACAGTTCAAGTGCTCAACAGCCACCTGAGGCTGGTGGCTCCCACATCATCACAGAAGGTTCTACTGGACAATGCTTGCCCTCAACACACACCTGGGGAGAAGGAGCCCTGCAGAGACCCTGTCGCCCGACCTGCAGCCTGAAGACAGACTCGCCGTGGCGTGGGAGCAGGCAGGAGGTCTGAGACTCTGCTTGGCCCCGAGGCGTGTGGGATGGATACTCACCGAGCCACCATCCTTGCTTTTCTCGGCTGGCGTCTCCTTCTCTTTCGAGGCGCTACTTTCCGGGGGGGCGGCCTGAGCACTGGAGGAGGCGCCCTGGGATGACTTAGTTGGTGTTTCTGTGTTCACCTCAGGGTCTGCTTCCTGCTGAGGGGCGGTAGCTGAGGGCAAAGGGCGACAGAAGCCATGCATAAGCCGAGCGTAGTAGCACCCAGGCCCGCAGGGAACCCTGCTCCATGCAAACCACCACGTGTTACGAGATGCCAGCCAACCCCACCCAGGGCACAGCGTCGGCCCAGAATAGCTGGACCGGAGCCTTCCCAGACGCAAGAATTCCAAACTGTGCGTGAAGATATGTTCATTATTCAGAGTCTGTGATTTAAGTTTTATTAAATCATTCTGGAGACAAAAGCATGTTCGTGAAGCAAACAGCCTAGTACGACTGTTCCAATTACTCATTTCATAATTTCTAATTTTAGACTAGTGTTCACCTCATGAACTCACTTTCACATTGTAACAGCAGAGTTAAGAGGTTCTGACAGACCCCATAGGCCACAAATCCTAAAACATTCATTCTCTGGACCTTCATAAAAAAAGCTTACCAACCCCTGCCTAGAGCTTCTCAAACTTGAGTCATTCATTACCACCTTTGAAAAATTTGCCAGTCCACTGATACATTCCCTTGTCATATTATTTATGTTATTTGCATTTAAATAAATTCTTTGAAGTGGAAACTTTTACTTCTAAACACAGAAATCTAATATTGGCCATAAATAAGCACTAACTGTAAAATATTATTAATAAATATTATTAAGAAGTTCTAACTAGATGGTGTTTCCTGCTAGAGTCTCCTGGGCTGGGATCTGCTCGCTTTGCATTAGAGAGAGATTTTAAAGACAGATTATAGTTCCAAACCAACACTTTGCCGTTCACAGAAGAACTGGTGACTGTCTGAAGCCTTGAGTCCTGGATGGGCTCCATGGTGGGGGCTGTCCTGTGCACTGGAGAAGGGGGTGGAAGATGCTCTGGATTTGAGTGTGCATCTGCTTAGTCACAGTCATGTCTGACTCTCTGTGACCCCACGAACTGAAGCCTGCCAGGCTCCTCTGTCTATGGGATTCTCCAGGCAAGCATACTAGAATGGGTTGCCATTCCATTCTCCAGGGGATCTTCTCAACCCAGGTATCGAACTCAGGTCTCCTGCTTTGTAGGGCAGATTCTTTACCATCTGAGCCACCAGGGATGCCTACAATTGGTTTGGGCAGAGACAGATATTGCCCCCAGTGGAGAACCACAGCAAGCCACAGGAAACTGAAGTCATCTGGGCTGTCATTACAAGTTCCATTCACACAAGGGAATGCCACCAAGGAAACCAGAGGCTGGAGACAACAGAGGCTGGAGACTTGGCTGCGTGTCTGCCTGCTCTCTTGTATGCAGGAGTCACTTGTGGCGAGTAAGCGTGGCAAGTGTCATGTGGTCCACGGGGGGCCAAGGGCCCGTCCGCCACAGGCTGGGCAAGGGGGCACTCCTAAGGCCCTACCTGACTGGGTGCAAGACTTCATGTGCTCGGGCCAGTGGGCCTGCTGGCAGGGGTAGTCACAGTAACTGGTGTTCCAGCAGCAGTAGAAGATGGCCTCCTTCTTGCAGTTGGCACACCACTGCTCTTCTTGGTCTCGTCCACCGCCTGCTGCTTCTCCAGCTCCAGCTGCTTCTTCACCTCGGCAATGAGCCGGTCCCGCTCCTGCTCCAGGCTCTGCCGCATCTCCGCCATGGTCAGCTCTGCCAGGAGACGGGAGGGGAGAGGCCGCCAACTTCACTCCCCCATCCCGAGCCGTGGGCTCATTCACAGCAGGTCAGAGGGTGGATCCTAACAGCTGTGAACCCCTGGCTCGGGGATGTCCTGGTCATGTGAGCCAGTGCAGAGAGTCACCCAGCCTTCCTGAGCACCAACGATCTCATCTGTAAAATGGGCATCCACCGAGCCAACCCAAGGAACTATTTGTGATGAGGAATGTCAGGTCCTGAGGATACTGATAATGGGGCCCCGTGGTGACTCTGCAGAAGTACTCACATAAATCCTCAGAACAACTTTCACTCAATTCATTTTGAAATTTATCATTCATAGAAGCTTTTTTTTCCTATCAAATACTTACACAGCACCTATGATCTGTAAGCATTGTTGTAAATACTTTATAAATATGAACTCTTTTAATCCTTAATCTTAAGGAAGTGTCTACTACTATAATACCCATTTCACAGATGAGGAAACTAAGGCACACAGCTGCTAAGATGGGCAGAGCTGGGGCTACAACTTGGATATACTTCCTTTTGATGTGGTTAGTGGCAGTGGATCTAATCTGCCAGACACGACATCAGGACTGATCATTACGCTGACAGGACAATTATCAAACTGCTCAGGCTACTGAGATGTCTCTCAATTTTACAACTGGTCAGAGCTCACAAGCAGGAGCAGCTACCACAGCTGTTGAGATGAACTGGTTGCTGATGTTGGTATTTGGAAGAGAGGAAAGGGGGTTCCTGCCAGCTCCTGCTTCATGCCTGGTTTCTCCAGGTTAGACTCCCCAGGATGCTGTGTTCTCCCCAGGAGTGGTACATCCCCCGGCCTACTTTTGACCCAGTTCACATCTGGGCCCGACTCTAGACACGGTAAGAAGTTCCTATCCAAACCCTCGTCAGTGCAGACCAGGTCAGCAGCACTTACCCAAGTTGTGTTTCATTTCCGAGAGCTCCTGCTGGTGCAGCCACTGGAGTTTCTCTATCTCAATCCTCAGCCTGCGGATCTGTAAGGGGACAGAAAGACTTACAAAGCGCATCGGGGTGCCTATTGCCAATAGGGCTAAGAAGCTCCAGCTCTCGCTATGGGTTAACCTCACGTGCTCAGTCAAAGGGCGGGCAGCCTGGTCTCTGCTGGCCTCCCCCAGATGGGTGCCAGTGAGTTAATGCAAATTCATGAGAAATTCTGCTTCAGAAAACCAAATAAAAGTGATTCATCTTTTCTAAGAGATACTCCAGGAAAAGCCATTTAAAACGAAAAAGACCCAGATTTTCAAAATAAATAGCACAGTGAGTCCCCTACATTCGAACAAGTTCCATTCCTAGAGCCCGTTCAGAAGCCCAATTTAAGTCCAACAAAGTTAGCCTAAGCAACCAACACACACAACCGGCTATACAGTACAGTTCCAGCTGCATCACCGCTGCTTTTCCGCTCGCGTCTGGACATCCTGGGCTTGAGACAGAGATACTGTAATACTGCACCCCACACGGTAAAGCACGCCAAGCACAACCACTTGCAGAGGATGCACGCGCATGGCCACGTGCGCCAGGCACGGAGCGGGCACGCGCGTGATGACGTGCGCCAGACATGGAGAGGCTACGCACGTAACGACGTGCGCCAGACACGGAGGGGGCACGCGCGTGACGACGTGCGTGTACGCCACGTGACGACGTGCGCCAGACACGGAGGGGGCACGCACGTGACGACGTGCGCCAGACATGGAGGGGCTCCGCACGTGACGACGTGCGCCAGACACGGAGGGGGCACGTGCGTGACGACGTGCGCCAGACATGTGAACTAACCTACGTGACTGGACATGCAAACGTTCGCGTCTTTGAAAGTTCCCAATTTGAAGGTTCACACGTAAGAGACTTACTATATGAAATAGCTTTGAGCTGGACTTTGGCCTAAAAAATAAAACTAAAACATCCTAAAAACAGCTTTATCTCTGACCTAAAGTTTTGGGTGGAGGCCATAATCATTCACCTGAAATCCCAAAGCTTAACCATTCTGGAAACCATGCGGTATTTGGGGTGGAAGGGAGGAGGAGTATATTTGGGGCCAAATTCATCTGGAGAGAAAAAAATATAAACTGATACAAGGCTGCTGACAGTGTTTAATCATCGCCATGGTTCTTAACTGGGATGACCTTTGCCCGCTTCCTCTGTCTATGACGCTGCAGTGCCTGGAGACATTCTGGGTTGTTTCTGGCATCCAGAGGGTAGAGACCAGGAATTCTGCTGAGCAAAACGTCTGGCACCAGTGTCAGGAGCTTCAAGGCTGAGAAATTCTGATTCTTCCAACAGGGTGGGAACAATCGTACTGTATCACTGCAGAAATGCTGTCTCTACTTGTGCAAGGGGGCTGTATATTACTTCATTAAAATCTGGAATATTCTGACATCTATCGAGATCCAAGGTTTCAGGTAACCCAACATCAATTAAATGAACAAAAAGGAATGAAGTATGATGACAGGTCAGGGTGAGGGAGAGGAGGTTTTTCTAAAAACAGCATTTGGCCTTGTTGTTTGACACCCCAGCATAATCGTAAAGACGGTCATATAGCAAAAATACCTAAAGAGATTCATTGATTTTTCTTGGGACCTCCCTGAAATCTTTTTTTCTTTAATTAATTTTTATTTTTGTTTGTTTTGCTTTACAATACTGTATTCGTTTTGCTACACATCGACATGAATCAGCCACGAGTGTACATGAACTCCCAATCCCGACCCCCACCTCCCCCCTCCCGCCCCACACCCTCTCTCTGGATTATCCCCGTGCATCAGTCCCAAGCATCCTGCATCCTGCATCAAACCTGGACTGGCGATTCGTTTCACTTATGATATCACACATGTTACACTGCCACTCTGCCAACCCATCCCACCCTCTCCCTCTCCCACAGAGTCCAAAAGGCCGTTCTATACATCTGTGTCTCTTTGCTGTCTTGCGTACAGGTTTATCATTACCATCATTCTAAATTCCATATATGTGTGTAAGTATACTGTATTGGTGTTTTTCTTTCTGGCTTACTTCACTCTGTATAATCGGCTCCAGCGTCATCCACCTCATTAGAACTGATCCCTGAAATCTTTACATTTGCACAGCTCTCTTGGAATTTCCCTGGCAGTCCAGTGGTTAAGACTCCACACTCCCAATGCAGAGGTCACAGGTTCAATCCCTGGTCAGGGAACTAGGATCCTATAAGTGGCTCAGTGTGGCAAAAAAAAAAAAAAAAAAGCTGAAGCAAACAGTTGTCTGTTTAGGCCCATCAGAGCATCTTCCTGGAGATGTTCCCTCTTTTTCCGGGTGCCAGCCTCACTCTGCCTGCCCTCTCACATCAATGGCTCCATGTGAGGTTCCCCTCACTTTCCATCGTGACTTTTCAATGATCTCAACAAGTCTTGCCACCTGTCATTTCCCCAAGGGACCCATTTGCAGCCAGCTTGCACTGACATCATCCTAGGAAGAAAATTCAGGGAGGGTTCTCTTTAAAAAAAAAAAAAAAGTGGTCACTTCATAAGTGGACATTTCCATGTTTTAACCACTCCATTCTCTAAGTAATCGCCTAAAATTGAGGAAGTTTGGGATACTACCTCTTGAACACCAAGATCACTTGAATAAAATAGTCCAAACTTCAGGAGATGATGAAGGAGCCAATTTTATATGGGGCCAAAATAACCGGTTTCTGGTTTCGCCAGTGGGTCAATAACTCGGGCTTTGGTTTCGGCTGTTTTGTTAGAAGTGATCGCAGAGAGCAGGGTGTGTCTCCATAGCACCAGTTTCCCGGCCAAGTGAAGAAATACCCTCAACACCACCATCAGGGCAGAGCAAGCCTGGGAACCAGGGCCAGAACCTGAGAGGGGTTTCCAGAGAACTTCTTCAGGGCGCCCCCATATCAGCCCAGAGAAGACACCTTAGCAAACAGGAAGTGAAGAACAGGAGGGAGGCTCAAGGGAGGGAGACACATGTATACATACAGCTGATTCACACTGTTGTATGGCAGAAACTAGCAACACTGTAAAGGCATTTTACTCCAATTTTTAAAAACTTTTTAAAAATACATGAAACACAGATAACAACCACAAAAAAAACAAGAACAGCATGTGTCACCTCTGACCTCAGCTATTGTGCTTCCGGTAGTGTTCTTAGAAAGATCATTATATATTTCCGTCATCGTGCCTTTTATTGCATCCATCATCTGAAAAGACAAAAAGAGAAACGATTCGGGTGATCAACTTCCCTGAGACTTTTTCTAGATGACATACATCTAAAATCTACCTGTAAGCAGCAAAGGAAACCATAAACAAGACAGCCTTCAGAATGGGAGAAAACATTTGCAAATAAAGCAACCGACAAGGCATTAATCTCCAAAAAGGAGTTACTCTCCAAAATATACAAACAGCTCATGCAGCTCAAAAAAAAAAAAACACAACCCAATTATAAAATGGGGGGGGAAGATCTAAATAGACATTTCTCCAGAGAAGATACACAGATCACCAACAAACCCACGAAAAGATGCTCAACACCACTAATGATTAGAGAAATGCAAATCAAAACTACCATGAGGTGCCCACCTCACAGCAGTCAGAATGCCCATCATCAAAAAATCTCAAACCATAAATGCTGGAAAGAGGGTGGAGAAAAGGGAACCCCCATCCACTGTTGGTGGGAATGTGAATTGGTGCAGCCACTAAGGAGAACTATATGGAGGGTCCTTAAAAAACTAAAAGCAGAGCTACCATGTGAGCCAGCAACCCTACTCCTAGGCATGTATCTGGAGAAAACTGTAATTTAAAAGGAAGCAGGCACCCCGGTGTCCACTGTAGCACTACTAACGATAGCCGGGTCTCAGACAAAACCTAAAGTGTCCATCAACAGAGGAACGGATACGGAAGATGTACCTATACACGACGGAGTACTGCTCAGCCATAAACAAGGCACGAAACAGTGCCATGTGCAGAGATGTGTGTGAACCTCGAACTGTCACACAGAGTGAAGAAAGACAGAAAGAGAAAAACACTGTCCAGTATCACTGCTATGCGGAATCCAAACAAATGGCAGAGATGCACTTACTGGCAAAGCAGAAACAGTCACAGATATAACAAATGAACTTTCGGCTACCAGAGGAGGGGGTGGGGGGCGGGGGGGGACAGGGAGACTCAGAGCAGGACTGACATGTACACACTGCTGTGTATACAACAGACAACTCGTGAGAAACTACTGCTCAGCACAGGGGACTCTCCTCCATGCTCTGTGGTGACCTAAATGGGCACACAGCCGCTGAGGCCTCCCACATCACAGGAGGGGCAGGAGGGGACAGGAGACCAAACCAGGCCTCGGCTCTGGCCCGGCCACTGCCAAGACGCCCCAGCGCTCTGCAGCTTGCTCCAACTCAGCAAGAAAAAAGGACAAAGCGCACCCTTGGATCTGATGCTCGAGATTTGTTCCTGCCATCGTATCTTGCCATCCACAACTCTCTCTGAGCCCCAGGCATAAAACAAGGATAACAACAGTGCCCCTTGTAGGATGTGTACAAGGATTAAATGAGAAAAAGAGGAGACTGTGGTTCCGTACCTACTGAGGAGTTCATAAAGAAATTCCTATTTTCTTATTTTCACAGAAGAATTAATTCTCAAGAACATGTGATCGCAAAACTGCTGCCAACCCCCAAAAGAGTAACCCCCAATTCACCCCCAAAATAGGCAGAAAATGAACAAAGTATCTGTTGAAATATTAGCTCCCCCCCTTGTTGCAGGGAACACAGGGGGACATTGCCAGCAAAAACACTTCGTGCTTTATGGTCAGCCATTCTGTACGGGCCTCCCTGCTCAGGTCCATCTAAAATATTCAAATGAAATTGCTTTATGAGAAAACTTTAGAGAGTGGACGAAATCCAATACTTTACTAATGCCATAGTTACATTCCATTTTAAAGAAATCATGAATTTGTGGACTGACCTTTGTTCTCACTTCCAAATATAGCAAAGAACTCAACATTAATAAAAGAGCCCTTCGGCCAAAACACACAAATCTGGGTCTTCAACTCTGGGTCACTTCAGACACAAGCAAGTTCACCAGCTCCAAAACTTGTCGCTGCATGTATTTTCTTAACTGCAAAGAAAATGCCTATCAAAAAGTACATTCCTCAATTCTGCTCCATGAGTAAGGGGGAGAACTGTAGGAGATGGAATAAAAAGGGCTGCAGAACGGAGAACACTGGACTTGGTGTGAACACCAGCCTGAGCTGTGTGGCAGCCTCAGTTTTCTCATCTGTAAATGGACAACTTGGACCAAATCAACAGAAGGCTATACAAGAAATCCAATCAATGGCAAACAAAGGAGAAGCCATGTGGGGGGACTTCCCTGGTGGTCCAGTGGATAAGCTTCTGCACCTCCAATGCAGGGGGCCTGGGTTTGATTCCTGGTCAGAGAACTAGATCCCACATGTGAACTAAGAATCTGCACACCACAACTAAAGACCTGGAACAGCCAAACAGATAAAAAATTAAAAAAAAAAAAAAAAAAAAGCCATTTAGGCAATACCAGACATCTTAAGTCAGTAATTTTAAAAAGTACCCTCTTTCAGTTCTCTTGTAATTCTACAACAGATCTTGTTAGGAAGAAAGTCTCCACATGGTACCATTAATTCTTTTTTTGAATATAACTTTATTTATGCATTTATTTCTGGCTGTGCTGGGTCTTTGTTGCTCCACAAGCTTCCATCTAGTTGCAGTGAACAGGGGCTACTCTCCAGGTGCAGTGCAGGCTTCTCACTGCGGCGGCTTCCTGTGCTGGATGGAGAGCGTGGGCTCTAGGCACAGGCTTCGGGAGTTGCGGTTCCCAGGCTCTGGAGCACAGGCTCAGGAGTTGCGATGTACAGGCTTAGTTGCTCTAGGGTGTGTGGGATCTTCCCGCATCAGGGATGGAACCCATGTCTCCTGCATTGGCAGGCAAATTCTTTACCAACAAGCCACCAGGGAAGCTTGCATTAATTCTTTAACACTTTCATGCGAATCACTCTTTTAACAGAAGAAAGATGGACTTAGGCTTCAAGCCTTGAAGAACAAGATCTAGTGAGACTTAATTTTACTTCTATTAAGTCACTATAAATAAAAATATGAAGTCAATCCTAGTTTAAGGTGATGAACAGGTAAGACAAAAACCCTGAGGATTCAACCATACCTAATAGTTGAACCCTTCCTGTTCTGAAACTCAGGGACTCAATAAAAATTCTTGTGTTTTTATTCAAAAGGGGGGGAACAGAACTACTAAATAAAGAGATGTTACCCCAAGACTTGGGTTTTATCTCTTTAGCCACACTGACTCAAGCATGGTTGCTTTAAAAAGCCACATGTAAGAACAATAGGTTTGTGGACACTGGACAACTGTGGTCAGCAGGCCTGGTATGAATTCACAAGTCAGCTCAAAGCCGGGTTAAGCAGATACTCTAGATCCTGGCTGCTATCATTCAAATGCCAGTTAGACATTCACGGATTATGTGACCCTGGACAAGTTGTGTGGCCTGGCCAGTTCCCAGTGTGCTCATCTATAAAATGGGTGTGAGGACGTCCCTGGCAGTTCAGTGGTTGAGACTCTGCCTTCCACTGTGGGGGGTACGGGTTTGATTCCTTAGTCAAGGAGCTAACATCCCACATGCCGTGTAGTCAAAAAACCAAAACATTTTAAAAGAAGGAAAATAGAGCAATATTGCAACAAATTCAATAAAGACTTTAAAAACTGTACACGTTAAAAAAAAAAAAAGGTATTGATAAGAAGCCCAATGAGAAGTTAGGCAGCAACCTGCTTTCATTCTACAACTACGTACCAAGCACTGTTCTAGGCCCCAGCAGAGAGCAGAATGGACTCCCCCGGGAGCTGCAATTCTGGTGGTGATTTTCACTCCATGGGTTCTACAGGGATGAACCTGAACATCACTCCAGAGCACTTTCATTTGACAGCGAGGAGAGCTGCAAGCTTTACTTGCCCGAATTCAACAGTGAGCATAAAAGCACTTGGCAAATTAAGGGAGAAGTGGAGAAGAGGGCTGACTGGGGGATGGGATGCATTGGGAGTCTGGGATTACTGGATGCAAACTATCATACATAGAATAAACAAGAAGGTCCTCCTGTACAGCACAGGGACTACAACCATTATCCTGTGATAAACCATAATGGAAAGGAATATGAAAAAGTATATGTGTACATAACTGAATCATTTTGCTATACAGTAGAAATTAATACAGCATTGTACATCACTTATACTTCAACAGAAAAAATTTTAAGAGAGAGAAGACAGAACCTGCATGGAGAGGTGCCCACAAGTGAACACAGAGCAGGGGAGCCTGCCCACCACACCCCTCCACAAGGAAGATGCCAGGAGGACAGGCGAGTTGGGAAGGGACTCCACCACTTCCCGGTCCCCTTTAATTCCTGGAAAGATCCAAGGCTGGTCCTCCCCGATCCTGCCGCAGGCACTCACTTTGCTAGTGTACTTGGCGATATCTGCAGCGACATCAGCTGAAGCAGTGGCGATGGGCAGGTCTGCGCTGACCGAAGATGCGAGCGTGCTAGTGGTCCCTGAGCTGGTGACCAGGGGCGACGACTGGGTGCTGGTCACCAGGGTGATGGTGGAGGTGGATGGGCTCTGTGTGATCTCCTTCTGCTGGACAGCTGAGAAAGCAAAGGTTCTTGGTCACCCCACTGCCTCAGGAAGGCTGCCCCAGCTCAAAGCTGTGGTGGGAGCAGGGCCCAATCCACACCATTCGAGTTTCTCTGCTTTCAAGGGACAAAAATTCTCTCGTCGGCCAAACTCAAGCGAGGTTCCCCCGAGCCCTTTCTCAGCGAGACCTCCATCTGGGTCTAAGGACTAAAACAGTTTCCAACAGCTCAAGGCTGCATCCCTAGGACGACCTCAACCCCTTTAAAGTTCCCACCTAAGAAAACTCAAGGCTGCCAACAGAATTGCTGATTTGCTCCAGTCAACACCTAACGATAGGACCCACTGTCCAGTCTCTGTGGGAGGGCAGAAGCCTACCTTTAAGAGGTACCAGAGTCAGCAAACCCAGACATTCACATGGACCAACACCCACTTCCCATTTGTGTAAAACTGTCCCTTTCTGACTCTACAGAGCCCCCATGATTCCCCCTCCCTATTCCCAAATTCTCCCTTTAAAACCCCAGTCCCCTGTGTACACGTTGAAGTTGACTTCAGTTCGTGTCAGACATTTTGCCCCACTGCAATAGTATATAGCAGATTAAAATCTATCTTAATTACTTCAACTAGTGGCCAGCTTTGTTTATCGTTAACAGGACAATCTGGGAATTAGGAACCATACCATCAATGAGCTCCTTCTTGCCAGCTCCCAAGTTCCCCGGGATGGCTCATTATACTTAAGGGCTATGAATTCAGGAGACTGGAACTGACCATCCCAATCTGAAATATCCCAGACTCGGTTCTGCCCCCAGCAACTCCTCAGACAGCACGATCAATCCGGCCGTACTCCAACACTGTGTCCAATCGCTCAGTCTCCTTCTGCCCCAATCTTTGAAGGGCTTCACTGAGGGCCCAATTCAAGATCTGGCTCTCTTTCATTTCACAACCTACTGCAACTCTCAAGAGTTCTACTCACGAGAGTGCACTCAGTACGTGAGAGTTTCGATCAAGGAGCCCAACCATGAAGGATCTCGATGCGGGTTTCCCCATGAAGCAAGCCCTGTGCCAGTCCTCAAGAGAGCTGGACAGTACGCATCAGATCAGCGCTTTGTTCGGCTTTACGTCAGCCCAGATGGAGCTTCCTGCTGGGAGCTGTCATTCCGCGCTTCACCAACGGTTCCTGATGCTGGATCTTCTTGCATAGGGGGGCTAATCCCTACTTATTAAGGAATCCTTTACTATCCACTTCTCATACTATGCTCTTTCAAAAATAATGCCCAGGGGTTCACGGGCATGCACGAGGAAACTTATACAAAGGTATTCATTGCAGCACTGTTACCAACAGGGAAAAACTGGAAGCAACCTACATGTCTATCTGTAGGGGAATACTTTACTAAATAAACTGTGGAATACTATGCAGCAGTCCAAAAGATATCAGGAGAGCTCTATGTACTGACATGGATGGACCTCCAAAACATGCTGATGGGTGAGGGGGTAAAAAAAAGGCAAGGATGGTACCATTTTTATGTTTCCAAAAAGAAAAAAAATAATACTTTTATGAAATCATATATATATATACATAAATATATATGCATACATGCATTAAAAAAAGATCTTATGGTTAACAATAACCTCAGAGAAAGGGTGGAGAATGAAATAGAAAGTCAATCAAGACAACAGATTTTTGTGTGTCTAGGCATCTATTTCACCCCTTTCTGAGAAGACGTGCATGTACCGTTTATAAAATGAAAAAGGAAAAAGAAAAGTACAAAAAGCAAGCTGCAAAACAATTTTTAAAAATAATGCCAAATGGAATGTGTCAGGCCTCCAGGATACGGTGGGCCAGGCAACCAAGGGGAACTGAAAAAAATAAAACAAGGACGATTTGTCTCCTGTCCGTGTGGCGCAAAGGGAGCAGGCGCCACGGAGAGTGGTGGGGAGGCTCGGTACCTTTCACAGCCTGTCTGGTCTGATATCTCGTCCCCTGGGAAGCCTGAGGCTGCGGCTGCTGCTGGCTCTGCTGCTGCTGCTGCTGCTGCTGACGCATCTTCTGCATGTGCCACTTTTGGGAGGACGTTTGAAACTTACTTGATGAGTTCCACACGACCCGCTGCACGGCCGGGGCAGTCTCCTTCGGTAAAAGCGGCCTCTGCTTTTTCACCGGGCTTCCCGTGGTGGTGGTGGTGGTGGTTGCGGCGGCGGCAGCCGGGGCCGTGACCGTGGACGTGGTGCTGGCTGTGACCCCAGCCGTGGGAGTTTGGGAGGATGAGCGGGTGAGGACCGGCGTTTCGGGGGGAGATTGGCCGCCCGCTGTTGTGGATGGTGGAGCTTTACCTACGACTGAAGCCAAGGCGTGAGGAAACAAAACAAAAAGCACACGGGACTCAGGCTGGCCTGCAGGGTCTCCACGCCAGCGAGTTCTAGGTGACCATCCCAGGCTAGCATGCCAAGGACCTCCCCTGAACGGGCACATTGTCACTTTACATGCTTAGGCCACTTCTGCAGGAGGTTTTAGCGTAAAACATCAGCCTCCTTGGGTTACGTGCTGGCTCACATTTGAGATACCTGTTAAGGCCTCCAGGGAACTGAGGCCAACATGACCCAGCCCCTGGCCTGAAGTTGCCCACCTGCTAGTTGATAACCCAGTGGATGAACAGAATCACTGCAAGTACCTTGTTCTACAAAGTTAGAGTTCAGGAAGCACTTTCAGAAGTACTTAGCCAAAGTCCATCTGGAGATTAACATGAATCCTTTTCTTGGCCAGGAAACCTACAGAGCATGTACCCCAAGGAAGCAGACAGCCTCCCAATGGCCAAAGCACTGAATAACAACGAATCACCCAGAAAGAAGAGTATTGTCTTTCATCTCTTCTAATTCTTTCCAGAATAGTCTCAGTGTGGTCCTGGCAGCCTTGACACCTAACATTCAAGGGAACTCCACCTCAAGGCCAGAACCTTCCCCAGCACAATGGTATTTATGGAGAATTTAGAAGCCTTGCTTTTGTTTTGACTGCAGTTATTCCTGTTACGTCTTTTATGCAGAGCACAAAATACTGTTTCACCTACTGTGTGGTAGTCAAGTTTAAGTCCAAAATTGAGTTCAATTAAAAAAAAAAAAAAGAGCTGCTGCTTCAAATAAAAATATATTAAGTCAATAATTGTACAAGCAGGTCTTGGGTATGGCAAAAAGAATGAATGCAAGTGACTCAAGTTTGAAAAAAGCTGCCTTTTGGAGTGTATCTTCTGGGAGGAGCTGGGCTATAAGGGAGAAGGGCAAGATGTCAACAGGCAGCAGGGAGAATTTGGAGGGGAACAGCTTTAGCCAAGACATGCCCAGGAATCGGCAGCATATTGGTGAGTGAGGGCAGGCAGTGAGGAGGGCTGGTCAGAAGGCAGGTTAGAGCCAGAAGCACTGAGCAGCAGAGAGGGGATGACCACATGAGTGCTCATCTGTAAGGGGGAAGGGGTCAGTTACTACTGCAGGGCCCCAGGCCCTGCAGAGATGAACCTGCATCTCCAGAGAGGATTCCCTGGGATTCACACAAAAACACGGGTGCAAGTCAGCATCCTTGATCTCAGATGATGTGCCTGACATCAAACTCTTTTCAGAAGGACTGAAAGTGAAGTCGCTCAGTCATGTCCGACTCTTTTGCAATCTCATGTACTGTAGCCTGGCCAGGCTCCTCTGTCCATGGGATTTCCCAGGCAAGAATACTGGAGTGGGTTGCCTTTTCCTTCCTTCCCCTGGGGATCTTCCTGACCCAGGGAAAGAAGCTGGGCCTCCTGCATTGCAGGTGGATTCTTTACTAGCTGAGCCACCAAGGATGCCCTTAATAAGGACTACACCTTTTTTAGGAGCTCAGCATGCTTCTGCCGCATGACTCCATGCCTGTCATTTTTAGATTTCTATCACCCAAAAAAGACATGAGCTCTTGATCATTCTAGGGGAAATTTGCAGTTAATGGTGGGTCTGGAAAAACCAAGGAGTGTGAAAGGAAAGGAGTGTTGACAGGCTGACTTTATTGCCTGGGGGTGGGGGTGTCTCGGTGGTTATCACAACTGACTGGCCCTCTTGCTCCTCTGGGGAAAAATTCAGCCAAGGTCCTGGGCAAGAGCACAGGGCGGGGCTGGGAGAAGACCTCTACCTAGAGTGAGGAGCCCCCATCCTTGCCCAGGACAACCTTCCAGATATCAGACACAACCTCTGCCCCTTCCCTTTCCAGGGGCAAAGGTGACTTTGAGCTTGGCCCTTCTTAAAAAGGCAGAGATCCCACAAGCAAAGCTTCTAACCTGCAAAAGCATCTTTAGTGCCTCTCTTTTCTGCCATAAGATTAAAAAAAATATACTGCCCTTGTTGATTAGCTAGCCTGAACCGTCCTTGGGCAAAGGGCAACCACAAAAAGGTCTTTCTCTCTCTCTCATCTTGCAAAGGCAAACATTTGGCTTTGTAGATGGGTTACTGTTCTGCAAGAGTCCCATTGGAGCTCTTTTCCAAATTAAAAAAATAATAATAACATTCCAG
>SJXQ01002179.1:295048-337339 GCA_006408695.1 Aepyceros melampus
GTGTTTTGGTGGCGGGGGGTGGGGGGGTTTCATTTAGACACTAGAGGATGCTGATGGTTTATTGAGACGGGGGGCGGATAGGGAGAGGAAGGGCCATGGAAAATTCCATTTGTCCTAAAAATTTGGGAGCGTATAATCACCTGTAGTCTCAAAAAGAAGTGAATTTCTTAAAGGTCAACACTCCAAAAGCGACCCCACCCAACTAACCTACTTATATCAGACTTAGGTTGCTATCTTGTACATTAAAAAAGGACTTTATAAGAGAAGGCTGGAAATGACTGATGTGACCTGGGTAAGCATAGTCAAGGTGCTGAAGTGAGCTCCCTTAGCCTCTGCTCTGGGACCTCTAGCTGGAACAGCCGTCTTTCTATCTGAAGATTCAGATTCTGTGTATAAGCTGCACTCCAAACTGAAGATCAGTTGGAGGTCACCAAGCACTCTCCAAAACACCCTTGACTTAATAAACTCTTAAGTGAAAGCACATCGCTGAAAAGATGCTCAACTGCAGAGTCGGACACGAAGTCGAATCTTCAAAACCCAAATCACCCTCAGGTGGCTCTGGATTTCAACCTCTGCAAAGTTCCTCTAACTGAATTATGTTTTAGAATCATCCTTTGCTTCAAAGTCCCACCACACACTCAGGGGCTCCTAGAGAAATTTGCTCCAGATACCAGTGAGAGGAACAGCTCAGCTTCATTTTATCAACTGGAGTGCTATTTAGGGGGAAAACATGAGATCTTTTAAGGCACTCATATGTGTTTCCCTTTTCGCTTTGACTGCCAGGAAGCTCGGACCCAAAATGGAAGCCTGACTTTGCTAATTCTGAAGGCTGAAATAGTTACTTCTGTATACAAACTTTCCCCAGATCTCTCACTGTTCTATTTTCATCTTTCTCTCTGATGTCTTGATTTCCATTTTATCAGTATGTCACAAATCCTTTCTGGAAGGGGCAAAAAAAAAAAACCCACAACCAACCAAACGATCTATTCCAGAAAGAGGAATAGTATAAATGTATCATTCATAGGAACACTGCCATCTGGGACCCAACAATTCCACAAACTTCATGGAATAATTGCTACTCCTGTTGCTTTCTGCAGCATCAGAAGTGGTACCTCAAACCCCAATCCACACAGAAATGGATGTTTCAGATGCCATTCATAATTCTAAGGGATGGGGCAGTGATCCATCCTTCCTGACCCACTCAACTGCCTCTCTCTCTTCCTGCCTTATATCACTGAGAGATATTCCATCCTCTTTCAATGAACTGCAGGAACTGAGGTTCCAGAACAGTCCATGTTGATACAAACACAGAAGGAAGATGCTCAAAGCCCATCCCCCTCCTGTTTAAGCAGCCAGACTAAGAAACCCCAGGGGACACATAACTGAGAAGTCACCTCCCGTCAGAAGCTGTGCTGTCACTCAGTCGTGTCCAACTCTTTCGTGACCCCATGGACTATAACCCACCAGGCTCCTCTGTCCATGGAATTCTCCAGGCAAGAATACTAGAGTGCACTGCCATTTCCTTCTCCAGGATATCTTCCCGACTTAGGGATCGAATCTATGTCTCCTGTATTGGCAGGAGGATTCTTTACCACTGAGCCACAGAATTAAACCTGGCTATCCCCTTATGTAACCCACAAAGTACAAGAGGTTTTATGGCTACAACCTCCAATTTGTCTTTTGGCTGTGTCTCTCCTGGGCCCTTAATTAATTCTTCATTATCTTTCTTGGGTATATTGGAATCCCTCACCACCCACTTGCCAAGCCAGCTAAGAAATTCACTGACTGCTTCGCCCATGGGCCAGACATCTTTCAAATAATTCCCATGTTCCACTGGGGGGTCTGCCAACACGCCTGGGATGCGGCGGGTTTGAGAATAGCCACTGTTGGTTCGGTCCCTAACAGCAACGAAAGGGGAGCTTAGGTAGTAGTCCACACTAGGAGAGATTTTGTTTTGTTAAGACCCTTTTGAAGGCCACCACTGGGTAGATGCTACTGACATCCAGGGATACTGCTAAACATCCTCCAATACACAGGACAAAGAATTATCTAGCATAAAAGGCAATTAGTGCCAAGGCTGAGAAACCTCGGGCCCATGGCAGTTAAACGCAAATATGGCAGAACATGGGCTTAGGCGGGTATCATACAGTAATTCCCCCTTGGATTTCTAGAGGCCTTAAGAAGAACACAGCAGTCTGGTGCCACCGACCCAAAAGGTCTTACACTCTAGTAAGAAAATGTGTTTTGAGATGCCTGGGCAGCGTGAGGGGAGGTAAAGGAGAATAAACTCATCAAGGTCTTTGCACTGAACACTTTTAACAATTTCAGCCCTGTTCAATATCTTAACATTGACAAACACTTTAGGCATTTAAGTGAACACATTGGAAAAGAAACTGCTTAAGTTCAAAATGACTTGACTGCTGGAAGCAACTACTATTTTCTAAGAGACTTCTTTTCCTATGCTCAAAATCAACCACATTGGGTACTGAGAAGGTAAAAGGTGGGCAGGCCCAGGTTAAGGCCTGGTCCCGCTCAGTAACTAGCTGGGCGACCAGGAGCCAATCCAAGCTTTGCTGTGCCATTCTTCACGATGTCAGAGGGTGACATGACACGTGATACTACAAACAGCAAGGTGGCATTCTTACACCAAACCAAGAAACCGGAAACGGGTGCAATCACTTACCCTCCTGCTTGGGAGATGGCTCTTTGGGTTCCTTCTTATTTTTTCGACCCTCCCGCCCAGAATGGTCTTCTCCTAAATCTATGAAAGTTCGCTCTCTGAATCGGAGTCCAGGCCCAAATGCACTGTTGGGGAATCCGTCTCATCTTTTCCCTTCAGCTTATCCTTTGTGGGATGAGGCGAGGGTTTTGCTTTGTCTGAAAAGTCCTTCTCAGGCTGGGGGCTCGTCTTCTCCTTGACCGAGCTTGGGTCTGCTTTCTCGCTGGCTGGTGATGTGCTGACCTTCAGCTCCTCTTTCGTCTCCACTGGGTTCGGCAATTTGGGCTTTTTTTTGACAGCAGATGGCTCTTTGTCCATCCGAGCCCCCTCTTTGTCTTCAGCATCTTCTGGCTCGTTCTTGGACCTCTGTTCCTCATCACTGATAGAGTCACTACCGCTACTATCTGACTTCTCAGAATCCTCTGAATCGCTGTGCTCAACAGCCGTATAAACATCTTCCGAGATTTCGTTTATGCCTAAATTCAAAGAGAAAACCCAGCATGTGGCGTAGTCACAGAATAAAGAGCAGGACCAAAAAAATGCAAACATTTTCCACGCCCAACGCTGGAATAAAAAAAAGAAACATTTCACATTGCATCACATTGGCCTGGTGGGGGGCTAACAGTAGACTCAAGTTGCAGCTGACTACAGGTGACAAATGGAACTTGTCTGCTGAGGGTTTCAGTTACTGACATTTCAAGATGAATTTCTAACTTATCCAGAGCTCAATCTTGGCAGCATGGATAACTCACTGGGACACAGAGAATGGGAGGGATGGAAGGGAATGCTACACAGGAGTTGTTAAAACTGATCCATTTTACAGATTAGAAAAAAAGAGGCCCTGAGAAATCACTTGTCCTGGGACACAAAGAAAACCAAGACAGACAGGCGAGGCCAGAGACATAGGCTCGAGGCACCGCTAGGGCTCTTCCCACGAATTCCCAGAGCATTAAGTCTATCACCCTTTGTGTCCAGGACTCAAAGAAACAGGCCAAGGCTTAACGCAGGGGATGCAGCTCACAGCCCACGAACCACAGGGGCAAACGTGTTATTTAGGAAGCAATGGTTTGCCCAACGCTTTCCAACACTGTTATTTGTTTTTATTTTTAACTTAGAACGTCCCGGCCAATTCATACATCGGGGACGTCTCACACAAAAATTAAGATGCTAGGCTTGTGCTGCAAGAGAAGACCCGGCCACTCTGGGTCGCAGGCCTGCAAGGCTGGCTGGGGCTGAGAACCACTGGCCCATTCTGGCTGGGGAACACCGTCTCCAGGTGGCCCAGCTGCCCAGCCCCCACCGGGGCCCCCGCCAACACCACTGTGTTTCTACTGTTGCTCTGCTTGTAACCAAGTCCAGAGGAGAGTCACCCATTTCCACGTCTCAAGCAAAAGGAGAAACAATAAAACAGCAGGAGTTTCTTATATACAAAAGCCAAATCAGGCAAAAGCCTATTTCTAACAATAGTTTCATTTAACCTATTCATGTTTCCTTCCTGCTCTCGGTAGTGAGTGTCATCTACCTGGAGATAAGTAATCCAATACCCTACAATTTTGAAAAGAGGAAATCCTCATCAACTCTGTATTGTCTTCATTCTAGAGCAATGGTTACCATGAGTGGGGTCACGGAAGAGAAACTTGTAAAAGGCTAAGAGCCACAAACAGCCCAGCAGGATCAAGAGTGAATTATATCCACCTCCTCCAGGGCTCAAATTGAAAGAATCTAAAGACCAAATCTAGTTTAATTTCTAGATCTCAAGGCTTGTGCAACTGGAAACTAAAGGCTGGACACCAGACTGACAAGCATGGCCACACATGCTTGGATACTAGAGCCCAAAGGATGTGAATTCAGATCCTGCTCCTCCGCCTCTATTAGTTGTGTGACCTGGAACAAGTGAACTACCTCTCTGAACCTCCATTTCTTCACCTGTACAATGGGTCTGATAACAGTATCAAACTTCCAAGACAATCTATGCACAGGGCAGGGGGCATGGGAAGTCCTCCATAAATCCTTATTAACAACAACAAACTGAGGAGCTAGAGCAGCTGCTTGGAAGAACCCAAGAGGGATACAGCCTGCAAAATTTCATCCAGTCACTCAACGTCCTAAACAAACAGGCAACCCAGCAAGGAATGCTTTCCTCGGACAGCCTCAGTGACTCCCAGCTAGCTCCTTTCTCACCCAAAGGTCCAGAGCACCCAGTGACATGGAAATCTCATCTTAGACTGGCTTTCTCTACTGAGACCCAGCCACCCATTTCCTAATAAATACCTTCTGACTTCATTTACCTCTTCAACAAACATTCTAGAGCATCACTATGTGTATTAGACCAAGTACCTGGGAGAAGGCTAGTCTTTATAACATATTTATAAGACAAACCTCTCTGCCTTCAAGGAGCTTCCAGTCTAGATTGGGAGGAATACCCCCCACACAAAAGGACCACTGATGCTTTGGAGCCATAAAGTACCAAAGGAGATGGGCAGATAGGGAGGGCAGTCAAGGAAGACTTCCTGGAGGAGGTGATGCCCAAGCTCAGCCTTAGGGATAGGATTCAGATAGGCAATGTAAAAAGGCAGGCAGCATGGGGACGAGGAAGGGGGGCAATAGATACAGAAACAGGATGCATGTGCCGGGGGCGAGGGGGCATGGCCCAGCCTGGAGGGGAAGGGTTTGTTTTGGGGACACTTGTGGGATATTCGTGATGCTGAAGTGGAGACACTGACATGTGCAGAGAAGCACAACAGCAAACTCAGGAGGCTCTTCCTGCTTCCAAACTTTCTTACAAGCAGCACCTCCAATCAGCAGGCTGCTACAATCAAAGAATGCACTCTGACAAACTCAAAATACCCAAAGAACAATTAACTAGCAAATGTGAAATATTCTGCCATGAGAAATAATTTTTTGCTGAACCAACACGCCAAAGTTAAACGTGCTGTGAAAACAGCATCCAGGATCGGGGCTTTCATTTCATCCGGGTGGTCCCCCTAAAGACAGTAATGATGGTGATGAGGACATAAGCAAGCCGAGACACATACCTAATTGTGCTTTGCAACTCTCTATTGTCTTGTCGAGATTTAGCTGGAATCTGCTGCGAATCTGTCGCTTGGGAGAGATAGAGGAACAGGAGTAGACTGCTGCTGGACAGACTCACTCAGCTCCTTCAGGTCCATCTCGGCCTTGCTTCGATCTGGAAGACACCACCACACCCTCATGAGATCAGGCACTGGAGGGAACTAGTGAATAATGCTCATCACTTGGCTTCTTCTCAAAAACACGCTTTTGAGCCCAGGAGGGAAAAAACCTAACATGTCTCTGTTTATCCCAACAGTATTATCTACTCGACGGCCTGGGCTGACTTGGCGATAAGAGCCTGAGAGAACACTTGGCCGGTTTCTACTAAACTATCGCCTGGGTTGCTTTCAATATTGAGAATGCACAATCCCAGCCAGATCGTTGGTTTCTAGGAAGCTCAGCATCACTGTGGATCCTCCAAAGCCAGAGGTGACGCTATGTTCAACTTCAACAAAGCAGATAAAGTGACACTGAGTCTGGCCAGTTTGCTTTGAATTTCAGGCCCAGAACAGAGCGGGCTTGTAACCTAGAGAGGCGCTGAGCCTTGTGGAGAACATGTTGATAAAGACAGGGAGCCCAACTCCTCCTTTACCACAGAGACTTCGATCTTCACCGACCTAGTCTGGAGCTCAAATTAGAAAGAAAGGGTTAGCAGGAACCTCCCTGGTGGTACAGAGGTTAAGATTCCGTGCTCCCAAAGCAGGGGGCCCGGGTTTGATCTCTAGTCAGGGAACTAGATCCCACAGGCTGCAACTAAAAGTTCACATGCCGCCAAGGAAGGCCAAAGATCTCACAAATAAGACCCAGCCTAGCCATATACATAAATAAATATTTAAGGAAAAGGAAAATACAAGACAGGAAGACCCTCCCGCCGGCGTGCTGTACCTCCCACCTCCCTTTGACTCCTGGCATCTATCTGAGGAATGGGGACCGATTAGTCTTGGACAGGAACCTATGGTCTTCTTGCTCAGGTAAGATGTCAACTCCTTCTCACCCAGACGGCAGGCAAAGGCCTCTGCTTAATGACTCAGGTCCAGAGGTCCTGCCCACCCCCACCCCCACGTCGCTGTGGGTCTTTGTACAACCAAGCTAGCCCAGATTCCAAAGGATCCATGAGCTCGTATGTCTTGAACTCCTTCCCCACCTCCTCTGCTGCCTCCTCTAGCTACTCCCCAAAACATAAAAAGCGGACAACATGGTGGAAGCAGCAAAGGCCGGGAAACAGTGAGAGACTCTGCAGGAAGGAAGCATGGTCTTTCACCCTGACGTTGCCTCCAAGACCCCAAGCAGAGAATGTGCTTGGGGTCTGATAAGGGGGTGGGGGGTGCCCAGCTCCTCTTCTCAATCCCTGAAAGCGGGTCAGGGTCAGAAAGGATGCGGGACCCCTCAAGGACCCATCAAGAACAAAGATGAGCCACCTGTGAGCTAGTTCCACCGGCTATGCACTCACTACCTGACTCCTCCCATCTCTTTGTTGCCCCCATCCAGAAGGCCTCCAACCTGGTGCAAAGACCAAGATACAGACGGAGCGCTAGACTGCAGGACTCCTCCGAAGCCTTCATTCTCCCCCTGAACATGACCCTTGCATTCCACCCTGCACCCAAGAAGGGGGCATGCTCCTAACACCACACACCAGAGATTTACCCTTTTAAGGGGCCACAGGTAGTCTCCCCAAAGCTCCACACAACCCACTCATAGATGACTGGAGCCACAAATCGCTCCAACTTCATTTATCACCATAACGAGGTAAGATTAGGAACAGCCCTGTCCCAAAGACACACTTCGGGTTGGCCACCAGCGAGCTTTCAAAGCAAACAGGGACAGCATCCTTGTCATTAAAGCAATGGCTCTAAAAAAAGTTGACCTGTCTGTGCACGCATGTGTTTGTCTGGTGTGTGTGCACACACTGATCAAGGGACCTTCAGAGAGCCTCTTGGGGCCAGGACTGAAGATGCTTGCCAGGAGAATGGCTGAATGCACAACCACTTCAGCGGGGGAAGAATATTCATTCAATTTTACTGGAGAGGCATCTTACAAAGTAAACAGAAAGTAAAAGAGATCAAAGAGGAAAAAAAAGAGGAAGACGCTGGAGAACACAGAAAAGAGGAAGATCCGATTAAACAACAGTGTGATCAGGACTTAAGGACTTCAACTGCTGAGCCAAGAACATGACAGTAAAAGGGGGAAGACAGGAGGCCCATCTCGTCATTTCTGCTCTCAGCAATGAAGAAGCACTGCATTCCAGAGGGAAACTGCAGGCAGCCTTTTCAAGCATAAAGTTGGAAAAGAAGTATCTCACAAAAATACTTTCCATGGAGTGGAGTAGCAGGAGATGGTGGTGTTCCCTTCATTCCAGGAGGACACTCTGTCCTCTACAACATTCCTATGTGGTTAACAGATTCCACACAGCTGTTACTGAAAAACACAACTGACCATATCAGGCAAGGGTCAACCAAATGTTTTCCATAAAGGGCCACAGAATAAATGAAGCTCTGCAGGTGTACAGGCTCTGCTGAGTGCCATAAAATAATGTGTTCAATGAATGTGGCTGCATTCCAATAAAACTTTATTTACAAAAACAAGTTGGGGGCCAGATTTGGTCCACAGGCTAGAAACTGTGGACCCCTGACTGCTAACCTTCACTGCACATTGAAATTGCTCCCTGTCCAGTCCAAAGCTTTAAAAAAAAACCCTGACTACTTGGCCCCACCCTCAGAGACTGAGTTCACCAGCATGGGGGGAGGCCTGAGCACTGGCATATAAAGGTTCCCCAGGTGTTTACAATTGGCAGGTAAGGCTGTATGCCCCTGGACTGGACCAATGTTGTCTGTGAGTAAAGAAAATGCCTCATGATTAGCCTTAACCTTTATGCACCTTGTATGAAACCTTGGGGTTCATACCAACAGATCTACACGTCACCAAAATAATTAAGTATGAGCACATGTATGCCTGTGTGTGTCTACACTGAGTTGTTTTGTTTTTGACTGTGCGCTCAGTCATGTCTGATTCTTTGCAACCCTATGGACTGCAGCGCACCAGGCTCCTCTGTCCTTGAGATTTCCCAGGCAGGAATACTGGAATGAACTGCCATTTCCTTCTCCAGGGGATTTCCTGACCCAGGAATCCACATTGACAGGCAGATTCTTTACCACGGAGCCACCCGGGAAGCCTAAAGGGCATGTTGCCTCCTTGGTGTGTCTATGTAAGGGCAATCTCTTAACTTTAGCCTAAAAATTGAATATTCATAATCAAGAGGAATGAAAAGATAAAGCACTTCTTTTCACAAAATACAGGGTCAGTGAGCTACTGTGATGTTTATTCTAACGAGAAACCACCAAAAGCCAGGGAGGGGGCTGCTCCAGGGTCCCTGAGAGCGGACCTTCAGGAGTTAAGCCAGATGTTAATTATCTTTCTCAAACTTGCAGCTGTGTGTGGACTCAATTGTCCTCCGCAGGGAGAAAAGATGAGCTTCTCTTTCTCATTTAGCTCCTAGTAGCTTATCAGGACTCCTTCCACCTCTGCCCTTCTATATTGGGAATATCTGCAGAATCCACTCTGGCTGTCAACATTTTAAACTTCTCAGTTGATAGGAGGACAGCTTAGGCTATAAATGGAAACCAGGGATTAAAAAAAAAAAAAAATCACCCAGGCTAGAGAAACAAGGCACGATCCTCACATTGCTGGAGGGAGCATAAATCAGAACCACCCTTCAGAAGGCAATCTGGCAATATCTTTCCCAATGTCAGCTGCTCCAGGCCCCTGACCCACAACTCCACTTCTAGGAATGTATCCTGTTTCTAGATCCTGTTCACTGCCACCTGGGCAGAAGGGTCTTCATCACAGCTGTTTCCAGCAGCAAAAATGGAATCTACTCAATAACTAAAGTGCCTGGATGAATAAGTTACTGGTCACCTTTAAAGGGAATAAAATACAGCCACTAAAATAACAGCAGCATAGCTCTCCGTGTGGTGATATGGAAAGCCCATGTGTTTAATGAAAAGGAAAATAGTCAAGGACATGAGCGCTGGTGCGGGAAAGAAAAGGAAATGCAGATACTAACATATTTGTTCTCGGGCTTCTCAGTGTGGGCATTCGGGCCTAGCGGGGTGGGGGTAGGGGGCCAGGAGGGGTCTGGCCCTGCAGAACGTTTGACAGCAACCCTGACCTCCACCCACTAGATGGCAGTAGCACTCCCGTCCCAGCTGGGACAATAAACAGGGGTCCAGGGGATTCCCTGGGGGTCCAGTGGTTAGGACTCCACCTTCCAACACAGGGAGCACAGGTTTGATCCCTAGTCAGGGTACTAAGATCCCACATGAGATACACAGTGCAGTGCCCCGACCCGGACCTCCCTGCTTCAAAAGTCTCTAGACATTGCTAACTGGGGACCAGATCACCCAGACTGATGTCTAAAAGAGCTCTGCAAGGAGACTAAATAGAGCCAACAGGGGCAGAGCACGGACCAAAAAAAAGGAGCCAACACTGGTCACTCTCTTTTGTGGCAGGCAGCAGGGGGAGGATAAAGAGAGGAACAGGTGATCAGAGGTGACAGGTGTAGACTGCCTTTTCATTAATCATCTTTCTATACTCTGAGTTGGAGAAGGGAATGGCAATCTGCTCCAGTCTTCTCACCTGAAGAATTCCATGGACAGAAGAGCCTGGCGGGCTACAGACCATGGGATCGTATTTTGACCATTTGTTTCTGGTGTGCATTCATTACTTTTAAGAACAAATTTTTTTTCTTCAATTGTGTGATTCTGCAAAAGTCAAAACACACTAACAGCCAAGCCATCCCTGTGGTATCCTGAGAGAAGACTAAAATCCCACTGCCTAAGGCTCCAGCCCACAGGAGAAACAGCCATCACAACAAAACGTTTTAAGGGCACTTCCTTGGCAGTCAGTGGTTAAGACAAAGTTTTCACTGCAGGGGGCACAGGTTCCATCTCTGATCTGGGAACTAAGATCCTGCATGCCATGAGTCATGCACCTCCCTCTCCCCCGAAAAAAAGTTTTAAAACAAAATATAAACCACTTGTTTTTAAGCTAAAAAAAAAAAAAAAAAGAACTTTATTCAAAAGACATAGGCAGACAATAAAGAATGGTCTTTCAGGAGGCACAAGATAATGGCTCCTTCAAAAGAACAATATCTTTAACAAGACACCTGGGCAGATGCTCTTATCAATCAGTAAAGCAGAGATCTTCCGCACCTCATTCACTCTTAAAAAAAATCAAGACACCATCTGGAAAACCGGGGTACCCGCAAAGAATGCCTGGCATCCAAAGTCTTGCCTTCTGCTGGTGACAGCAACGGTGGAAGAATAAATTAGAGGCAAGTTTTCGGGTCTGAGGACGTTCCATCATTGGCATCTCTGACAGGGCATCGAGGCACATTTTGTCACTAACAGTATGACTAACTACCGAGTTTGTTGAGCCTAAAGCAAACACCATGCATGAGACAGGAGGAGAGAAGGTTCCCAGAAAAAGCAAAAAGGAGTCGAGATGAAGAAACACCCCACCCCACCCCCATCCCACCACGTGCCACAAGCGCATTCTTATTCAGGACTCCTCTTATCAACTGCCAGAGAGGTACAGAAGGAGCCAGAACCATCCGCCTAACTTGGCTCCTTATTTTAGAGCAGAGAGAAGGGGCCCAAGACAGCAAGTGAGGCCCAGTGTGACAGCAAGCAGGGCCTTCTCTCCGCTCGTCATACTGTAAAATAAATCATAACAGTATCCAACTGGTACTCAACCAGTGGGCTGGCTATATTTTTGGTTGTATTTGTTTCTTTGGTCTAAAAAGTGATGGGTGGGTTGGTTTATTTACTAACTTACTTCCTTGTTTATCTATTTTAATTTGCTTCCGGGATTTTAGTTCCCTGAAGTGAAGTCGCTCAGTCATGTCCGACTCTTCGCAAACCCATGGACTACAGCCTACCAAGCTCCTCCGTCCATGGGATTTTCCAACCTAGAGTACTGGAGTGGGTTGCCATTTCCTTCTCCAGGGGATCTTCCCGACCCAGGAATCGAACCCGGGTCTCTTGCATTGTAGACACTCACTTTACTGTCTGAGCCACCAGGGAAGTTCCCTGAGCAGGGATCAAACCCTCGCCCTTGGCAGTGAAAGCACAGTCCTAGACACTGAACCCTCAGGAAATCCCCAAACAGAGGTTTTTATGAAACTGATGGTCAACTTTTAAAACCTAGAAGAGTTCATATTAAAAACCTAGATTTCTGTTTTCTTGAAAATTCAGGGTTGGACAGCAGAAGTTCAAGGGGTGGGAGCTGCTTCCTTGAAAAACGCACTTTGTGCTTCATTCCACTGCCATCCAAATCCTCACCTGACCCTTGACCCCTACAGCTGAGCCAACTAACCCTGCAGCACTAAGCGGTAAGAGCCTGTGAAAGTGAAGATACGCCCTGTCCTGCAGTTCACGTGTCTTGGTTAAAAACACAAGCTACACATAGCAGACAGACCCAAATCTAAAGGCCAAACTCAACCACAAACCATGTGTGATCCTGGGTAGGAAACTTTATTTCTCTGTGCAATGGTGCTATTACCTTACCTTGAAGGTCACTGTATATTTTTTAATAGTTTTCAAATACAGAGTAAAAATCCACTTTTTGGAGAATACATCAGTTTCAACACCTGCACAGATGCAAGTGACCACCAGGACAAACAAAACACAGAACAATTCCATCCACCAAAGAATCCCTTTGTGATTATAGCCAAACCCTCCCCAACTCCAGGCAATAACTGCTCTTTTTTCCATCTGTATCAGTTCAGTTCAGTTCAGTCGCTCAGTCGTGTCCGACTCTCTGCGACCCCATGAATCGCAGCACACCAGGCCTCCCTGTCCATCATCAACTCCCGGAGTTCACTCAGACTCACGGCCATCAAGTTAGTGATGCCATCTAGCCATCTCATCCTCTGTTGTCCCCTTCTCCTCCTGCCCCCAATCCCTCCCAGCATCAGAGTCTTTTCCAATGAGTCAACTCTTTGCATGAGGTGGCCAAAGTACTGGAGTTTCAGCTTTAGCATCATTCCTTCCAAAGAAATCCCAGGGCTGATCTTCAGAATGGACTGGTTGGATCTCCTTGCAGTCCAAGGGAGTTTTGCCTTTTCTAGTTTTTGGTTTTGTTTTGCTTTTTAATGAAACACTATTTTGTTAGATAGAATGATGTCATTATTATCCCTGCATTCTCACTTGTCTCTGCTCAAAGCAGTTACGGGGATGCCAGACATCAAGTGCCATGAGAATTATTATTTCTCTCCACTTTCTGATTTTTCTACCCATTCACAGCACTTTTCACCAGTCCCTATCTGATCCTCTTGGCATTGAGTAACTGAAATCTCAGCCCCAAAACTGCCAACATTGCCAATGCTTTTGTTTCCACTGACATGAAGCCTATGTCCCAGGAATGGAAGGAGCTGGCAGGGAGCTTCTGCAAAGAGAGCCTGGGACTCCACTGTGCCCACCACCTATACACACGCCAGGAGAAAGCCTTTCTTTCCCGTGGCATGACTCAAGTCAAACAGAAAGACCCAGAGCATTGTGCAGATGCCCAAGGACAGCCTCGTTTAGGGAAGGCTAGTCCTGCAATGCACGACTGGCAATTAGGAAGGGTGACTGTGAGAACGCCTCCATACAGCTTTCTTTTTGAGGGTGTGGAGGAGAGTGTGAGAAAGCAAACCACACTGCTGAGAATGGGAGTGATTCCCAGGGGCACAGATAGGTCCTCGTGTATTCACGTGAGTTCCCACTGGCCAACCTGAGTGGGAACCCCTCAAGCCACTGCCCAGCCTGTCCCGTCACTTCTGGGCCAGACGATCAGGTGACAGAGGTGAACACAGCCTCGGCCTCTGTGGGGACAGAGACGCGCCCCAGCCCCGCCACCTCTGCCTCTCCAATCCCAGTCCCTGGGGCCCCCTCTCCAGGCCTCAGCTCCTCCATCTGAAAATGGCATCTCAGCACAAGATGAGCCCAGAGGGCACTGACCACCAGAGTCGGTGAATTCAGGCTGGAGCATCACTCCACACAGGTGGCTTCCCCTCCCTCCCTGCTGCTGCTACTAAGTCGCTTCAGTCGTGTTCAACTCTGTGCGACCCCATAGATGGCAGCCCACCAGGCTCCCCCCGTCCCTGGGATTCTCCAGGCAAGAACACTGGAGTGGGTTGCCATTTCCTTCTCCAATGGAGGAAAGTGAAAAGTGCAAGTGAGTCGCTCAGTCGTGTCTGACTCTTCGCGACCCCATGGACTGCAGCCCACCAGGCTCCTCCATCCATGGGATTTTCCAGGCAAGAGAACTGGAGTGGGGTGCCACTGCCCTCCCTCCCTAAAACTTGGTGTATTCAAAGGGCTCCAGATCATATGCCCCAAGCGCTGCTTTCTGCTTGTCTCTGGCTCCTTTCCCAGTCTCTGCTGCTCACTTTTCCTAAGGTCTACATGCGCAAATGGGCTACCCTGATGGCAAAGAACCACAATGCAGGAGACTTGGGTTCTATCCCAGGGGAAGATCCCCTGGAGAAGGAAACGGCAGACCACTCCAGTGTTCTTGCCTGGAAAATCCCATGGACAGATGAGCCTGGGGGGCTACAGTCCATGGGATTGCGAAGAGTCAGACACGACTGAGCGACTAAACAACGACATGTGCAGGTGGCTCAGGCCTCTCACTCTCTTCATGCTCTGGCCAGGGTCTCTGAACCTCAGCACGACCGCCATCACGGCTGGATAATTCTCTGTTGTGGGGACTGTTCTGTGCGCTGCAGAAAGTCTAGCAGCATCCCCAGTCGGCAGTCACATGCCAGCAGCGTCCCTCGTTCCCCACTTCCCCTAAGTTATGAGACCTACTGCTTTGAATCCAATCCCATGAATAAATCAATATTCTCAGAATTACACGTTCTGCCCTGACCTGGCCTGATCTAGGCCTCTACCTGCCCTCATGTCCTCTCCACCTAGGAATCTAGCAGGCATCTCAAACTTACGAAATCAAAAACTGAACCCTTGGCTCCTGTTTCTCCTGCTATAACCAAATCTGTCAACCCAGGCACGACCCAGCAAATCTCCATTGCGGGGCCCACTCTAGATGCTGGTAGCAACAGCCTCCCCAGCGAGCTGCAACAACTGAAAAATGTCTCCAGACATTGCCAAGAGTCCCCTGGGATGAGGGGGGAGCTGTGCCTGGTGAAGAATGGCTGACACAAGCTAATTCCCAACACAGCACTCAGAGAGGTCTTTCTACATGCCTGGTCACATCACTCCTCTGCCCAGATGGCCCCACCTCAAAGTCCACAAGGTCACTGTGTTCTCTGACCTCAACGCCTTACCTCCGCCCCTTCACCCACTGGGACGTGTCACTGGGCTTCCTTACCATTGCTACAACACACCAAGTTCAGACTGATCCTAAGAACTTGACATTCCTCTTCCTTCTAGAATATTCTTCCTAATCCTGGCATGGTTAGCTTTTCTTGTCATACAAACCCTTGACAGGATATCACTTCCCCAGAGGGTTCCCCTAACCACTGCCTCTTGCTCCCCACTGCCATCCTGCCCAGTTCTCCCCTTATCAAAGGAATGCCTTTTACCTTCCATGACAACGTGACTTGTCTTGGTTTTTTCCAGTTTGATTATTATTTCTCCCTCTGTAGAACCTAGCTCCATAAGAGAGCAAGGCCCACACTCACCGCTCTCTGCCCCAGGCCTAAAACAGTGCACAGCACATAACAGATGCTCAATCAAAATCCAGGCTCATGATGCAATGAATTAATAAAATAACTTCACAGTTGAGTGCTTAGCATTCCTGGTGCCAAGTGTTGTCACCTGAGAGAATGCTTTTGAAAGAATCTACTGAGATTCAGTAAGGTTTTTAACTTTAAATATACATGTTTACACATGTAAGAACTGAGTTCCAGTGGTCAAGGGCAAGTACGGTGGTAAACACTGGCCTGAAGTATTTCAAAATAAAACAGCCTTGCATTTCAGCAAGTCCTGAGCAATCCTGTGCCAGTTCCTTCTACTGATCTCTCTCCATCTCCATCCACTGTACCTTTTCAATATTTTGCACAGAGAAAAGAGTGGTTCAAGAACCACACACGAGGACTTCCCTTGTGGTACAGTGGTTAAGACGCCATACTTCTAATGCAGGGGGCATGGGTTCGACCCTGATCGGAGAACTAGGATCCCACATGGCCAAAAACAAATAAAAAAAAACTAAAATACCAACCTTAAATTAAAAAAAAAAAAAAAGAACCACACACAAAAGAGACATTTTAACTTGCAGAAATATGCATAGCTGCCACAGAAAGAAGCTTCCCAAAATTTCAACTGACCCAGGTTAAGATTCAGGATGCTCCCCGTGGTGGATGTCTTGTCCGTTTTCGTGGTGACTGGCGTTGATACTTGAGGAGAGAAAGGTTTTGGGCTGCCGGATAAACTCCCCGCTTGTCCTGTCTTGGTGGAGGCTGGTGAAGCTGAAAAAGCAGATTACTTGTTAAAAGACAGATTTACAAATAAAGGAACATCTAAAGCTTGAAGGTGTCAGGCAGAGAAGAGAGTACAAAAACTGTACTTGATTTCAACCAGACCCCCAGAGCACCATGGAGGGGTTGGAGCGGGAAGGTTTGGCCATTTATTTCGAGCAAAGAGCTTTAACCGAAAGTTAAACCGTTAAAGCCACGAAGGAAAAAGGCCACCCCAGTCATTCTATTAAACACAAAGCTCTAAGACAAATCGGCTAAGCTGCCACTGAAATTGGTTTGGCCCATTCACGGGTGTAAATCTCAAAATAAAGAGCGATTAAACCGGCCCCCACCACAGTCCAGATGCAGAGGCCAGAGCCAGGCTTACAAATGGCATGTCATCTGTTTGTGGCAGACACAGGGGGCGTGCACACAGCCATTGCACCTGCCCCAGGGGCCAACTTGACCCGCTGGGAGCTCGTGGGCTTCCCATTTCAAAGGTCCTGCAATGCTGAACGAAGCCAAACTCCACAGCAAATGGAGTGAGGGAGTGGCTGATCAATTATCTGCCTCCTCACTGGGTTTCAAACTTTTATAGGACAGAGTCATACCTATGCCCAAGTCTTTTAAAAAGAAGTCAAAATTCCCTACTTACTGCTCCTTTGAGCCCTGTCCACTGGGTGGCAGGAGGCAGGACAGAAACCAAACCATTTAACAAAACAAAGCGTTTGAATGGGCCAACTGGAACCTGCCAAGGATCTCTGAGAAACCGCCCCGTTGCAGCAAAGGTTCTGTATTACTGGGCCGTCCTGTTACTATAAACATGTGCAGGGACTTTCCTGGTGGGCCAGTGGCTAAGACTCTGTGCTCTCAGTGCAAGGGGCCCAGGTTCTATCCCTGGTCAGGGCACTAGACCTCATGTGCCGCAACTAAAGATCCTGAATGCCGCAACTAAGACTCAGCGCAGCTGAAATAAACAAACATTAACAAACAAACAAACAACGCGTGACAGGCAACCAAATGATTGTGCACCCCTCAGACGCACAGGAAACCTCAAGAAAGCTGTGGATGGTGACGGGTTTAGAATTGAGACATCCCAGGGACTTCACATGTGCTTAGACATGTTGGTGGGTTCTTGCCTTGGTTTCCTTATCTGCCAAACAGGAATCCTCAGAGTGAGGATTTAATGGATTTAACTCTAAACCAGGTTCAGCCGGTCAGCCTACATGAGGCAGCCCCAGTTCCAGGGCCAAGACCTGCCAATGCTGTTTTTAACACGACACAGTGGGAAAGACTCTAGACCTGGGAACAATGGATCCAAGCACAGATCAGGAGCCAGGAGCGAGGTTCAAATCCCAACTCTGCGGCTGACACAGTATGTGACTTTGGGCAAGTGACTTAATGTCTCTGAATCTCCTTTCCTGATAGCTGCAAGGAGGGACACTGATAATATAATATAAAACGATCAATAAAAGTACCCAACTTGGGGACTTCCCTGGTGGTCCAGTGGCTAAGCCTCCATGCCCCAAGGCAGGGGGCCTGGGTTCGATCCCTGGTCAGGGAACTAGGTCCCACATTCCACAGCTAAGAGTTCCCGTGCTGTAACTAAAGATCCCACATGCCACAATTAAAAGATCCCGAGTGCTGCAACTAAGAGCCGGCGCAGCCAAATAAGTAAAGTTTTTTTTTAAGTCACTTAAAAAAACAACCAAAATAGCACCTAACTCATCAACTATAACGAACAAATAAATTCATCAATTATCTAAACAGTGGCTGATCTCTATTAAGTTCTATATTATCGGCGCACTTAGCGCGCGGGCGGCTGCGACCGGCGCACTTAGCGCGGCCGAAGGAGCTACCCCACGTCCAAGGTCAGGGGCAGAAGCCCGGAGGACCCCATGCCCAAGGGATGGCAGCCAAGAGGAGTTACCCTACGTCCGAGGTCAGGGGCAGCGGCCGAGAGTGCCAGGCTGCGACGGCGCAGGAACGGCTGAGAGGAGCTACCCCAGTCGGAGGTCCGGGGCGACGGCCAGGAGGAGCTACTCCGCGTCCAAGGCCAGGGGCGGCAGCCACGAGGAGATACCCTGCGTCCGAGGTTAGGGGTGGCGGCCGAGAAGAGCTACCCCGCATCCGAGGTTAGGGGCGGCGACAGAGGCGTTCCGCGCGTCGGGGGCCAGGGTGGCGGCGGGGAGGAGCTACCCCACGTCCGAGGCCAGGGGCGGGCCCGGGAGGAGCAACCCCACGTCCGAGGAGCGGTGGCTGCGACAGCGCAGGAGGGCCTAGAGGAGCTAGTCCACATTCAAGGTCAGGAGGGGCGGCGGTGAGGAGATACCCCTCGTCCAAAGTAAGCAGCAGCGGCTGCGCTTTGCTGGAGCAGCCATTAAGAGAGACCCCACGTCCAAGGTAAGAGAAACCCAAGTAAGACGCTGCAAGAGGGCATCACAGGGCAGACACACTGAAACCATACTCACAGAAAACTAGTCAATCTAATCACACTAGGACCACAGCCTTGTCTAACTCAATGAAACCAAGCCATGCCTGCAGGGCAACCCAAGACAGGCGGGTCATGGTGGAGAGGTCTGACAGAATGTGGGCCACTGGAGACGGGAATGGCAAACCATTTCAGTATTCTGACCTTGAGAACCCCAAGAACAGTATGAAAAGGCAAAATGATAGGATACTGAAAGAGGAACTCCCTAGGTCCCAATATGCTACTGGAGATCAGTGGAGAAATAACTCGAGAAAGAATGAAGGGATGGAGCCAAAGCAAGAACAATACCCAGCTGTGGAGGTGACTGGTGATAGAAGCAAGGTCCGATGCTGTAAAGAGCGATATTGCATAGGAACCTGGAATGTCAGGTCCATGAATCAAGGCAAATTGGAAGTGGTCAAACAAGAGATCGCAAGAGTGAACGTCAACATTCTAGGAATCAGCAAACTAAAATGGACTGGAATGGGTGAATTTAACTCAGATGACTATTATATCTACTACTGTAGGCAGGAATCCCTCAGAAGAAATGGAGTAGCCATCATGGTCAACGAAAGAGTCCGAAATGCAGTACTTGGATGCAATCTCAAAAATGACAGAATGATCTCTCTTCATTTCCAAGGCAAACCATTCAATATCACAGTAATCCAAGTCTATGCCCCAACCAGTTAACGTTAAAGAAGCTGAACGGTTCTATGAAGACTTACAAGACCTTTTAGAATTAACACCCAAAAAAGATGTCCTTTTCATTATAGGGGACTGGAATGCAAAAGTAGGAAGTCAAGAAACACCTGGAGTAACAGGCAAATTTGGCCTTGGAATNGGGCTCCAAAATCACTGCAGATGGTGACTGCAGCCATGAAATTAAAAGGCGCTTACTCCTTGGAAGAAAAGTTATGACCAACCTAGATAGTATATTCAAAAGCAGAGACATTACTTTGCCGACTAAGGTCCGTCTAGTCAAGGCTATGGTTTTTCCTGTGGTCATGTATGGATGTGAGAGTTGGACTGTGAAGAAGGCTGAGCACCGAAGAATTGATGCTTTTGAAGTGTGGTGTTGGAAAAGACTCTTGAGAGTCCCTTGGACTGCAAGGAGATCCAACCAGTCCATTCTGAAGGAGACCAACCCTGGGATTTCTTCGGAAGGAATGATGCTGAAGCTGAAACTCCAGTACTTTGGCCAGCTCATGCGAAGAGTTGACTCATTGGCAAAGACCCTGATGCTGAGAGGGATTGGGGGCAGGAGGAGAAGGGGACGACTGAGGATGAGATGGCTGGATGGCATCATGGACTCAATGGATGTGAGTCTGAGTGAACTCCGGGAGTTGGTGATGGACAGGTAGGCCTGGCGTGATGCGATTCATGGGGTTGCAAAGAGTCAGACACTACTGAGCGACTGAACTGAAGTGATCTTTGTTCATATCCAAGGGCTCAAGCTGCCTCCCCAGACAAGCGCCAAACAGCCTCTTGACAAGTCGTGTCATTGTTCTTAATGGGAATCCTGTGACAAAATGTGGTTGGTTCAGTGAAATCTCCATCAACTCTGGAGGAAAGAACTCCTTGTACCTTAGGGATAGGACTCAGTAATTACTTTTTACTCAAAGAGAAGCAATTATTTCTATGGTACAATTTATATTTGAAATACCTCTTCAATATATAAAGTGAAAGGAAAGTTGTTCAGTCATGTCCGACTCTTCGCAACCCCATAGACTGTAGCCCACCAGGCTCCTCCCTCCTTGGGATTCTCCAAGCAAGACTACTGGAGTAGGTTGCCATTTCTTTCTCCAGGGGATCTTCCCGACCCAGGGATAGAACCTGGGTCTCCTGCATTCCAGGCAGAATCTGAACCTCTGAGCCATCAGGGAATCAATATATAGAGTGGCAATTTATTTTTATAAATTATTCTGTCCACCCTTTATTGTCAAAAGTATAATTTGAGAAGTCTTTGAATGACCTAATTCTCACAAAATAGGTTGTCTAAGGTTCAGATTCTAGTTCCTTAATCTATCCCCAAACATAGTCAAGATAGAATTAAGATAGGCCTATTTTTATTCCAGTCTAATGGCATTTTTATTAAATTATGAACATCATTGAAAAAACATATTTGACCACAGAATGAAAAATTTACTTTTGTAAAGATGGAGCTTTCCCTATGTTAGTGAATAAATTCAAAGCCATCCAGTTAAGTGTCTGTGGAATTTGGTCTATGCGATTTCAGGGAAAAAAAAAAAAATCACAAAAAAAGCCCAAAACTGACGCCAAAAGTTTTTGGAAAAAGAATCATGTGGACATATACAGGGCTGCTCTAGAAATGAGAAGCAACAGGAACATAATATATATCTGGTCTGACTAGATATAAAGTGTATTAAAATTTTATATTAATTAAAACATTGGAAAAGAAGAAAAAGAGTCAATGGAACTGAATAGAGCGTTCTGACTGTGATATGAAATTTTCACATATAATGATGATGGCATTTTGAGTAATTGGTGAAACATGAATTTAATCAATTATTAATGTTGATTAGCCATTTGAAAAGAAAAATAAGAAAAAAGTCCTATTGCATTTGACTTACTAAAATATTTCCGGTGATCAAAATTCAAATGCAAAAGAAATCTATAATAGCATGCATTGTAAGAAATCAGATGACATATTTTTATTAAAATATTTTATTGAAATAAATCCAATATACATTACAAATAAATCAAAATTATTTCTAAAAACAGTTCTTAAAAATGCATTGGAGGAAATTTTTAAAAAGCCTTGGGTTAAGCATGTCCCAACACATAAGCCACAAAAGAATATAAATTTGACTACTTAAAAATAAAACTTTCTAAGTTCTCCATATTATTTTTTTAAAGTCAGACAGTAATATAAGTAGACAAAATGCAACATATATGAAAAACAAAGGCAAACTTTCATAACATGAAAGGATTCTGACAATTTATGAAAATTTAGTAAAGTCACAAACTCCATGTTTCAGAAAACTAGCATTCCACTCAGCATTGATTTTCACCCTGTTTAAAATCACAGTGAATTAAGGCTTAGAAAAATAGGCGTGAAAGAAAATAAAATGAGGTTAATTTTTATCTAGCAAAGAAATATGAGTTGTTTAATAATCATTTAAATAATTCAAATGTATTGACTTTTGTAGCTACCGATTTATTGTCCTAACCTACAAATTCATCTCTTAGGTTGAATTATTATGTTTCAAATCAGAAGCTGATGTTAAAATAGTATAACTAGAAGTTAAAAGTTAAATTTATTTAATGTTGCAGAATTATATTTATTAAATCCCTTTAACATGCTTGAATATTTACATTCAAAAGGGTCAGAAGTAAATATGTAAGTGTATGTTGAAATGTGAAGTCAAATATTTGCAGTATGCTTGAAAGTTATTCATCCCAACCATTTATTTATCAGTATTTATTGCAATCTTAGAATGTGCTGGCCATTATAATACACAGTAAACCTTTGCAATTCATTTGCTTCAGTAGTTAATATACACACAAGAGGACTACATACAGATATAGGTGGTTTGACACACTGTGGGAAAATATTTTATATATGCTTTATATTGAAATAGAAGTCTTTAACCTTCTCAAAGGAAACTGTTGTTTCATCATTAGTTTTGTCAATGACTATTTACACTAGGGGATTTATTTTTTCTGAAAAATATGTAAAGATATTTCTAATTCTAGAGACATTAATATTACCTGTGTCATTAGAATAAGAAAAGTTTGCTTATTTAGAAATCTGTGTCATGTCCCCTTTCATATATTGATCGGTTATGGTTGTATATAGAACTAGAACTAAGAAATTGAGTTTTTCTGGAGAAGGATGGGATACATAAAAAGGTCTCAAACAAGACCCTGTCCTAGCAGCACTGACTGTACAAGAAGGTACCTCTGACCTATACAATAGCAGGGTTGTGGTTGGGACTGAGGAGGTCAGAAGTTATGGAGAAAACCTTGGATGGAAGGGAGAAGCTAGAGGAATGTCAAGTAGGGCTGCCTGGAGAGAGGACCTCCTTGTACTAATTGATTTGGTCCACCTCTCACCATTTACAAGCCAAATGAGTGCATTTATAAGACAACTGAGTTTCAGAATTAAGAGGACACCCAGCTTTACTGTTTCTCATTCAGCATAGCCCACAGAGTTTTATGCCTTGCTCCTACACTTAATAGAAGAACTGTTATGAGCTACTTGCATGACTTCAAACAACATCTAGAAATGAATGTCCTGTCTTCTGCAAGTAATTTTTTATTTTCCGTAGAAATAAAAAAAGAAAGGTAAATTTATAGTCATAGCCATGGTTGTCTGGGTTTTCTGTTTGTGGTTTACTTTTTTGGGGGAAAGATTCCAAGGAATTTGGGTTCTATTGATTTAAAACTTTTTTTTTATTTTTTTATTTTTTTTTATTTAAAACTCTTTAAAGAAATTGAGAAAATAGAGGAAAAATATGAGAGAGGAAAATGTGTTACTGTTTATCTTTTCACTGTGGTTATTTTCTCACTGCAAGTGACAATTATTTGTCACCATCCTCAGTCCATCTGGGCATGTGGGTCTGCATGGGGACAAGTGAGCAAATTCCCAAGTTGAGTAACTGTACCTAGAAAGCTTGAGAGCTTTGAAGTGACGAAGAAAGACGGTGACAGTAGTAGTTATCACATCATTCTCCTTACCCTGAATGGGGCCAACACACTTTTTGTAAAGTCCTCATGAATCTATTTTTATCAAGCTCCTGTCCATGTACTCTTAATGATCAGGGACACTTATTTGGTCAATTAATCTGTGGCAGTTGAGGTAAGAATACACAATAGGGAAAGGATGGTATGTATGTATGCATGGAGGTATTTTAAAACTATGTAAAGCTTCTGCTTTTATTATTTGACAATCCATGATAAAATTACGCTGCTATGCTGGGTCTCAGAGCATGTGAGACTGATTCCAAAACCCTCCTGTTCTCCCTGCTGCTCTTCAAAGTCAAATGTTCTAAGGCTTGTCTTCCTGGTGCAGGACCCCTGGACTGGGGAGTCTGATGTGGGGCTCAGACCCTTCACTCCTTGGAGAGATTCTCTGCAATTAGGATTGCTCTCCCATGTGTGGGCTACTTACCTGAAAGGGTGACTCTTGACTCTACTGTGTCTCCATCCATCCAAAGCAAGTCTTTTAAAGCCAAAATATCACAAGCTTTTTGTATTAAGAAAGAAGAAAGTCTGGGTACTGGTAACTATCTGGCCGTCTTTGGATTGTGGTCAGATAGGCCGTGGCTGGCTGGAGATGCCAGGTTGTAGTCCTGGGGAGCCTCCTTGAGGCTGTGGCAACCAGAAGCTGCTACTGCATTCATATCATGCCTCAGTGAGTGTTATGGGGCCCAGGCAGGTCTGCACTGGTGTCAACAAGCTCGATGGCCAGGTCTAGGTTTGTCAAGAATGATCATGTACCAGGCACTGCTTTGAGAGCTTTGCATGTATTTATTGATTTAACCTTCATCAAACCAATGGAATAGCCTTATTAATCTTCCTCTCACAGATAAGAAAATTGAGACACAGAGAGTTTGGAAGTTTGCCCAAGACCCCAGGGCTTCCCTGGTGGTTCAGTGGTAAAGAATCCACCTACAGTGGATGCTGGTTCAATCCCTGGGTCAGGAAGATCCCCTGGAGGAGGAAATGGTAACCCACTCCAATATTCTTGTCTGGAAAATCTCTTGTACTGAGGAGCCTGGTGAGCTATAATCCATGGGGATGCAAGAGTCGGACAGGATTATGTGAGTAAACCAACCACCACCATCACCAGTGCTAGGAGTAATGACTGCCTGCATTTTGGCAGATAATCTGGTTGCAGACTCTGTGTTCATATTTACTGTGTTACCCACAAACAAGAATAATAAATTTGATTTTTGACATTCATGTGGCTATTCTTTATTGTATAATAGAGAAATAAAAATAATAAAAAAATAACTTCATTGGAGTATATTGTGTTAGTTTCTACTGTACAGCAAAAATGAACCAGCCATATGCACACATATACATAGACATATATCCCTTCCCTTTTGGACTTCCTTCTCATTCAGGTCACCACCATGCATTAAGTAGAGTTCTCTGTGCTATATGGTATGTTCTCACTAGTTATCTATTTTATACATTGTATCAATGTATATGTGTTTTAAGTAAAGAAACCATAATTTCTTGGCACTTGAGTTGTGACATTATTCTCTCTTTGTCCTCCTCTCCCTCTCCCTTCCCATTCAACTCATCTTCCTTTCTCCCCTAGGTTTGTTATCTGGAGAACCTCATGAGAGGCTCTTTTAAAATGGTAACTTTTAGTTCTAGAGAGATAGAACTCTGATTATATTTTTAATTATTGTTGCTTCAGAGATCCTTGTGAGCCATTTAGTCCACTTCATAGTAAATGAATGAAGAAAACAGGTAGAAAGCCTGTTAGTGGACAGAGCAGTTCTGAACGTACAGACACAGGAGAGCTGGAGACAGATGGAAGTGCTTCAGCAGCAACTGCCTTACACGTTCCTCCATCCGCACCTCCATCTGTCAGCAGAAGTATGTTACTATTTTGGGACTCAATTTATCCATTTGGTGAATCATTTTCAGGCTTGTTTCTAAGGTTAAAATGAAGTCTGTAACTCACCAGGCCTTTTCCTTTTCCCTACTGAATCCCTTCTCATTTTCATTAAAAGTAAGAACTATTGGGGTGGGGAGATAAATATACATGGGGGAAGGGTGTGCTTAGAGAGGATGGTAGGATATTAAAATTTGACACCAATGCAGAATAAAAGTAATTGAAAAGAGGATTGACTATATCATGTCTTCTTCAGGGAACATATTATACTAATTTGAAAATGTAACTTAAGAATAATCCATGAGTAGGGGAGTCCAGATTCAAAGCTAAAGGATCCATTTTCACCATATTTATAAAGTCATTGGGAACCTAATTCCTAACTTAAAAGGAATATTTAATGAGTGAATTTTTAGCTAAATGACCCTTTTTTCCTCTTAAACTTGAAGAGCCTAGAAGTTAGACCAGCCATTGTCTAATTTCAGTAAAAAGAGATGAATAGAATAATGTTTTGTCTGCACCCTATAAGAGTGAAGTATGTAAGTCTGTAAGAGGAAAGACTCACTCTAATATTATTTAGAAAAGGAGGTTCAAAGAACACTATATTCTGTGCTTCACGCAAGGGTTAACAACTGAGAATGGTTGTCTCATTTTTGCCTGAAAGCAAGCTCAGGTGTGCTTTCTCTTTTGAATTAACAAAGAAAACAAAAGACTGTGATAAATGCAAAGGAAGTAAATCGTATGTATTTAGACTATAAGATGAACCTATAAAGATGCTTTTAGACCAATATGTCTTAACAAACATCTCGGACACTGGCATCAGGGTTCACATATCACTTATTATGAAGACTTCTCACTTCTAACTTTCAAAAGTGAAAATCTCTGAGGAAGAAGGATCTTCCTCTTGTCTTCAAGGATATCTACCTTATATTTGCCTGAACTTTTCTTGTGCTCCTCTTGCCAAACTTGACCTGTCTTCTCTCTGCTGCTTATGAAAATCCCATAGAGCCTCTGAATATACATCCAACTTCTCCTTCCACAAAGTTCTACCAAATTTCTCCGTTCTATGTTTTTCTCTCCTGAATCACATAAAGTCCAGTCGTCAGTGGGTGCTCCTAGTATAATGTTTCATGACAGTTCACTGAGAACTCAGATTGGAGTTAGAAATTGAGAGGTTTATGGGGAGAAGGTGCCTGGGAAAATAATGGAGAAAGGGCTCAAGATGTGGCAGGAAAAGGCTTCCAATTGTGATGTGGACCTGACATCTGTGAAAGAAAAGAGGGCAGAAAGTAGAGGCAGACAAGGAAACTCTTAGCCTTTAGGTCTGACAGTTTCGGTCAGCAGAAAAGGAGACTGAGAGCAAAGATTGCCTATTAGGAGAGTCTTGTGTTGGGCAGAAATGGTTTAGAGGCCCTAGTAGGCTTTCTGTGCTCAGCCATTGGCTGGAGATTGTCCAGGAAGAGCCTTACATTTGCTCCAAAGCTGTGGTGCCTACAGAAGGTGCTGCAACTTAGAATGTCAGCTAAGTGCCCATCTTACAAGTCCTTTCTTGAAGGGGAATTCCAGGTTGCCGCACCTATCACCTGCTGATTGTTGTTTTGCACATTATTTGTGTCCCTTGTTTCCCTGACCACAGGCACTAGGCTGAATAATTTCCCTCCCACCATAGATATCCATGTCCACATCTCTAAAACCGGTAAATGTGTGAATAAGTTAAAAGGACTTTGCAAAGTAAATCAATTAAGGATGTTGAGATGGTGGATCTTCCTGGTTTATCCAGATTGTCTCCTTTATAATCATCAGAATCTCTATAGAGGAAAGGGATAGAGTTAGAAGCAGAGTAGGAGACGACAAGATCAAAGCAGAGGGAGGAAATAAGCCAGGGAATGCAGATAGCCTCTAGAAGCTAGAAAAGGTAGGAAAGTGGATGCTCCCCTAGAGACTCCAGAATGAACGCAGTCCTGATGACCCTTTGATTTTAGAATTTCCAACCTACAGAATTGTAAGGTAGTAAATCTGTATTTTGTTAAGCCACTAAATTTGTTGTAATTTTTTATAACTTTGTGACATGAAAGTGAAAGTTGCTCAGTTGTGTCCAACTCTTTGAGATTCCCATGGACTGTATAGTTCTGGGAATTCTGCCTGGGAATTCTTCAGGCCAGAATACTGGAGTGGGTAGCTGCTCCCTTCTCCAGGAGATCTTTCCAATCCAGGGATCAAACTCAGGTCTTTTGCATTGCAGGTGGATTCTTTACCTGCCGAGCCATAAGGGAAGCCCAAGAATACTGGAATGGGTAGCCTATCCCTTCTCCAGCATATCTCCCTGACCCAGGAATGGAACTGGGGTCTCCTGCATTGCAGGTTGATTCTTTACCAACTGAGCTACCACAAGGTATTTAAAACTTTTTTCCTTGTGCAATATGACTTCTTATAATAGCCCAAGGGGACAAATGCTTAGTAGATGTATGAGAAATCATGATTATACAGATTTATTTTTTCTCAGACAAAAGCTCAATACTAGCTGCAAAGCCAAGGCAACCAGCTTTGCCTTACTGTTTGGGTTATAAAAACTGGTTAATTAAACCGTATTCATCAAAAATTTTGCAAGAGAATGGAATTATAGCCCCAGGATCCACTAGGGAAACTATGCGGATCTCAGAGAGAAAGAGAGAGGAAAAGAGGCCCTCTGCTGAGTAGATGCCAGTCACAGTAGGGAATAAAATCCACTAAAAGGAGCAGAAATTGCCACCCTAAATTATGCCCCCTTGCCAAAAGGATTGTTTTAAACTGATTAGTTTTTGGAAAAGGCAAATGCAAGGAAAACTCTAGAAAGTGAGAAGTTACTCTTTTGTAAGAGATATTTGCACTTGCAAGGAAATTCTCCATTTGTAAGGCAGTCTTACTCTCTGTTCCTAGAAGAGGAGGGTGATCAAATCTCTAGAAACTCTTATTAATGGAAACAACTTGAATTTAAATCTGCGTCGTGAGTCTGAGTGAATTCTGGGAGTTGGTGATGGACAGGGAGGCCTGGCGTGCTGCGATTCACGGGGTCGCAAAGAGTCGGACACGACTGAGTGACTGAACTGAACTGAACTGAAGGCAGTCTTACTCTCTGTTCCTAGAAGAGGAGGATGATCAAATCTCTAGAAACTCTTATTAATGGAAAAAACTTGGATTTAAATCTGCGTAATAACCATATACTTGCATATTGTACTTTTCCTGGCTACCTCCCATAACTGGCCTCCCCAGTATTTCATGTTTTTAGCTAGAGATAGTCTTTAACATGGTGGTTTGACCCATCTTGGGCTTCCCCAGTGGCTCAGATGGTAAAGAATGTGCCTGCAATGCCAGAGACCCTGGTTCCATCACTGGGTCAGGAATATCCTCTGGCAAGCCACTCCAGTATTCTTGCCTGGAGAATTCCATGGACAGAGGAGACTGGTAAGCATGGGATTCAAAGAATCAGACATAACTGAGCAACAAATGCTTCACCCATCTTAGGAGTAACTGGGTAACTCTGAAACTGAGGTTTTCTAAAACTGAGTTCCCCGGCCAAGTTTACAATTAACCTCTTTATCCAAAATGTTATACCTTTTCTTGTCTCTCCCCCATTCCCCTGAGGATTGAAGAGGAGCAAAGAAAATGAGGGATTGAAACTGAGCAGGACCATGCAGGGTCTTCCTGGGTGCAAAATCCCCCTGTGTCCCCCATTTCACATTTATAGAAAAAGGCTTTAGTCTCCTAGGCCTTCTCTGAGTTCCTAAGAGCAAACTCAAGCAGGTACGACTTAGAGAAGTGAAGGAATGCAGAGATAAAGGAAAACAGTCAAGTACGAAAAGCAATGGAAATTGAAACAATAGTTCAGCATTAAGACAGAGGCTTCGATCCTCCTCAAGGGGTATACATGACAATCTGATACATATCTTTGAGTTTTTCTGCAGAAACTAATACCCTACTGCCGTAGGTGAAGTATGGTGACTACATGCTGACCACAAGCAGGTAGACCCTAGACTGGTTGGAACCAGGTGGCTGATGATTAAGATTTCCAAACATCACTCCATTACATCAACATCAACCAATGAGAAAAAGCCACACACTGTAGCAACCCAAATATTGCCTTTAAAAACCCTTCCCTGGAATCCGCTGGGGGAATTCTGGTTTTCAGCATTAGCTCCCCATTTTTCTTGCTTTGTGCTTTGCAATAAATGCTGTGCCTTCCTTCACTGCAATCTGGTGTCTGTAGACTAGCTGTACTGTGCTCCAGGTGAGCAGATCCAAGCTTGGTTTGGTGGCATCTCTTGTCTACAGGGGGCATGCATGTTATTAAAACTCTGCTTCCCCCCCGCCCCTCCGCCTGTTAATTTCTCTTCTATTAGAGGGAATCTCAATCAGAACACAGAAGGATGAAGCACAGATTATTTTTTCTTTCCAATACCACAAAAGAACCCCAGAATCCAATGGTCATATCGCAGATTCAGATAAGGCCCCACCTTACACAAGTGAATCAGTATTCTTTTTCAAAGCATCCACACTTCTCCATGGATCAGTACCCAGATTTCTTGTCCTAAAGGAGGCCTCTGAAAATTCATACAAATGGAAATGAACTCCTCTGTCATGGCTGTTGCTGTTATTGTGTACTATCTGGATAATAAGGTTGCTAGTAGACCCCTCAAGGTTTATCTCTGTCCCAGGAGATGCACTGGAACAAATTCAGCCAGGTGCACAAATGCACCCAGGATAACTGAGAACCAGGTGCTGGCAAGTTCTATTAGAAGGGCTTCAGCCAGATTGCCACCTGGCATGGATTCTGAACCAGAGCTCCCATCTCTTGACTTGAAATTGTGCCAATGAAAATGATGCTTAAAAGTCTCTTTATCCTTATACTCTGCCTCAAATTATATCCCAAGAGGAATGACTCTTGCAAAGGAACCAAATCAGATGCATCTGGCTGGCAGGTTTGTGTGTTACATATCTCACTATAATTTTAATGGGACAAAATCAGGATTGTAAAGCTTCCATCCACAAAATGCCCTTAACAAATGTGTCCAAAATATGTATGTATCACAGAGAGAGTCCCCACAAAGCACAGTCAGGATATGCAATAGTCCTTTGCAAGGTGAATCCCTGATGATTCAAAGGAACTTAATGAGATCTGCTCAAATAGCTGTAAAGGCTATACTTGTAATTCCATCCTGAGCCAGACTTCTGGCACATATACTCAGAACTTAAAGTCAGATATTTCTACCTACCTTTCATGGGTCTCCACCTAGGAAGACTAGCACACACCCTGTTTATGGGCTAGCCTTCAACACCTTCAAGTTCACTGGTGCCTCAAATGGCGTCACTCCAGCCCAAGAGAACAATGAAGGGAGACAACACACTCCAGCCTTCTGCCTCTGCAGAGTGCCTTCCCACCAGGAGGGAAACGGCCTGGGGCCAGCTTGCAACAATGCTTCCAACTGATCCACCCTGAGTACTATATTCTGAAATTATGGCTGCTTGTCCTATGAACTTTTCTTCTGTCAAAATGCTTGCAAAACCCTAAGTTCCTTGCCAGCTGCCTGGCAGCACTGGATCTCATTTCACCTTCAGGGCAAGTGACATAATGTATTCTGAAGCACACTTGGCGTGATAAGGCACTTCCTTGAAAGACTGCTAGCCTAATCCGCTTAGACCTCACGGTTAGGGACATTTGGCTGCTGTGTTCACAGCTGGATGTCCTATATTACAGCTTTTGCTTTTCACCCGATGCATCCACAATAGACTTTAGTCTCCTGGATGATGGTTCTTTTCTTTTAAAATTAATTTTATTTTATTTTGACTGTGCTGTGTCTTTATTGCTGCACTGGCTTTCCTCTAGTTGTGATGAGAGGGAGCTAGTCTCTAGTTGCAGTGCACAGGCTTCTCATTGATGTGGCTTCTCCTGTTGCAGAGCATGGGCTCTAGGTAACGTGGACTCAGTAGTTGTGGGTGCTGGGATCCAAAGCACAGGATCTATAGAAATTGTACTTCACGGGCTTAGTCGCTCTGTGGCATGTGAGATTTTTCTAGACCAGGGATCAAACCTGTGCCCCCTGCATTGGCAGGTGAATTCTCCACCACTGAGCCATCAGGGAACCCCGATCATAGTTCTTAATTGGAGAGCATTTGGAGTCTCAACTGGCAACACAGGATGTTTACCAAATTTTCTCCATTTAGTTATAGCCAAATTCCCGTACCTCCCTTCATGCTGAGCTCTCTGAAATCTACATTCATCTCTTGGGCCCCCTCTTGGCTATTTCCTGGTAAGCTTTCCAAAGTTTTCCCCTATAGGAGTGCAGGTAGGATTCATCCAGGGAACAGAGGTGATTTTTTTGTTTGTTTGTTTTGTTCTGTAGATGTTCATGGCTAATTTTTTGCAGGTCCCTCCTCTGAAGTAGTCTGCTCCCAACTGCCTTAGCAATCCTAACTTTAATCTCTGTTTGTTTGTTTGTTTTTTTCCTTTTTCCCATCAAGAAAGACTTCTGTTCTCTGCTGTATTCTATTTCTTTGCACCGTAGTTATGAAGAACGTCTTGAATGAAAAAGCCAAATGAATGTGGGTCACCTGTTTTGCATCTCTTCCTTCTTTCAGGAAGGAAAGGATTTTAGTGTTGATTTCTGTCCAATGCCTGGAAACAGGCAAACAGTATTACAAAACATACATTCAAATGTATTACTTATTAACAGCAGTGCGTGCATGCATGCTCAGTCGTTTCAGTCATGTCTGACTCTTTGTGACCCTATGGCCTGTAGCCCACCAGGCTCCTCTGTCCTCTCCAGTCAAGAATACTGGAGTGGGTGGCCATGCCTTCCTCAAAGAGATCTTCCCAACCCAAGAATCAAACCTGTGTCTCCTGCATTGCAGACATGTTCTTTACCCACTAAGCCACCTGGGAAGCCCTATTAGCAGCAGAGTGGTAGGTTAAATACTGACGATTCTATCGTGGACACCAAAGAAGCCCTGCTTCACTTGGCTTTATCATTCTACTTTTTTCTTGTTCTCATAAGTCTATGTACCTATCTTCATGCTGTTGTTACAATGTTATGTTCTGGAAAGATTCTTTTTAAGGTCAACTCATGTGAAAAAGATACTCCAAAATTTAGCTAAAGTCAAGAAGAAAATGATATAGATACATTAAAAATTGAAAAATTACCTGCAAAGAAACAGTATCTTTAGTGTGGTACAAGCCACCGTACCCCACTTGTATGGTTCTTAAGTGGGGTGCAGTGGCTTGTACTACAGTCAATAAAGATACTAAGTTTCTTCGCATGCAGTTTTTCAATTTTTAATGTATCTACATCATTTTCTTCTTGACTTTAGCTAAATTTTGGAGTATCTTTTTCACATGAGTTGATCTTAAAAAGAATCTTTCCCATTTGGTCTTGTATGATTCATTTTGAATCATCTTATTTTAGGGCTATACATATACTATTGCTGAATTTTACCTTATTAGTTTTGTACCAAGGTTTTCTAGAAGAGAATTTTATTTGAGTTTAGTCTGCCATGTGTTGAAAGGAATTTACTAATACTTAATAAATATGGCCACTAATTCATATTTCAAACCAAAATACAATTTGTTAAACTAGCATGGGATTAGTTTAGTCAGTAATGAGAACTGAAGTTTAGCTATCCCGAAAGGGTTATGAAACTGTTTTTAGCACCAAGACATGGCATTTACAATTTTAGCGAGGGCTATTTCTGTCTAAATTTAAGGTCTACTACATGCTTGATAATGCTCAAGACTGACAGCAGAACAGAGATAAAGCAATTAATGAATGAAAACCATTAACATAATTTGGTGCCATACATGAAATCAACTCAATTATTGGAAGATACTAGAACGATTTGTTTAATGGCAAATAGATGGGAGGGGAAATGGAAACAGTGAAAGGCTTTATTTTCTTGGGCTCTAAAATCATTGTGGATGGTGACTGCAGCCCTGAAATTAAAAAAAAAATACTTGCTCTTTGGAAGAAAAGCTATGACAAACCTAAAGGGAAAGTGAAAGTGTTAGTCACTCAGTCATGTCCAACTCTCTGTGACCCCATGGACTGTAGCCCACCAGGTTCCTATCCATGGATTTCTCCAGGCAAGAATACTGGAGTAAACCTAAACAGCATATTAAAAAGCAGAGACATCACTTTGCTGACAAAGGTCCATGTAGTAAAAGCTATGGTTTTTCCAGTAGTCATATACTGCTGTGAGAGCTGGAGCATAGAGAAGGCTGAGCACCGAACAACTGATACTTTCTAATTGTAGTGCTAGAGAAGACTCTTGAGAGTCCTTTGGACTTCAAGGAGCTCAAACCAGTCCATTCTAAAGTAAATCAATCCTGAATATTCATTGGAAGGACTGATGTGGATGCTGAAGCTCCAATACTTTGGCCACTTGATGCAAAGATCCAGCTAATTGGAAAAGACCCTGATGCTGGGAAAGATAGAGCAGGAGAAGGGGATGACAGAGGATGAGATGATTGGATGTCCATCATTGACTCGATGGACATGAATTTGAGCAAAGTCCGGGAGATAGTGAAGGAAGGGAAGCCTGGCGTGCTGCAGTCCATGGAGTAGGAAAGAGTTGGATGATACTGAGTGACTGAACAACAACAATAATAAATGATTTGGATTTAATACCTCTTTAAGCAACACAATTCTGTCCTTCATTAGGATCAAGCAAATGGTTACTTAAAGAGTACAGTTTTGATGATGATGTGTTATTAATATTAAAGATGTTGTTAGATTAATAAACATTAATGGATAACTAATTTATGACACTATTTATGAGCATTGTTCTACAAACTGTCATGATGTTGGAAAGCAACATATGCATTGATATTATTCTCTCTGTTTTTAAATAAACTCTAAAAACAGAAGCCTGTTCTCTGTGGAACTATGAAAACGGTTTCCATCAGGAAATTGCTGTAGCAATATACATAGAGAGCAGATAAAATGCTGCTCTGTGCATGTGACAAGTTTCTCACTCAAGATGATGGAAAACATAATTTAAAAAAAAGTAATAATAAAAGTTGTAAACAAGAAACATAGTGTCATTTACTGCTTGCCAGTATACATTGAGGTGGGAAATATCCATGTTTCAAAAGGGGAAATTGTCTTGGGACAGAGTTGGAATTCAAACCCAATTCTGAATGATGGCAAAGCCTGATCCTTAAATGTGCCACTTTTTTTTTTTTTTTAAGTGATCTATCTACTTTTTCTAAGATGGCAAGACTTTTTCATTCTCTGCTCACTGGGTGATTGTTCAGCCCATGTAACTTCTGGCCTTTTATAGTAATTTCAGGGCTTAGCTTGTTTTGGGAACATTGCACCATATGGAGATTTAAACAAAGAGGTCTTATTGAAATGAAAGCCAGTAATCTAGTTTAAATAGCATTTCCTCTTAACTGCCAATTGACTTGAAAATTCTTGTGACATATGTCAAAATCGATACTGGGAAATTATCATAAAATTTGCTTCCTGCTTGAAATTAGTTCACTTTCTAATAAGTACTATTTGCTGCAGGTTTTATTAAGCCATTCTTGCTGATTGCATTCACATTTTCATGATGTGATCTTACTATTCCCTTACAAGTGATGGCACTTACTTTTTCACCCCCACCCCCTGAAGTCTGGGCAGACTCTACAATTCCTTTGAGCAAAAGAATAGTGTAGCACTATGCAGTTTCTCAATAAAGAATCAGCCTGCTATGCAGGAAACACAGGAGACCCGGTTTCGATTCCTGGGTCAGGAAGATCCCCTGGAGGTGGAAATGGCAAGCCACGCCAATATTCTTGCTGGGAAAAATCCCATGGACAGAGGAGCCTGGGGGCTACGGTCCATGGGATCGCAAAGAGTGGGACATGACTGAGCACAACACAGCCCCAGCATACAGTTTTACCCAGCCCTTAACAAGACTGATAGCCTCTGTTTCCTGCCTCTTGGAACACTCCCTCTGTGGACCACTCCACCTGGACACCCAACTGCCATGCTCTTAGAAGCTCAAGTTACACGAAAAGACACTGTGTGTGGACTCTGCTCAACAGCTCCAGCTAGGCTCCCAGAAGATCTCCACCAGAAGCTGACAGGTACGTGAATAAGCCTCCTTGGACATTCAGCCTAATCTAGATTTCAGATGACTGCAGTCACGTCTGCTGTCTGGCTGCAACTGTCATCTTCTTGTTTCCTGAGAGCTACCCTGTTGAGACCAGTCAATCCACAGAAACATGACAGGTAATGATAAATTGTCATTTTAACCCACCAGGTTTCAAGATGGTCTATTAGGCAGTAATGCACAACGAACATAGTCATGAAGACCTTTTAGGTTTTTATTTTTCCTAAATAAAATTTTTCAAATACTCCAAGGAATATTTGAACGGCTCTACACTGAAGTGCTTTGCATAAGGTTACTTATATAAGAAACCCAATTTTTAAGCAGAAGTATGAAGTGGGTTACTATTTTTATCTTTAGTAGATGTTGAAAACAGATATAGGAAAGCAATCAGTAAACCAAAGTCCTGGGCAACAGATAGCAATAATTAGTAACTAATTATATGCTAAATTTATACAAGGATTTGATTAACCTATGATTCTTAGGCTCTGTGACCTCAGGATAAAGCCGAATTTTCCAGGCACTAGAATTGGAGAAAAGGCATTATACTCTAGGTGGAGAAAGCAATGGCACCCCACTCCAGTACTCTTGCCTGGAAAATCCCATGGATGGAGGAGCCTCATAGGCTCCTTTTTCTAAAAAGGGTAGATAGAATTGAATCCAGCAAGGAACCAGAGCTTGTTCAATCAACAAGTGTGAATGCTATTGCAACTTGCCCTCCATCTCCTATTGCTGATGATCCTTCAGCTCTTCATTTCCCACCTCCTCTTCCTCCTTCAGTCAGTAACTCTTCTTGACTGTTCATTTGATGCCAGGCCCTATATGCCAGCTGTTGTATTGTGCTACTGTACTTTTCAAGGTGCTTTACTATAAGATCAAAAAATTTTTTTGTGTGTGTGTGTTTGTTTGTATATATTATTTGTGTGAAAAGTACTATAAACCTATCACAGTACCTTCCTATATAGCCGATTGTGTTTGTTGGGTACCTAGGCTAACTGTTGGACTTGGGAACAAACCAAATTTAGGAACATGCTCTCAGAATGGAACTTGTTCATGTGTAAGGGACTTCTGTATACGAAATTGGGGAGGGACAAAGGCACAAAGGACAAGAAAGGGTGGTGCAAAAATCAAGAAGGGCAAGTGAAACTGAAGACCAATATCTGAGATAATGATATGGCACTGAGAAAACCTTGGTATATACCTTCTTTAAATAAGTGTTGATGCAGTACTAGAGAGCTGAATATTGATGTTCACTCCACAATAATGAAGTGAGACCTACGTACTCTGGATTAACTTATATTGATCGCTTGTTTTATCTAACCAAATTATGTTTATAGTATTTAAAGAGAAATAGATGTAACTCTCTCTTAGGTTATATCCATAAAGAATTTAAGAGTTTCACTTTCATTTCCAGTGTGTTTTTCTCCTATTCCTGAGTTACATAATCCAACTAGATTAAGTGGTATTCTGAGCACTGAAATAAGCTGGTTAGCCTGACTCAGTGATTGGTTAGCTGTGTAGACAAGAGCTAGCAAGTTCATGACATAGGGTTTAATTTCTCTGGGGATGTGCAATAACTACCTGATTTCTTCTTCAGGGATGATACACCCATTTCTCTCTGCCACCAACCTCTGAGAATACTAACACTTGATTACACTTCCATTTTTCTCTGGAAATTGCTGCAACAAGCCCTAAGAAGCTGCTTCATTCAGGCCTATAAGCTATTTCTGGGGTGACTTGATTCTAATGACTGGCTGATGTAAAGATATTAACACAAAAGTGTAAATACCTTTTAAAAATTTGGGGCAATACCAAAGGTCTTTCCCAGCTCTAGAGCTTTGTATAGAATTGGCTAAAGCCTCAACCACGACATCAATGCAGGTCAACTTTGCCCTCTTGCTGCATCCTGCCTTCCTCACTTTTTTATGGGTGTCATCCAAGAATAACCCCCAATCCATCTGCACATGGGAACTTGTCTCAGAGTAGGTTTCTGGGAAACTCAGTGTGAAGCAGGTAAGAGGATCGTTGACATGATCACAAACTGCATGTGTAGAAGCTTGGTCATTTCTCATGAGAAGGCTGGGAGAGATGCGAGTCTGTCTTCTACCAAAGACATATTCTTCCAGTCCGGAAATTCTGCATTTTTCTCACATGAGGAGAACAGAAGATAACTACCACCATCACCCAAACAATACAAGGGACATTAACCCCAGGGGGTATTTTAAATTATTATTACCATACGATATTGTTTACCAGCAGAGAAATATGGAAAAGTCATCCTAAACTGTTGGTGCAGCAAATGCAGATTCCAACACCTACTGAAAATTCCCAACTTAGAAACTGCAGAAAATAAACTGCTATTTTAGATGCCAATCCATATGTTGGACAAACTGAGGAAGAAGTTGTGAAGTAGTAAGTTTAATGGGTAGTAGAGATAAAAGACAGAAATCGAGAAGAGGCTAAATTCAACAATCTTTGCTAGCATTCTAGGATTCAATCTTTTCCTGAAGTATTTATTGCTTTGTTGTTCTTGTTATTGCACTTATGAGGCTACCTTTGCTTTATACCTGTTTACTTCCCAGATGAGCAAGTTGCACAAAAGAGATGTCTCCACTAGAGCAAGAATTTCAGGTTCTCAGGCAGGAGGCTACTACTTTGGGCTCTGATGTTTGACAGATGAAGAGGGGAGTGATATGCACATTGTTATACTGACGGAATTCCAAATTGCTCACAAACTTGTGTTTTATCTTCAGGACATTTGCTCAGGATTCAACCTCTGTGCGGGTGAAACAGGAACCCCCTGGAGCCAGGGAAGAAAAAAAAAATTCCAGATTTAGCTTATCTGTACAATTCCAAGAACTTGAGATATGTTCGGTTCAATTCAGTCCAGTTCAGTCTCTCAGTCTTGTCCTTCTCTTTGTGATCCCATGGACTGCAGCACACCAGGCCTACCTGTCCATCACAAATTCCCAGAGGTTGCTCAAACTCATATCCATCAAGTTGGTGACACCATCCAACCATCTCATTCTCTGTGTTCCCCTTCTCCTCCTGCCTTAAATCTTTCTCAGCATCAGGATCTTTTCCAATGAGTCAGTTCTTTGCATCATGTGGCCAAATAGCGAAAGCAACGTCCAATGCTATAAAGAACAAATACTCCATAAGAACCTGGAATGTTAGGTCCATGAATCAAGGTAAATTGGTTGTGCTCAAGCAGGAAATGGCAAGAGTGAACGTCAACATTTTAGAAATTGGTGAATTAAAATGAATAGGAATGGGAAAATTTAGTTCAGATGTCCATTATATCTACTACTGTGGGCAAGAATCCCTTAGAAGAAATGGAGTAGCCCTCAAAGCGAACAGGAGTTTGAAATGCAGTACTTGGGTGCAATCTCAAAAGCAACAAAATGATTTCTGTTTGTTTCCAAGGCAAACTATTCAATATCACAGTAATCTAAGTCTATGCCCCAACAATTAAGGCCTAAGAAGCTGAAGTTGAATGGTTCTGTGACAACCTACAAGACCTTATAGAATTAACACCAAAAGGATATATATCCTTCTCATCATAGGGGACTGGAATGCAAAAGTAGGAAGTCAAGAGACACCTGGAAAGTGAAAGTGAAAGTGAAATCGCTCAGTCATGTCCGACTCTTTGCGACCCCATGGACTGTAGCCTACTGGGCTCCTCCGTCGATGGGATTTTCCTAGCAAAGGTACTGGAGTGGGTTGCCATTTCCTTCTCCAGAGATCCTGACTCAGGGATCGAACCCAGACGCTTTACCCTCTGAGCCACTAGGGAAGAGACACCTGGAGTAACAGGAAAGTTTGGCCATGGAACACAAAATGAAGCAGGACAAAGGCTAACAGAGTTTTGCCGTGAGAAGACACTAGTCATAGCAAACACCATCTTTCAACAACACAAGAGATGACTCTACACAAGGACTTCACCAGATGGTCAATACCAAAATCAGATTGATTATATTCTTTACAGCTAAAGATGGAGGAGCTCTAAATAGTCAGCAAAAACAAGACCTGAATCTGACTGTGGCTCAGATCATGAATTCCTTATTGTCAAATTCAGATTTAAATTGAAAACAGTAGGGAAAACCAGTGGCCATTCATGTATATCCTAAACCAAATCCTTTATGATTATGATTCAAGAGACTGGATTTGGTAGACAGAGTGCCTGAAAAACAATAGACACAGGTTCATAACATTGTACAGGAAGCACTGACCAAAACCATCCCCAAGAAAAAGAAATGCAGGAAGGCAAAGTGGTTGTCTAAGGAGGCCATAAAATAACTGAGAAAAGAAGAGAAGTGAAAGGCAAAGAAGAAAGGGAAAGATATATCCAACTGAATGCAGAGTTCCTAAGAATAGCCAGGAGAGATAAGAAAGCCTTTCTAAGTGAACAGTGCAAAGAAATAGAGGAAGACAATAGAGTGGGAAAGACTACTAGACCACCTGACTTGCCTCTTGAGAAATTTGTATGCAGGTCAGGAAACAACAGTTAGAACTGGACATGGAACAACAGACTGGTTCCAAATAGGAAAAGGAGGATGTCAAGCTGTATATTGTCACCCTGCTTATTTAACTTATATGCAAAGTACATATGAGAAACACTGGGCTGGAAGAAGCACAAGCTGAAATAAAGATTGCTGGGAGAAATATCAATAACCTCAGATATGCAGATGACACCACCCTTATGGCAGAAAGTGAAGAGGAACTCAAAAGCCTCTTGATGAAAGTGAAAGAGGAGAGTGGAAAAGTTGGCTTAAAGTTCAACATTCAGAAAATGAAGATCATGGCATCTGGTCCCATCACTTCATGGCAAATAGATGAGGAAACAGTGGAAACAGTGTCAGACTTTATTCTGGGGGGGCTCCAAAATCACTGCAGATGGTGACTGCAGCCATGAAATTAAAGGACGCTTACTCCTTGGAAGAAAAGTTATGACCAACCTAGATACCATATTCAAAAGCAGAGACATTACTTTGCTGACTAAGGTCCGTCTAGTCAAGGCTATGGTTTTTCCTGTGGTCATGTATGGATGTGAGAGTTGGACTGTGAATAAGGCTGAGCACCAAAGAATTGATGCTTTTGAACTGTGGTGTTGGAGAAGACTCTTGAGAGCCCCTTGGACTGCAAGGAGATCCAACCAGTCCGTTCTGAAGGAGATCAGCCCTGGGATTTCTTCAGGAATGATGCTGAAGCTGAAACTCCAGTACTTTGGCCACCTCATGCGAAGAGTTGACTCATTGGCAAAGACCCTGATGCTGGGAGGGATTGGGGGCAGGAGGAGAAGGGGACGACTGAGGATATGATGGCTGGATGGCATCACGGACTCGATGGACGTGAGTCTGAGTGAACTCTTGGAGTTGGTGATGGACAGGGAGGCCTGGCAGGTTGCGATTCATGGGGTCACAAAAAGTTGGACACGACTGAGCGACTGAACTGAACTGAACTGTGAAGTGCCAATTCATTGGAAAAGAGCCTGTTGCTGAGAAAGATTGAGGGCAAGAGGAGTTGGGGGCCACTAAGGAAGAGATGGTTGAATGGCCTCACTGATATAATGGTCATGATTCTGAGAAACTCCAGCAGATAATGAAGGACGGGGAAGTCTGGCATGGTGCTGTCCGTCTATGGAGTCTTAAAGAGTCAGACAGGTCCTAGTGACTAAACAGCAACATTTCTACAACATGCTGAATGACTTCCTCAAAAGAAAGCAATTCAAGAGAAAATTGCATATGAGCCATCCATTTTATAATGTAACCTTGAATGTCATCTCTGCCATTTACCACTCAATAGAATTGAGTCATTAAGTCTGGTACTCATTCAAAGAAGGTGAGTATAATTAGTTACCCTTTGAAGGGAAAAGTGTTAAGAATTCGTGGGCATACTTGCATATTCAAAAATCACTATAGATATAAGTATCTATAATGCATATCATTAAAAAGTGCTGCCTTTTTATGTGACTTTTCTATCTCCTCACTCCTGATGCTGGAATTGGTTTTTTTTGTGGATTTGTTTGATCTGCTACTCTCCATGAGATAGATCATAGTGCATTTTCTTGAGTTGCCTTTTATTAGTATGAACTTTTCCATGTGCAATACAAGTTCAGTTTCTTTCAATCTGATGACAAAGTACTAGAGGGAAGGTACTTTTTTGTTTTTGTTTTTTCCCCTCCTTCCTTGCTTGCTGTCTTATTTCCTCCCACCCTCCATCCCTCTCTCTCTGCTTCTGTCATTTTCCATTAAGTATTCGGTGTAATGTCATGTTATGTTCATAAAATGTTCCCTATTTGTTTGAATAAAACAAGAGCTTACAAACAGCAGCCCATGGACCACATCGTGCCATATCTCTCCTGTATCAACCATGAACATTGTCATGATATGTAATGTTTATGGATGCTTTTGCATTACCATGGTAGAATATGTGTCCTCTTATCACACAAAGCTAAAATGTTCTAAAATGTTATCTGGTCCTTTGCAGAAAACAAAAAAGTTTGAATACATGAATCTAATTCAAGGCAGACAGGAGCCTTAGAGGTCATCAAATAGTCCACCCTCTTATACCTTTATGTTGTGAAATTTGAGGTTGCTTAAGCCTTGATCTATGGTTCTTAGCCAGTTATTTGGCCATGATGGCGACTACATTAAATTTTTTTTTTTTTTTTTTTGATGGTTCAATAGACTTTATTTTTTTTTTAATTTTTTAATTAATTTTTATTTTTTAGTTTGTTTTGCCTTACAACACTGTATTCGTTTTGCTACACATTGACATGAATCAGCCACGAGCGTACATGAACTCCCAATCCCGACCCCCTCCTCCACCCCCCCGCCCCACACCCTCTCTCTGGA
>SJXQ01002179.1:337671-358356 GCA_006408695.1 Aepyceros melampus
TATCATTACCATCATTCTAAATTCCATATATATGTGTAAGTATACTGTATTGATGTTTTTCTTTCTGGCTTACTTCACTCTGTATAATCGGCTCCAGCGTCATCCACCTCATTAAAACTGATTCAAATGTATTCTTTTTAATAGCTGAGTAATACTCCATTGTGTATATGTACCACAGCTTTCTTATCCATTCATCTGCTGATGGACATCTAGGTTGCTTCCATGTCCTGGCTATTACAAACAGTGCCGCGATGAACATTGGGGTACACGTGTCTCTTTCAATTCTGGTTTCCTCGGTGTGTATGCCCAGCAGTGGGATCGCTGGATCATAAGGCAGTTCTATTTGCAATTTTTTAAGGAATCTCCACACTGTTTTCCATAGTGGCTGTACTAATTTGCATTCCCACCAACAGTGTAAGAGGGTTCCCTTTTCTCCACACCCTCTCCAGCATTTATTGCTTGTTGACTTTTGCATCGCAGCCATTCTGACTGGTGTGAAATGGTACCTCATTGTGGTTTTGATTTGCATTTCTCTGATCATGAGTGATGTTCAACTCCAGAAAAATAAATGACCCAATCAAAAAATGGGCCAAAGAACTAAATAGACACTTCTCCAAAGAAGACATACGAATGGCTACATTAAATTTATAATTTACTATTTATTATTCATACAGACAGTCTAACCAATTGAGATGGGTCTGTGACAACTTATTTAAGTTTTTACATTGTCTCAATAAGAGGTTCATTCAATATTGGTAAAACATAAAAGTTCCTTGTCACACATGCACTGATCTTTTTCATCAAGTATCATCCATTGGCAATTGTATCTAGGGATATAATCATTAAGTCTCAGTCTTCTGGAATCTCCAAGTCTTGTAAAAAAAAAAGGGAGATGTATTGATATAACATTATTAGAAAACATAGTGTGTGTTCTACCATTGGAGCTACATTAAAGACCTAGGCAAACAAAATGATTAATACTACATGGAATTTCAGGTTAAGGGGAACCATTATGGAGAGTTCTTTGGATGAGAGATAAGGCTGGGATACTGTGGAACCATAGCAAGAGTTCAATAAAAAATTGAACAAGTTTATATGGGTGTGAAGTCCTTGAGGCAGAGATGTCTGAATGGATTGATATCAAGAAGTTCATATGCCTATAATGTCCTATGACAAAATGGGCATGACACATCAATTATTTAAAGTTAAGATTTATCAGCTTAGTTCAGTTGCTCAGTCATGTTTGACTCTTTGTGACCCCATGAACCACAGCATGACAGGCCTTCCTGTCTATCACCAACTCCTGGAGTTCACTCAAACCCATATCCATTGGGTCAGTGATGCCATCCAACCATCTCATCCTCTGTCATCCCCTTCTCCTCCTGCCCTCAATCTTTGCCAGCATCAGGGTCTTTTCAAGTGAGTCAGTTCTTTGCATCAGGTGGACAAAGTATTGCAGTTTCAGCTTCAATATCAGTTTTATCAGCTTTCTTTATAGTCCAACTCTCATATTCATACATGACCACTGGAAAAACCATAGCCTTGACTAGATAGATCTTTGTTGACAAAGTAGTGTCTCTGTTTTTTAACATGTTGTCTAGGTTGGTCATAACTTTCCTTCCAAGGAGTAAGCGTCTTTTTATTTCATGGCTGCAATCACCATCTGCAGTGATTTTCGAGCCCAGAAAAATAAAGTCTGACACTGTTCCTACTGTTTCCCGATCTATCTGCCATGAAGTAATGGGACTGGATGCCATGATCTTTGTTTTCTGAATGTTGAGCTTTAAGCCAACTTTTTCACTCTCCTCTTTCACTTTCATCAAGAGGCTCTTTAGTTCTTCTTCACTTTCTGCCATAAGGGTGGTATCATCTGCATATCTGAGGTTATTAATATTTCTCCTGGCAAACTTGATTCCAGCTTGTGCTTCCTCCAGCCCAGCGTTTCTCATGATGTACTCTGCATATAAGGTAAATAAGCAGGTGACAACATATAGCCTTGATGTACTCCTTTTCCTATTTGGAACCAGTCTGTTGTTCCATGTCCCGTTCTAACTGTTGCTTCCTGACCTGCACACAGGTTTCTCAAGAGGCAGGTCAGGTGGTCTGATATTCCCATCTCTTTAAGAAGTTTCTACAGTTTACTGTGATCCACACAGTCAAAGGCTTTGGTGTAGTCAATAAAGCAGAAATAGATGTTTTTTCCGGAACACTTGCTTTTTCGGTGATCCAGCGGATGTTGGCAATTTGATCTCTGGTTCCTCTGCCTTTTCTAAAACCAGCTTGAACATCTGGAAGTTCATGGTTCACGTATTGCTGAAGCCTGCCTTGGAGACCCTGGTGGCTCAGAGGTTAAAGCATCTGCCTCCAATGCGGGTGACCTGGGTTCGATCCCTGCGTTGGGAAGATCCCTGGAGAAGGAAATGGCAACCCACTCCAGTATTCTTGCTTGGAGAATCTCATGGACTGAGGAGCCTGGTGGGCTGCAGTCCATGGGGTCACAAAGAGTCGGACACGACTGAGTGAATTTACTCTTACTTACTTACTAGTGTATGAGATGACAGCAATTATATTTCATCAGATTTTTAAAAATATGTGACAAAACCTTAAGAATAATGTTTACAAGGTGGTAGAAATGGATAGGAACACCCACCATCATACAACAGAAGAGGGAGATTAAAACACTTATTCTATAGAGCTAACACTGTATTTGTCACATTAGCAACTGAACAACAATTTGTTATACAGCAATAGATGACTAACATAGATCTTGTTACAATATAAGACTGGGATAATATCACAACAAATATCAAATATTCCTATCCCTAAGCAGTGACTTAGGAACCAGGAAGTAGGTAAAATTCAAAGGACAGGCTGGACATGGTTGAAAAGATTTTTGAATATCATATTAGAGACAGCCAAAATTGTCTTTAACAGACTGCTAGTAAAATTATAGACTTTGGAAATATTGCCAGTGCAAGTTTAAAAGGAAGTGAGAAATCTGTATTGCAAAATTAGAGGAAGAAAGATTCGTGTTATACAGTGGCAGAACATTTATTGACATTATCATCTACAGTTATGTGGAAATCAGAGCTTTGACTAACAAACTTGGTGATTTAAGCAGAGAGATTTCCAAGTAAAATGTTGAAGGTGCTGCCTGTTTTATTCTTGCCAGTTACTATAAACTGAAAGAGGAGAGAAATAAATCAAGGGACAGGCTGGGTGGTAAACAGAATTCTAAGATGACTCTTAAAGGCCCACGTCCTTGTATAATCTTCTCCCCTTGAGTGTGGATAGGATTTGTGAATGTGATAGATGTCACCACTCTGATTAGGTTCACTTTCAAGGTAATTTTTTTTTTCAAGGAAAAAAAAGTTATTAAGGGCTTCCCTGATACCTCAGTTGGTAAAGAATCTGACTGCAATGCAGGAGACACCAGTTCAATTTCTGGGTCTGGAAGATCTCCTGGAGAAGGGATAGGTTACCCACTCCAGTATTCTTGGGCTTCCCTGGTTGCTCAGCTCATAAAGAATCCACCTGCAAAATGGGAGACCTGGGTTCAATCCCTGGGTTGGGAAGATCTCCTGGATCTGGGGAAGGATTAGGCTACCCACTATGGTATTCTAGCCTGTATAGTCCATGGGGTCACAAACAGTCAGACACGACTGAGCAACTTTCACTCACTCACTCAAGGTAAATATGGTAGGAATGTGCAGATATAATTAAGGTGCCTGATTAAATAACTTTGTGTTGATCAAAAGAGAGATTATCCTCAGTGGGCTTGAACTAATCAGGTAAAATCCTTCAAGCAGGGTGAAACATCCACAGGATCTCCCTTTTAGCTTTAGGGAGAAGCACCCAGTCATGCTTTGAACTGCCCTTGAATAGGAGTGACTCTAGGATCTAAGCACCTCAGTCCTACAACCATAAAGAATGAATTCTTCCAACAACTTGGACAGTCTGTGGCTTTTTGTTCCCCTCTCCATTTGTCCCCCTCATTCCCGTTCTCTGCATTGCAGCAGGTCGGCCTTGGGTTGTGTTCTGTGGTCTCACCCAGTTGAGTGAGGGGTCCCCTGGTTTTTGGATATCAGCCTGCACAGGTTATTGTCATCAGGTTTATTGTCTCTCTGCACACAGTCTGCTTTGGTCTAGTATCATTTTGCTGCACCTGGGCACACCCAAGACAAGGTGAATTTTTAAGACCACCTAAGTTTCCTCTTTCCAGATAACAGACTTTCTTCTCTGTGGTCTTAGGGTCACCTTCAGGGGAATTTCAGGAAACAGCTATTTCTGTTCTGGAATCTGCAGGCATCTCTTAATGTGGTTCCTGCTCAAGCTGTTGTCCTAGCCCACACCTTCCCTCACAAATATGGAATCACACAGAATAGATAATATTTTGTATGATTCCCAGAGAAAAATAATATGAAGTAAAACACAAAATGAAATGCTTAAAATACTACTCCAGCCACTCATGAAGTGAATCAAAATTTAGGATTAAAGAATGGGAATCTGTAAGCTGTTAGGACTATCAGAGCAAGAAAATCATTTAAACATAGAACCAACTCTATGTAATTATTAAAATCTATATATAATTCATAATTCTTTAAATAAAAGGTACATGTTTCCAAGCAAAATATTAATAATAACTTGTCAAAACCAAGGGAAAAGTGAAAGTGGTAGTTGCTCAGTCGTGTCTGACTCTTTGTGACCCCAGAGACTGTAGCCCACCAAGCTCTTCTGTCCATGGGATTTCCCAGGTGAGAATTCTGGAGTGGGATCTTCTCCAGGAGATCATCCCAACCTAGGGATCTAACCTACATTGGCATTACAGGCAGATTCTTTACCATCTCAACTACCAGTGAAGCCCAACTTGTAATCAATAAACACAACAGGAAAAGCCAATTTTCAAGTGATATTTTTTGAGTATCTTCTAATATCTAGAGATAGAACTAGAGTGACTATAAGACTTAATCATTATTCTATGAAGCTTGCATTCTAGTGGAGAAAAACAACAAATTCATCTTATTAAATTCAACAGCTTAGATACCTTATGTGCTGCAGAATTTTATAATAAAATGAGTGGGATGGTAACAACTCTAGCTTGTTGGATCAGGGACAGTTTTTTAAGACAGAAATTTATATTCATTCATGATTTTTTCCTTTTCTATAGTTAATATTTGTAAAATATCCAACATGGTCCAGACAAAGTTCTAGATAGAAAGAAGAAAACTTTTTATGAAAATAAGGACTAAATTCCTGATATCAAATGATCCATGCATGCCATTCATTATACCTTTCTCCAAACCTATAGAATATGTAGCATCCAGAGTGACCCGTAGTGTAAATTAGAGGCCTTGGATGATTAGAATGGGTCTGTAGGTTCATCATTCATAACAAATGTACCACTTTGTGGGGATGTTAATCACAGGTGAGGCTATGCATTTATGGGAACAGTGGATATATGGGAAATCTTATGCTTCCCCTCAATCTTGTTGTGAACCTAAAATTGCCCTAAAAGTAAAATCTTGAATAAAAATTATTGCATTTTAATATGGGAAGCAGATAATGTACAGTCCGTGGACTTCTCCAGGCCAGAATACTGGGGTGGGTAGCTGTTCCCTTCTCCAGGGGATCTTCCCAACCCAAGGATAGAAGCCAGGTCTCCCACACTGCAGATGGATTCTTCACCAGCTGAGCCACAAGGGAAGCCCCCAAATATTGGGGTGGGTAGCATATCCCTTCTCCAGCAGATCTTCCTGACCCAGGAATGAAATCGAGATCACCTGCATTGCAGGCAGATTCTTTACCAACTGAGCTATCAGGGAAGCCAATGTAAATAACACAAGAGGGCTAAAAGCGAGAGGGTTAGGAGTTGGCATTTTACAGAGCATGGTTTTATATTGAGTCTTTTAATCGTATACTTGGTATCTGGACAAGGAAGAGGTTGGCCAAGCAAATTTCCAAGGAGCTTTCTAGGAAGAAGGGCAGAAAAGTGCAAAGGTTTGAACATGAGGAATAAGCCTCAATGTTTAAAAGAGTAGAAAGAGTTCTATTATATCTCCAGTTTGGTAACAAGAGGAAGAATATGGGTAGACTAATGTTAGAAAAGTAAGCAGAGCCAAAGTATTTCTCATCCAAGGGCTGGAAGTGTACGTGTGTGCATATGTTTGTGAGGATGGTGGCAGGGTCTTCTGGATTATTGTAATAAACTACGAGGAGAAAGAGCGATGTCAATGACACATTATGACTTTATTTTTTTCTGGGCTCCAAAATCACTGCAGATGGTGATTGTAGCCATGAAATTAAAAGACGCTTACTCCTTGGAAGAAAAGTTATGACCAACCTAGACAGCATATTGAAAAGCAGAGACATGACTTTGTCAACAAAGATCCGTCTAGTTAAAGCTATGGTTTTTCCAGTGCTCATGTATGGATGTGAAAGTTGGACTGTGAAGAAAGCTGAGTACCGAAGAATTGATGCTTTTGAACTGTGGTGTTGGAGAAGACTCTTGAGAGTGCCTTGGACTGCAAGGAGATCCAACCAGTCCATCCTAAAGGAAATTAGTCCTGAATATTCATTGGAAGGACTGATGCTGAAGCTGAAACTCCAATATTTTGGCCACCTGATGCGAAGAGCTGACTCATTTGAAAAGACTCTGATGCTGGGAAAGATTGAGGGCAGGAGGAAAAGGGGACGACAGAGGATGAGATGATTGGATGGCATCACTGACTCAATGGACATGGGGTTTGGGTGAACTCCAGGAGTTGGTGATGGACAGGGAGGCCTGTCATGCTGTGGTTCATGGTGTTGCAAAGAGTCAGACACAACTGAGCGACTGAACTGGATCTGGGTGCCTGAGGCCAAAGATGTCAAACATTCTATAATGTGTGAGGCAGGCCCTTTACATAAAAAGATTACTGCAAAATACTAATACCATTCCTATTGAGAAACATAGAGACTTGTGTGCCATATGAGAAGTTTTGGATTTGTTTTTCTGAAGAAATGGAAAAACTCATCTTGGGAATGAAATAATCTTTGAAAAAGCAAGTTCACTGGGGCTACTATGTGGAGGTTACAGGGCAGGGTGAGCAATGTTACAGGGTTCATGTGGGTGATAGTGATGTCTTGGATGTGGTATATAGCAATGAGGATGTAGGAAGGAGTTTAGTTTTGGGATGTGTGTGTGTGTGTAAAAGTAATCAAAGATCATCACCCTCTTGCCTCCTATTTAAGGATTTTTAAAATTCCTCTACTCAACTTTCTGCATTTAGTTGAACAATGAGCAAAAATAATTCAAGAAAATGACTCAAAATCTTTTAAGAAGCCATCATGAAAGTGGCATATATTACATTTGCACATATTCCTTTGGCTAGAGCTCAGGTATATGACCAATACAACTTGCAAAGAAGGCTGGGAAATTAGGAGGAAACACAGATATGTGAGAGAACAATTTATTCCACCAAAATGAGACCAGAGCCATTTCCAAGTATAATAACCCAAGATACTTTTACATGTGTGCTAAAGTCTATCTATAGCAGCATTGTTGCAGTAGTGAAAATTTGGAAACAACAGAAGTTATTGCTGAGCAGGTGAATAAATAATTTAAATATGACATATTTATGAAACGAAATATTGTATAGAGTTAAAAGGAATAAATTAAACACATATGAACATCTTGAAAATAAAATGCAGACTGCATAAAGCTAGATATACTAAAGCATTTTCAATAACAACACTTGTAAAACTTTTAAAATCAGAGAAATATTTCATTATGTAGTAACTATTCTTTAAAATTTTGAAATTATAAACATCAAATCAATGATATTATTGGAACCTAGTGAAGAAGAGAGAGTGGATGCTGGAAAAGAACCAAAGACCCTTTCAAATATGTCTGTAACGTTTTATTTCTTATCTTTAAATTGTTTTGAAGAAATCAAAAGTAAGGTGAATTTAATCTTTTAGTCATTTTAAACACAAAATATACAGAAAAGAATGTATCCCTATACTATGTGTAAATCATTTGCTTAATGAGTGTCACATTTAATTAGAGTGTTTATTTGGCAACATGTACCAAATGGAACTATAATGAATTTTTTTAAGTATTTCTATAAACTTACATTCCCTAATACCAAGTATTGATATTTTGGCATTGTATGTTGTCTTGTTTAATATGATAAAATGCCAAGTTACCTTCAAGATACAATTTATTTCTGAAAACAATTTTTTTTTCCAATTTTCTAACAGCTTTGTAGATACAATAGATACAATTTAGAATTGTTATCTATTAGATACTTTATAGATACAATAGATAAAATTTATTGTATATATTAAATAATTGTAAAAGATATAATTTATTTCTAAAAACATTTTCCCCAATTTTCTGACAGCTTTTCCTAAAAGTTAGAATTGATCATGTATACTGAATGTTTATAAGTGATTTTTTTCTCTGTAAAGTTTGAATATTTAAGGATGAAAAGAGTTGTTTCAGATAATCCATCTTTCTAATCAAGTATTTCTATTCCTCTAATTAAGAGCTTAACCTAAGATTTTATTTTTTTCTAAGAAGGAATAAAGTAAAAATTATACATTTTATAATTCATCAGAAATAAACTTTCCTTTAGTATTGTGTAATCACCATTCTGAGCAATTAAGCTAAAGTAAATGGCACAAGGATTTCAACTACAGATTATGCTATCTTGAGTCTGCTGTTGAGAACATTTATACCTCACTTTTCCTTTATTTTCTAGGCATTACAACTTGGGACTACTTTTGTGTTCCCACCCTCTCACCCCAAATCTTTATATTGAAACCCTAACTCCTCACTGGGATGGTATTAAGGTATAAAACCTTTGGGAGTTAATTAGATTTAGATGAGGTCATGAGGGCGCATCTTCCCAGGTGGTGCAGTGGTAAAGAATCTGCCTGCCAATGCAGGAGACGCAAAGAGACACCGGTTCCATCCCTGCGTTCAGAAGATTCCTTGGAGTAGAAAATGGCAACCCATTCCAGTATGCTTGCCTTGCAAATTCCATTAACAAAGGAATGCGGTGGGCTCCAGTCCATGGGATCACAAAGAGTGGGACACGCCTGAGCGACGGTGCACTGGAGGGTAGAGCGCCTGCTGTGAGTTTAGTTTCTCATGAGACAAAGAGACCAGAGCACCTTCTCTTGACCAGACGAGGAACAGCAAGAAGGCACTGCCCACAAGCCAGGAAGCGCAAGTTCACCACAACTTGACCAGACTAAAGCTATAATCGTGTGACTTCCAGCTTCCAAAACTGTGAGAAACACGTTTGTGTTGTTTATGCCAATGAAACTATGATATTTTGTTACAGTAGCCTAGAGCCAAGTAAGATAGGGACCAAGAATAAATGATTGGAAAAGTCACTTTTTTTTCTTTTTTTGCAAACAAGAAAATTAATATATCCTGGAATACAGCTGAAGAAAATTCAATTTAGTTCCATGGCTGACTCCCAAATAACTGTTCTATTTTAAGCAACAGCTTAGTGAACCACTTAACCTACAAGAAAAGAAAAAGACTCAAGTAAATTTTTATAATAAATATAATTATAATGTTCTTCTGTTACAACTTAAAAAAAAGTAACAAGTTAACCAGAAAATGCTACTATTACTGTATTCAGTCTGATAATTCAGCAATGGTAATAGGATAAAAATTGATGAAGAGAAGAAAATAGGCTTTTAATTCTTATGTTAACAGAATTTTCAAATTATTGCATTTTTTGTTTGTGTTTTGTCCAGGTGCAGAAAAATAGAGAAATTTGCTTTGTTTGAGTAACCACATAATATGGGCAACAAATCTTCCTTAAATGAACACCTGGATTAAGGGTAAATGAAACAATCACATGGAACAAGAAGTGAGATGAAGCTTAGGAAGTGCTAAGGCCAAAAATGCAGGGACTTCAGCAAAGAGTAAGAATAATAAATAGAGTTAGTTCCTAAGATCAGACAGACATATATCATTTCTTACACTTGACTGTGGCTCTAACTCCTTTGGGTGGGAAATGAGGCAGAGTGGAGTTTGATGTACACTAGTATCTCTCTCTACAAATCAGAGAGTGAAGCTATTTAAAGCAAAGCTTGTGAGGCTCTCCTGTAAAGCTCACATACCCAAGATCAGAGGAGGAGTAAACCTAGGGCCTTCAGCATAATAGCACAGTTATTTCTAAGTTGAGAGCATTGCTTTGCTAATCAATAAGAGAAATATTACTTCCTAAACAGAAATTTAGGTCATCTTATCTTCCTGCAATACAATTATACTTGCAGAAAAAATGGAGGGGATAGTCAGAACTCCATGGCAATGACTTAATCCAGAGCTGCTATTCAGCCAGAATGCAATGGTATTAAACTTCCTGTAAAAATACAATAACATTTTTGTAATAGTTGGCAAATAACACCTACTCATGACTCTGCCTATGCCCCATTTTCACCCTAGTCACCCTACCACTTCTCCAGAACCTCCCCACAATGCAGTAAGAGTTAACATCTGACACAGTAAGGAACCACTAAGGACTCCTCCAGCAGCCAGGCTGGATCTGCTCTGATTGATCAGTGCCTAAACCAAGCCAGTTAGTTACCTTGATAATGACTCCTGTCCTAGCCTCTCATAGTGCATCTTGAATGTCCTTAAACAGATAGGTGAAGTCGCTCAGTCGTGTCCGACTCTTTGCGACCCCATGGACTGTAACCTACTAGGCTTCTCCGTCCATGGGATTCTCCAGGCAAGAATACTGGAGTGGATTGCCATTTCCTTCTCCAGGGGATCTTCCCAACCCAGGGATCGAACCTGGGTCTCCCACATTGAAGGCAGACGCTTTAACCTCTGAGCCACCAGGGAAGCCCCAGGTAAGACCTTATATATTTAAGCAGTCTTTCTCCCCTACTGGATAGGATGGAGAATGTTAGCAAATGAAGTAGGTTGGAGTCACAATGTGATGTAACCTTTAAAAAAATATCAACCCCTCTGTAACAACTGGGTTATGGTTTTGTCCTGAAAAGAGAGGAAGGTCCAGCAAATTTTCCTGTTACTCTTGTAACAAAATCATTATTCTGTTGAGGATGACTGCTTTATCTTTTGTCTTCCATCCATACACTCATCATGTAGTTGAGAAATGCTTATTGCATGAATGAGTTGAAAAATATTAAAAAGAAATATTTCTACTCTAAAGATAGGAAATATTAAAGCAAACATTTTAAAATGACAGAAACACAATGGTCATTAATAATACGGCAATATCCAATGCAGAGAAATAAGCATTTTGTGGTGTGAATAATAGCAATTGAAGTACATGCTATTTTCAGTCTCTGATAATAAAAGCAGTTGCTTAGGCTAATTTTACAACTATACTTTTATGCTCATATGTGATATTTATATACAGAGAAACCTATTTCATTGTTCCTTAGGGTATTTTTTTAACAACTCTGTTGAAATATAATTGATACACAAGGAACTGCATGCATTTAATGCGTACTATTTAATGAGTCTCGACGCATGTACACACCCGTGACACTATCACCACAATAAAGGTAATAGATACAACTAACCTTTCCCAGCATCCCCTTGTATATTTTTGCTTTCTTGTTTTTATTTGTGTGTGTGTGTGTGTGTGTGTGTGTGGTAAGAGCACTTAACATGAGATCTGCCCTCTTAATAAATTTTAAAATTGTTGTGGTTTTAACTTAGGCACTATGTTGTAGAGCAGATATATAGAACTTTTTCATTTAACATAACTGAGACTCTTTACCCATTAAGATTTAAATGAATATTGAACTTATTTATGCTACAAATTCAAAAGATTTTCCTTGAGCCTGAAGTGTACTGTATAAATAGTATCCTGTTCATAAATCTAGGGAGAAGGCGATGGCACCCCACTCTAGTACTCTTGCCTGGAAAATCCCATGGATGGAGGAGCCTGGTAGGCTGAAGTCCATGGGGTCTCGAAGAGTCGGACACGATTGAGCGACTTCACTTTCACTTTTCACTTTCATGCATTGGAGAAGGAAATGGCAACCCACTCCAGTGTTCTTGCCTGGAGAATCCCAGGGACAGAGGGGACTGGTGGGCTGCCGTCTGTGGGGTCGCACAGAGTCGGACACGACTGAAGTAACTTAGCAGCATAAATTTAGTAAATTTTAACAATTTCTCCTTGATTAATATTTACCAAACTAAATTTTTTTCATTGTTCCACTTATAAATTTATAAAAACTCTTCAAGCCTTGCTACAAGTTTCTCACTCTTTAAAAAATCACATTAAATTTCATAAATTCAACTGAAAAATTAAAATTCATCTATCATTTCAACATAATTTACAAATTTAGTACAATTCTTATACACCTTTCAACCAAATGTCACAAATTTAAAATATGTCAGAGTTTATGTTGGAACTATATAGCTAATCTGTTAAATATTTAATAAGACCACATTATCCTATTTTAAATGCCAAATGCATGGAAATTGTTTTTAAATTTAGTGTAGAAGTATTAATGCTGTGATTTAAAAAATTTTATTCACTACATTTACTTCTAGTACTTCTCCTGGTTTGACATTCACTCAACTGCCAAGCCAATATTGATAACATTTTAATGTTGGATAAAACTATTTTTTTGAAAAATAAGCTAAGAACAGTAAATATCACATCACACTTTTTATTTCAAAAAAAATGTTTCCTTTAAGTCTTTTATTCATTGTCAGAAAACAAAAATGGCATTTTGTCTCTAGCACTCCAGATTCTAGATTTCTATATTAGCCTTCAGAGTCCTCTGATGACATTGTTGATCATTCAAATCTGTCATCTACTTCTCTGGATGACGCTGAATTGTTTATCAGATCCATTTCAGGCTTTGTGGGCTTCCCCGGTGGCTCAGACAGTAAAGAATCTGCCTGCAATGCAGGAGACCTGGGTTCAATTCCTAGGTCAGGAAGATCCCCTGGAGAAGGGAACAGCTACTCACTCCAGTATTCTGGCCTGGAAAATTCCATGGACAGTATAGTACATGGGGTCACAAAGAGGACACAACTGATCAACTTTCACTTTCACTTTCATCAGGCTTTGTATATTTTGTGAAATTAAATTTAACTAAGCCAAGTATTGTCAATTGGTTGTTAAACTTTAAAGATAATTTTTAAATCAAAATTACAAGTCATATATACTCATAGAGACAGAATTTTTTATTATCATTCTGAATTTCCAACTGGTCAGTATTATTTCCATGAAGCATCAAAATCAAACCATGTAAAGAGTAATAAATGTTTTGATCATTAAGTCCCCTATTTCTTTATTTTCTCTCTTTCATTTTTTAAATTATGAAAGCATGATAACAACTTTACAGGAGACCTGGAAAATACAGAACAAAGTTTATGTCCTCGATTTCTGTTTGACTCAATACCATCCTCATAGCTACCTCACCCTCTGCCTTGCTCACCATGCAATCAGTTAAGATTCACTCTGAAAAATCTTTCGAGTCTGTTCTCTCTTCTCCATTGTCAGTACATTAGAAATCAGAGCCTTTTTCCCTTTCATGTGAACACTACTATAACTTCCATATCCTTCTTTCCAGCTCCCCACCCAACTAGGAATAGAAGTAATCCTGAAATCATCTCACTGATTGGTTTGCTCTCCTACTCTAAAAATTCAGGGATTTGCTCATAAAACAAGGTCTAAACTCCATAAGGAAGAAAAAAAAAAAAAAAAACCTTGTACTTGGTGAGTATGCATAATAAAATCATCTCTCAAGTTTGATAGCCCTCAGTTCAAATTCTGGGTTCACATTTCCTAGAATACCTTTTGGGCTTCCCTGATGGCACAGTGTTAAAGACTATGCCTGCCAATGTGAGAGACACAGGCTCGATCCCTGGGTCAGGAAGATCCCTGGAGAAGGAAATGGCAATCCACTCCAGTATTCTTGCCTGGGAAATCCGGTGGACAGAGGAGGAGCCCAGTGGACTGCAGTCCATGGGGTTGAAGAAGAGTCGGACATGACTTAGCGACTAAACAACTACCCATCAAGTTACAGTTAAACTCCTTACCTATAACTGGACTCCACACTTATCTCAGAGGGAGTAGTGTACGGCTCAAATGAAGTAGCCTTTTTGCAGTAGTAACACATCTCAAGCTGATTTTGGTATTGATCATCTGGTGATCTCCATGCATAGAGTCATCTCTTGTGTTTTTGGAAGAATACTAACATATTGTTCTTTACAAAATCAAACTTTATTTTCCCCGCCAAACCGTCCACAACTGAGGATTGTTTCTGCTTTTGCCTGGCCTCTTCATTCTTTCTAGAACTGCTTCTCCACTTTTTCCCAAGTAGTATATGGGACACCTGCAGACCTGAGGGGCTCATCTTTCGGTGTCATATCTTTTTGCCTTTTCATAATCTTTACGGGGTTCTTGAGGCAAGAATATATAGGTAACATCTAACAATTGTGAGATATTTAATGATTTTCTGTTAAAATCGGCTGAAATTTCTAAACATTATTTTAGGCAAATGGGAAAGTCAGAAATGTCAAGACTGTCTTCTAAGCAAGTTATCAAAATGCTTTCTGAATTAAGATGAAAAGTATGTGTTCAGCCACAAAAAAAAAAAAAAAATGAAGTTGGGTTATTTGTAGAGATGTGGTTGGCCCTAAAGTTTGTCATACAGAGTGAAGTCAGTCAGAAAGAGAAAAATAGATATCGTATAGTATCGATGAACCTGTTTGCAGGCAGCAATGGGACACGGACATAGAGAATGGCCTTATGAACAGAAGGGATAAGCAGGGCAGGAAGAATTGGGAGATTGGGACTGACATACATATGCTACTGTGTATAAAATAGCTAGCTAGTGGCAACCTATTGTATGGCACTGGGAGATCTGTTTGGTGCTCTGTGAGGACCTAGATGGGTGGGATAGGAGGTGGGGTAGGAGGGACATGCAAGAGGGAAGGGATATATATATATACTTATAGCTGATTCACTTCATTGTATAGCAGAAACTAATACAGCATTGAAAAGCAACATACCACAATTTAAAAAACTGACACATTCAAATTTTAAGGATAAATTTCTTGATTATATTATAGTTCTTTTAAAAGTTTTTCTTTTTTTAAAATATGACATTTATGCCAACTGATAAATAACACACAAGATACTCGATGCTTGCCCATGCTGGTTACCTATGTGCTTAACGTAACACCTTATACTTATTTTGCAGTTTTTCTTCTAAAATACTTTCAATTATCACTTAAAAAATGGATGAGTCACCTTATATTCCATCAAGAAATATATTAAATGATCCCCATTTGAAAGTTTGAACTTAAAATAATTTTTAACATACTCTGCGGTGCATTGTATTAGACGGTTACAGGCATGGCATCTATTCATAGACTATAATCATGGATATTATATTATGAATACTTTGATATATTTTTCAAGGAGGAACTTAAAAGTAAATTCACTGTAATAAAAAAAATGAATTTGTTTTAAGATAGAAAGGAAGTGGTTTCTAAATGAGCCATTAGCTTTGGTCATGAAACCATAATTTTGAAAGTCTAAGCCTGAGCAGCACTACAGCTTTTGTTAAGAAATGAGTTGGAAATTTGTATTACCAATGTTATTGCAAAGGAGTTCAGATGTTATATATTTCTCTTCACTGTCATGTTTCCATAGAAACAGTAACTGAGAAATCAACCTTAATTTTTGCTGCTTCATTGTTTCACTTTTCACATAACACACATCTGTGTGCTTAAATATATGTTTATATATGTACACGCTTACGTCTCTTATATAAGAATGTGCATATAAAGACAATAGCAGCTTATTATTCAATTACTATTATAATATTAATTTATTGTTAAAAACACACCAAAACTCAAATCCTGTATACAGATGAGTTGAAAAAGCAGACTAAAAACCCCAGGGCAAAACAAGATAATCTTGTTATCTATTTTTCTTTCATTATACTGATAATTAACATGGACTGCATAAAGTTCTAGTTAGTTTTGGATTGAACACCATGTAAAAATAAGGGCTCCCAGGTGGCAGAGTGGCAAAAAATCCACCTGAAAATGCAGAAGACACAAAAGACAGAGGTTTGATCCCTGGGTCGGAGGATCCCCTGGAGTAGGAAATAGCAACCCACTCCAGTATTCTTGCCTGGAAAATTCTATGAACAAATGGAGCCTGGCAGGCTACAGACCATGGAGTCACAAAGAGTCAGACACAACTGAGCACACACACACAATGACTTTTACACTTTATTTCTGTTCAGTGTTATTATTTGCACAAAAATTGTTAACTTAAACTATCATTAGAATATCTATAGGCCACCATCTAGCATATTTAAAGGCACTTGACATTTTAAACCTGGAAACTCCTAAAAGAATATGGGGAAAATTGTCAGTTCATAGAAAATTTATTTCTTACATATGGCACATAATGTGAGAGCAATACTATATATCTCTGGCTATTTTTAAATGCTGGATTTTGGTAGAAAATTACTACATACTTTATATTAGGTTTTCTTTGTGTAATTTAATGTGAGGGTGTCAGCTTCCTCTGGGAAATAAAACACTTAACATTCTGGAATACAGAAGGGCTATAGCAATAGTTTGTGCTTATTTGAAGAATGAAGTCAGGAGGGATTTAAGCTGAATAGCAGGTACTCTGTTAACTTCTTCTTCTTAAGTGCTAAGCTGTCAGATAGCAGAGTAATATAAATGAAAAATCCTTTCCAACAGATGTGGGCTTGTGGTAGTATATCTTTACCTTTTATAGAACCATTTAGATTCTCATATCCATAGACTTCTTGGATATTTCCTTTTATTTAATTAAAGACATTCATATTATAAATTGTTAGCTATGTTCTTACTATGTGCTAGGCATTATGCTACATACTTTGTCATTTAATTAAAAACATACTTCTGTAAGGCAAGTATTATCATTTTTTCTTTTTTTAATTTAAATTTATTTATTTTAATTGGAGGCTAATTACTTTACAATATTGTATTGGTTTTGCCATACATCAACATGAATCCGCCATGGGTGTACACATGTTCCCCATCCTGAACCCCCCCTCCCTGCTCCCTCCCCATACCATCCCTCTGGGTCATCCCAGTGCACCAGCCCCGAGCATCCTGTATCATGCATCGAATCTGGACTGGCGATTCATTTCATATATGATACTATACATGTTTCAATGCCATTCTCCCAAATCATCCCACCCTCGCCCCCTCCCATAGAGTCCAAAAGACTGTTCTTTACATCTGTGTCACTTTTGCTGTCTCGCATACAGGGTTATTGCTACCATCTTTCTAAATTCCATATATATGCGTTAGTATACTGTATTGGTGTTTTTCTTTCTGGCTTACTTCACTCTGTGTAATAGACTCCAGTTTCATCCACCTCATTAGAACTGATTAAAATGTATTCTTTTTAATGGCTGAGTAATACTCCATTGTGTATATGTACCACAGCTTTCTTATCTATTTGTCTGCTGATGGGCATCTAGGTTGCTTCCATGTCCTGGCTATTATAAATAGCACTGCGATGCACATTGGGGTACATGTGTCTCTTTCAATTCTGGTTTCCTTGGTGTGTATGCCCAGCAGTGGGATTGCTGGGTCATAAGGCAGTTCTATTTCCAGTTTTTTAAGGAATCTCCACACTGTTCTCCATAGTGGCTGTACTAGTTTGCATTACCACCAACAGTGTAAGAGGGTTCCCTTTTCTCCACACCCTCTCCAGCATTTATTGTTTGTAGACTTTTGGATCACAGCCATTCTGACTGGCGTGAAATGATACCTCATTGTGGTTTTGATTTGCATTTCTCTGATAATGAGTGATGTTGAGCATCTTTTCCTGTGTTTGTTAGCCATCTGTATGTCTTCTTTGGAGAAATGTCTATTTAGTTCTTAGGCCATTTTTTGAATGGGTCATTTATTTTTCTGGAATTGAGCTGCATGAGTTGCTTGTATATTTTTGAGATTAATTCTTTGTCAGTTGCTTCATTTGCTATTATTTTCTCCCATTCTGAAGGCTGTCTTTTCACCTTGCTTATAGTTTCCTTTGTTGTTTTTTCAAATATCACAGATAGTCCAGAAATCTAGTATAAGATAGTCTTACACTAGAGCTTGTCTTTTAACCAATGTATATACCACCTATTGATAGAAATTAGGTTAACTGATAGTATTTATACTCATTATCTCTAGTTTAATCAGTAGGATCTATGGAAAAGAATCAGTTGTTTTCAACCAACTCAAGTGAATCCTCTACCAAATATTATTTTGTGTAACAGTTCATATTATTCATTAATTGTTCATTTTAATTAGATAATAGCAATTATCAGAAGCATTTATTTTATGCTGGGAAATTTTCAAAAATATACATGTTATTCAACCTTTGAACTTTCTTTAATTTTGCTTTTTTTGTTATCTACAAGTGAATGGCTTAAATTTGCTGTGAAAAATAATATGGATCCTGTTAATATCCTTCAATAAAGTTTTACTTTTTTTCAAAGGTTCATATATGTCTTTCGTTGTATTTTTAAAGGCTGTATAAATTGCATAGTTTAAAATTTTCATTTTATTTTTCTGTTTTGTTTTTAATACAGCTTGTATTCTAACTTCTGCTTTTGAATTTCAATATAGACTATCTTGCTGCACAATTACAGAATCTGGAGCTTATACACTTCCAACTCCAATCCAGCACAATATGGATTATTCTTAAATTCTACTATGTCTTACTTCAATTTCTTTCTTTCATTCTTGTTTTCAAAATATGTCTAGTTATTACCACCATTTTTAAAGTATTTAGAAGTTTATTGTTTGTAGGTTTAGGGTGTTGACTTTTTTTCCAACTTTGTGAAGCACAATCTAAATCATCATCCTTTCCAGAATTTCACATACTAATGTTTTATTTCCTTGTTTTTTGAGACAAGTAAAAAAGAAATAATAATATAAAAATAAAGGTAGGGCCAAGACTGATAGAAAAAATGCTTGTTCCTTAGGAACTAGATTTTAACTTGTTGTCTTTGGAAAAAAGTAACTGAGTCAGTTGAATTTCAAGAAACTCATATCTCAGTGTATAATTAAGAGGAAGTAATAGATTTGGGTGCATAGTTGTTAAGCAATTAATGATATATTCAGAGAAAGTCTAGTTCACTGAGAAAAAGATAGTAATGTGAACAAATTTCCAAGTATAAATTTTTCATGATTATAATAATCTGCAAGATAGAAGAGATGGTTGGATGAGTTATTTTGTTTTGCTACATGCTAAATGAGATTTTGTGTTTGACTATATACTTCCCTTTTTATTAAGTGTCTGCTGTTCACTCAGTCGTATCCCACTCTTTGTGACCCCATGGACTGCAGCATGCCAGGCTTCCCTGTCCATCACCATCTCCTGGAGTTTGCTCAAACTTATTTCCATTGAACTGGTGATGCCATCCAACCATCTCATCCTCTATCATCCCTTTCTACTTTCCCAGCCTTCAATCTTTCCCAGCATCAGGGTCTACATAACATCTAAATGTTCATTTAGGTAGTCCAGACACTGAATAAGAATTTTTTACCTGTGGGGATCATATTTACTAAATTATGGATTCAACATTTTACTCTGGCTTGTCTAAAATACTAGAAAGTGAAATGTGAACAGCTTATAAAGAAATATAAAGGAGAACATAGAAAAATAGTGATCACAACAAATTAAAAAAAAACCTGAACATTAATATTTTATCTCTACACTTTTAGAAAAAGCTACTCTAGCACGTAGAAACTTATGATAACTTCAAATTCTTTTAAGGTTAGAAGTAAAGAATTATTATTAGTAAACAATAGTTTTATTGTTTTATTGACCCCAGGTCAATAGTTTTATTGTTTTATTGACCCCAGGTCAATAGGTGCCCAATATGCTACTGGAGATCAGTGGAGAAATAACTCCAGAAAGAATGAAGGGATAGAGCCAAAGCAAAAACAATCCCCAGTTATGGATGTGACTGGTGATAGAAGCAAGATCCGATGCTGTAAAGAGCAGTATTGCATAGGAACCTGGAATGTCAGGTCCATGAATCAAGGCAAATTGGAAGTGGTCACACAAGACATGGCAAGGGTGAACGTCGACATTCTAGGAATCAGCGAACTAAAATGGACTGGAATGGGTGAATTTAACTCAGATGACTATTATATTTACTACTGTGGGCAGGAATCTCTCAGAAGAAATGGAGTAGCCATCATGGTCAACAAAAGAGTCCGAAATGCAGTACTTGGATGCAATCTCAAAAATGACAGAATGATCTCTGTTCGTCTCCAAGGCAAACCATTCAATATCACAATTATCCAAATCTATGCCCCAACCAGTAATGCTGAAGAAGCTGAAGTTGAACGGTTTTATGAAGACCTACAAGACCTTTTAGAACTAATACCCAAAAAAGATGTCCTTTTCATTATAGGGGACTGGAATGCAAAAGTAGGAAGTCAAGAAACACCTGGAGTAACAGGCAAATTTGGCCTTGGAATGCGGAATGAAGCAGGCCAAAGACTAATAGAGTTTTGCCAAGAAAATGCACTGGTCATAGCAAACACCCTCTTCCAACAACACAAGAGAAGACTCTACACATGGACATCACCAGATGGTCAACACCGAAATCAGATTGATTATATTCTTTGCAGCCAAAGATGGAGAAGCTCTATACAGT
>SJXQ01002179.1:366827-429033 GCA_006408695.1 Aepyceros melampus
GGTGGGTGGGTGGGGGACTGGCTTCAGTTGCCCAAGGTCATTCCATGCTTGGTATGAGATTCCCTGCAAGCTGAAGACACAGAATTATCTTCTGGCCTCTGGTCTGTTGTGTGTTTGTTTCATGTCAAAAGGTAATTTAAATAGTACTTGGTGTAAGATATAGCATTCTTACTCTTTTTTGCTCTCTCTCTCATGGGAAAAAACAACAACAACAGACAGTACTTATTTAACTTTCTCAGATATATGGCGCTGCATATTTCCTCTGGTTAAAGGGAACTAAAAAAAGAAAGATTATTAGGATACAGTTTTTGAGTTTTTGACAAACAGCCTCATACAGTGCATTCTTCGCCAGATCTGTCAAAGTGAAATACTTTTGGAAATAGAAGTGGCTATATTTTATGCACGCTTAGTTTAAAAATGGAGTGAGTCCTTGAAATATGATTTCCAAGCTTTAGAGTCATTATGCGTGAATTCTCTCCATTCTAAGTCACGAGGTCTCCATCCAAGGGACAGATTGATGGGCCAAAGATTTGGGACCCTTGTGTGCCAGTCCTGTTCTCACTGTATTCAGTAAGCACCACAGAGATGTCTTTTTTTGAAAATCAATATTATCGTCCTTTTTAAAACCAGATCTGTCAAAGTGAAATACTTTTGGAAATAGAAGTGGCTATATTTTATGCACGCTTAGTTTAAAAATGGAGTGAGTCCTTGAAATATGATTTCCAAGCTTTAGAGTCATTATGCGTGAATTCTCTTCATTCTAAGTCACGAGGTCTCCATCCAAGGGACAGATTGATGGGCCAAAGATTTGGGACCCTTGTGTGCCAGTCCTGTTCTCACTGTATTCAGTAAGACCACGGAGATGTCTTTTTTTGAAAATCAATATTATCGTCCTTTTTAAAGATTGCCCTTTACAGAACTGTTTCTCTCCTTCACACCCCTTTTGTCTGTGATTTTAAGAAACTTTTACTGGTTTTTTCCCCACAATTAGAAGATTCTTAGCATTAAATACTAAAGCTGTGTTTTCTTTCTTCATTTTGACCAGTTTTTGAAGGTATTACCCAGTGAAGAATCAGACTGCCTGTTTACTAACGTTAGTTCCGCCCTTACTAAACATGATCGGAGGCAAGTGACTGAAATATTTCAATTATTCAGTTTCTTTTGCTATAAAGTTTGAAGATAATGGTGGAGCCTCCCAGGTGGCACTAGTGGTAAAGAACCTGCCCGCCAGTGTAGGAGACATAATGAGAAGCAGGCTCGATCCCTGGGTCGGGAAGATCACCTGGAGGAGGAAATGGCAACCCGCTCCAGTATCCTTGCCTGGAGCGCCCCATGGACGGAGGAGCCTGGTGGGCTACAGCCTGGGGGATCACAGAGAGTCGGACGTGGCTTCCTACAGCAGCAGCATTCAGTGTATAACACGGTAACTGTAGCTGACCCCGCTGTACTGTGCAAATGAAACTTGAAAAGATGAATAGAACTTGAATGTTGTTCACAAAATAATGAAACAGGTTAGCATTTTTGGTGACAAATGTGGGAGCATCCTTTCTTAAGATATACTTTGTCATATCATTACGCTGTGCTTTTTAAGAAGCATCTTCCAGTTTCATTTGTCAGTTATGCCTTGATAGTGCTGAGAGAAATGGAATGCATGAGTCCATCTGGGTTAGTGTTGATCAGATGTATCAATACTTTTTGAAAATTTGATTTATGTTGATTATAAATATAAATGACACTATAAACAGTGACTTTTTTTTTTGAGTTAGCACAGAGGAGCGACTTAAATTCAGCATCGATTTTTCAACCTGAAAAAAAAGCAAAATTACAACCTTCCTTTGGGGGAAAATCAACAATAGAGATAAGCAAACCACTTTCGATGAGACACACTCTTTACCAACCCATTTATTTCCAACGTGCCAGTATAAGAAAGGGTGCCTTTGAGGGCTGGGGGTGGGGTTGGGGGTGAAGAGCCCTTTTATTATGTTCACACCCCTGTTTCCTTGAGGACAGCTCAGTATATGATTCATCTTTGTAGATTCCGTCTCTAGCACTTAATGGACAGTAAATGATTCTTTTTCTTTTTTAACTCAATGTATTTTAAGGACTGTCTTCTTGAACATCTTCTGGTTGAAGTACTTGCTACGAGTTCAACCTCTATTGACTGGTTTGGGAGTCCTTTGAAACCAAGCATCAAGGGCTGAGACATCCAAGGGACCCTGTGTTTGTAATTCCAAAGAATAAGAGGCTGCTTGGAAAGGTCACGGTCACAGGCAGGGAGAGAACGGATTGAAATTAGCACAGGGATTCCAGAGATAAGGATTGGGGTGAACTGAGGCAGGGGAACTGCACAGAGAGGCGTGAGCAGGTGCCAGGGCTGGTCTCAAGAGTAGAAAGTGGGATCAATCCTGGCTGACCATTTATCCAGAAGTGTGCGGGATGCCGTGGAGGAGGAAGAAGGAGGAGTCAGGGAAGGAAGTCTGAGCTCCGATCCATTCTGGGTGAAATTGGGATGTTTTCTGCCACTCCAGGGGGCTTCCCTAGTGGCTCCGATGGTAAAGAATCTGCCTGCAATGCAAGAGACGTGGATTCTATCCCTGTGTTGGGAAGATCCCCTGGAGAAGGGCATGGCAACCAGCTCCAGTGTTCTTGCCTGGAGAATCCTGTGGACAGAGGAGCCTGGTGGGCTACCATCCATGGGGTGGCAGAGAGTCAGACATGACTGAGCATGCAAACAAGCAGAGAGCGGGGCAAGGGCGATGTTTCCAGCTCACAGGACAGCTGTGGGTGAGATGTCCAAATGATGGTGTTATTTGCTCAGTCCTATCCAACTCTTTGCTGTCCTGTGGAATTTAACCACCAGGCTCCTCGGTCCCTGCGATTCTCCAGGCAGGAATACTGAGTGGGTTGCCATGCCCTTCTCCGGGGCATCTTCCCAACCCGAGGATTGAACCCAGGTCTCCTGCATTGCGGCCAGATTCTTACCGTCTAAGCCACCAGAGTAGCCTGAGATGTCGAAAGATAAGTTAATAGGTGGGTCTCTAGGACAGACGACCTAGAGCGTTTGGACGGCCGGATGCTGGTGGGGGGAGGCGGGGGAGTGTATGGAAGAGACATCCGTGAGAGACCAGATTGGAGCCATCAGGACAGAAGGGAGAAATAGAGGAGACACAAACCAGAGTGGAAGGAAAACCTGTGCCTGTGCAGTAACCGCGTGAAATCCACCGAGGACCAAAACACATCCGGTTTACTGATTGGTTTTTTTTATGGTGCGATTTGCCTACAGTAAAAGCCCTTTTGCAGGTTCAGATTTACGATACTGACAAACATGCGCAAGTGTACAGATCTCGGCTTCAGGATACATGACAATTCCTTTACAACTCCTGCCTCGCCCGCTCAAAATGCCCCTTGGACAGGGAGGCCTGGTGTGCTGCGATTCATGGGGTCGCAAAGAGTCGGACACGACTGAGCGACTGAACTGAACTGAACTGAACTGAAGCAGCCCCTCAACTACCCCAGGGCGGCGTGTGTAGTTTGGCTTGGCTGGAATGTCCTGTAAAATGCAATTGCACAGGATTGAGCCTTTTCTTTAATATTTAGTTTTATTTGTATGGCTCATGCAGAGCATGGGATGGTTGGATGGCATCCCTGACTCAATGGGCATGAGTTTGAGCGAGCTCCGGGAGTAAGTGATGGACAGGGAGGCCTGGCGTGCTACAGTCCATGGGGTCGCAAAGAGTCGGCCGTGACTGAGCGAGTGAACAACGGCAACAACAGAGAGTCTTGGAGTGGCCCGTGGGACCTTCGACCTGTCACTCAGGAGTCTTTCCTCGTGATGCACAAACTCTCGTAGCTGCTTGTGGGATCTTAGTTCTGTGAGCAGGGATGGAACCCATGTTCCCTGCATCGCAAGGTGATTTCTGAACTGCCGGACCACCAGGGGAGTCCCTGGATTTAGTCTTTGAAGGCGGCTTTCCCACTGAGCATTGTTACTTTGAGACTGGTCCACACTCTCACATACATCATTTTCACCTTCTGATTTAATTCTGTCATATTATGAAGGCACCACAATCTATCCATCCATCCTCCCTGGTCCAGGGGCCTGTAGACTGTCTGTCTGTGTGTGTGTGTGTGTGTGTGTCTGTTATAGTTGCAAAGACCTTGCTGGTAACCAGTGCGGGAGATGTTTTAGGGCAGTGGAGGACATGAAAACCAGCCTTGGGAATTGTGAAGGGGAGATGGCAATTAGAGATGAATATTTCATGAGATTTCCCTGTGAAGTGATGGATAGCCAGAGATTTGTAGTTCCAGGGAGAGATGGGGTGAAATGAAGATTTTGTTCTTTTTATTACAGGAAGATATATCTGAGCTTATGGATCGTCTAAGGGTGAAGACAGGGTTTTTATATTTGAGTTTGCTTTTGTTTGTTTTGCTATTCCATGATAGAGACAAGCCTGAAAAAATAAATTTAGCAATCAACAAAACAGTTAAAAATAACGGGGCTTGGGGAAAATAGTCGAGAGCATGTTGCTCAGAACCTTTTGAACTTTGCAACCTGCATAATAACAAACACAGTCATATCAAAGTCACTAGCAAATGAAAAAACACTCACAGTGCTAATTTTAAACAGAGGCTGGAGTGTGTGTGGAATGTTCTGTTGGAGAATGATAGCTTGCTGGCAGGGGGATGTACCCCAGGTTTTAGAAGAGAAAGAAAAATGTACAGAAGTCAAGGAGAAACAAGGTCATCAGCATGTCCCAGGTGACGGAATGACTGGCTCCGTGGGCCAGAAAGAGAAGGAGGGGAGATAGAAACTGTGTACATTTCTCTTTTCTCCTGTGCGGTTGATGATTTCAGCTATGTTTGTGTACTTTGTATTCCACGGCTGTGACTCAGTGGTATGAAACATTAAAATCTGGAATACAATTTATGTGAACCAAGGCACCTTCTGTATTCTACCGACATCATTCCTCTGGTGATCAATGGCAAAGAAGCTAACTCATGATACAAAAGTCAGTGTGTGTCCATAGAAAGAATGATCTAAAAGTTACAGGAGAGGAAAGTTTGATGTTTTTATTCTTTACTCAGTAAATCAGATCCTACTTTTTGTGACCCCATGGACTGTAACCCGCCAGGTTCCCCTGTTGATGGGATTCTCCAAACACGAACACTGGGGCGGGTTGCCATTTCCTTCTCCAGGGGATCTTCCCAACCCAGGGATCGAACCCACGTCTCCTACATCTGCATTGGCAATCGATTCTTTACGACCGAGCCACCCAGGAATCCCCAAATTTGATGTAATGTGGTCACAAAAATTGAGAATCAGAGAGAGCCTGTACCAGTATGTATGACTCATTCCTTACCCCTGAAGTCTTCTTACCAAGAGGCACTGAAGTCTGCTCCACAATGGTACAAAAGGGGTGACTTGCACATTGTCAGCTTTAGTTTGCATAGTTAATTGGTGAGGTTTGCAACAGTCAAAGTCATAATCTACCAGTTTTCTGCATTTTCAATCTGTAGGTCTTAAAAGCCACGGAGGTACTATAGGTGCCTGTTAGGAAAGTCATACTGTGATGAGTGTCAATGCTGTGTGCAAATGATTTCCTGACGATCCCTTCTAAATGAGAATTTTCTATCTCTTCTATTGTTTGTGACGTACCTTGTTCAAGAATAAACTTAATTATCCTCTCCAGCTTGTCAGGCCAAATTAGATAGCATCCTTAGTGTTTATGAGCCAGCCTGAATGGGGATTGGAGGTTAGGGGAGAATGGATACGTGTATGTCTATGGCTGTGTTCCTTCACTGTTCACTTGAAACTATCACAACATTCTTAATCAGCTGTGCGTGTGTGTGTGTGTGTGTGTGTGTTAGTCAGTCAGTCGTGTCTAACTCTTTGCAACCCTGTGGACTGTAGCCCAGCAGTCTTCTTACCAAGAGGCACTGTACTCCACAATGGTACAAAAGGGGTGACTTGCACACTGTCAGCTTTAGTTTGCATAGTTAATTGGTGAGGTTTGCAACAGTCAAAGTCATAATCTACCAGTTTTCTGCATTTTCAATCTGTAGGTCTTAAAAGCCACGGAGGTACTATAGGTGCCTGTTAGGAAAGTCATACTGTGATGAGTGTCAATGCTGTGTGCAAATGATTTCCTGACGATCCCTTCTAAACGAGAATTTTCTATCTCTTCTATTGTTTGTGACGTACCTTGTTCAAGAATAAACTTAATTATCCTCTCCAGCTTGTCAGGCCAAATTAGATAGCATCCTTAGTGTTTATGAGCCAGCCTGAATGGGGATTGGAGGTTAGGGGAGAATGGATCCATGTATGTCTATGGCTGTGTTCCTTCACTGTTCACTTGAAACTATCACAACATTCTTAATCAGCTGTGCGTGTGTGTGTGTGTGTGTTAGTCAGTCAGTCGTGTCTAACTCTTTGCAACCCTGTGGACTGTAGCCCAGCAGGTTCCTTTATCCATGGGATTCTTCAGGGAAGAATACTGGAGAGGGTTGCCATTCCCTTCTCCACGGGATCTTCCCGACCCAGGAATCGAACCCAGTATATTGGCTATACTCCAATATGAAATAGAAAGTGTAAAGTTTGGAGAAAACAAACAGAAGAGTTAGACAGCATCCTTGGAAGATCAGTACACTCATCGCAGAAAAAAAAAAAGGTGGTCCTTGGCAGTCCCGTGGCTGACTCCACGCTTCCAATGTCGGGAGCTCAGGTTCCATCCCTGGTTAGGGGACCAAGATTCCAACACACCACTCAGTGTGATCAAAGCAAAACAAAAACAGTGGTTCCATGTTGCAGTGGCCACAGACAGAGGGACTGCGACCGGGCTTGGGGCTTATCTCAGGGGTTGGACGATGGCATTTTCAGTCTGTACTTGTATAACTTGTCTGTTCATCTTTTTGCAATACGTCTATGCACTGATGTCCCCCATTAAATGTGCACTTCCAAGAGCAAAGCATCCTGTTACCTTGACTCTAAATTCAAGCTCTGGTCCCCCGAGTGGCAGCTTTAGAAGGGGATGTCATAAAAGTTCATGAGATGACCGTCTGAGAAGGGAGCGATGAAATTACTGGCCAGTGAGTGTTAACTCCTTTAGACGGACCCCACTCATTCTGTCGTTCCCCAGACCTGCCACGCTGTGGATGAGCAAGAAGATGGAGGTGAAATACTACAGCCCGAGGCCATCTAAAGATCAGCATGGCTGAATGCCCGGCATAGACTTGAGTGTGGAAAAGTGTCGTGCAAGAAAGGCTTCAGCCTGCGTGAGAAGCCAACTCAGCCCCCAGTGCAGACTCTGCCATCTCCTAGCTGCGGGAGTTGGGTCAGTTTCACAAAGTGTCCTTTATTCGAGATTTCCCTGGTCTTCCAGTGGTTAAGACTTGGCCTTCCAGTGTAGACAGTAACGATTCAATCCCTGCTGGAGAAGCTAAGATCCCATGTGCTTTGGGGCCAAAAAAAACAAAAACCAAGGCAAAACATGGAACAGAAGCAATATTGTAACAAATTCAGTAAGTTCAGTTCAGTTCAGTTGCTCAGTCCTGCCTGACTCTTGGTGATCTCATGAACTGTAGCCCACCAGGCTCCTCTGTCCATGGGATTTTCCAGGCAAGAACACTGGAGTGGGTTGCCATGCCCTTCTCCAGGGGATCTTCCTGATCCAGGGATCAAACCCACGTCTCCTGCCTTGGTAGATGGTTTCTTTGCCACTGAGCCACCTGGGAAGTCCCAAAACAAAGTATTATCCATTCCTCAATATTAATATTGCTGAAGCTGAGATAACTTGAAGTACAGTAATCCAGACACATGTGTTTCTAGAAAGCACATATGTTTCTAAGTGAAGGTCTTCCAATAGAAGGTTAATCTCTGCCTGCCTATAAGTCACCTCAGTCATGTCCAACTCTTTTGTGACCTCATGGACGGTAGCCCAGCAGGCTCCTCTGTCCATGGGATTGTCCAAGCAAGAATACTGGAGTGGGTTGCCATTCCCTTCTCCAGGGGATCTTTCCAACCCAGGGATCAAACCCGGGTCTCCTGTATCTGCAGGCAGATTCTTTACCAGCTGAGCTCGGAGGGAAGCCCTAGACGGTGAATTAGGATCATTCACATAATTTGAATGAGAAGGAAATTTGTTGGAGAAGGAAACGGCAACCCACTCCAGTGTTATTGCCTGGAAAATCCCAGGGACGGGGGAGCCTGGTGGGCTGCCGTCTATGGGGTCGCACAGATTCGGACACGACTGAAGTGACTTAGCAGCAAATAATTTGGCAAAATTACTTGAGGAATGAATCAGAAACTTTCTCAAGTAATTTTGTCCCCATCTCTGAGCAGATGTCTCTATAATAAGTTGGTAGACTTCCTGTCTGCAAGGGGATTATAGGAAAAATTGGGGATTTTGAGTATTGAGGCATTTGATGAAGCTGATGCTGTGTGTTATAATGTAACCTGCAACACATGTAAAGCAAACAGTGAATTAATGTTTCAAAGAATGGCTTATCACCTTTAGGGGCTGAATCCTGTTGTTCAGGATTACTGATGTTATTACTCAACTTTTTTGGTGTGCAGTGGGTCAATATCAACTGGAGAATTATTTCATTTACAGCAGAAAGTTACAGTTCTGGAACGTAAAACACAATCAGGGTCATAAAAACACACATCAAAAGAAAAATGTGGCTTTAATTTGTTACCTCAATTTTATGCCCCCGTTTTCCTTGCTATCGTTCTTTTTATTAATTGTATGATTTTTTTAATGGTTTATTCATAAACAGAATGCTGTCCCCGAATGGATGAACCTGTTGACTAGTTGATCAGTAAACTATAAATGCTGCTGTAAAATAAAGAGTGTTTTGGCGATAAATCAGACATGAAGAATTCTTGGTTTCCCCGGGGGAGCATTTTGGTAGGTTACGTCAACTAACTCAAAGCCCGTACACATGAATCAGTAATGTCTGCTGGTTTATGAGCCTTGCAAATCACAAATATTATTTTTCCTCCTCAGCACATCTCTCCTGTAATAAATAGGTAATTGGTTTTGTCTTATTGTACTTTTTATATCACTCACTGCAGTAATCACATATAAATCCATAGGTTTATGGTTTCTTTTATTATAAATTTTTCATTAGTTTAATTCCTGGTCTTTTCTTTCTTAGTCATAGAGCATTGCCAAAATAATCATAACAAACTCAGCACAGATATTTTTGCTTTGGTAGTATAACTGCTTTGGTATATTTATTACTGTTAATTATTTCTTTTATCCTACAAGTATACTTATCACCTAAAGATGCATTAGTTTATAAATGCTGTGGAGAAAAAGGAACCCTCTAGTACTGTTGGTAGGCATGTGAATTAGTGAATTAGTGCAGCTATGAGAGAGAAAAGTACACAGTTTTCTCAAAAAAAAAAAAACAAACAAACTAGAAATAGAGTTAGCATGCTGCTGCTGCTAAGTCGCTTCAGTCGTGTCCGACTCTGTGCGACCCCATAGATGGCCGCCCACCAGGCTCCCCCATCCCTGGGATTCTCCAGGCAAGAACACTGGAGTGGGTTGCCATTTCCTTCTCCAGTGCATGAAAGTGAAAAGCGAAAGTGAAGTCGCTCATATGGTCACACAATCCCACTTCTGGACATGTGTCAGGGAAAGACTCTAACTCAAAAAGATGCGTGTAGTCCAGGGCCCACCGCAGCGCTGTTTACAACAGCCAGGACATGCACGCAAGCTGAATGTCCGTCCGCAGATGAACTGAGAAACAGGAGGTGGTGAGGGACTTCCCTGTTGGTCCAGTGGTTGAGACTCTGTGCTTTCACTGCAGCGGGCACAGGTCTGATCTTGCATGATTCATAGCCTGGCCAAAAAAAAAAAGAAAAGAAAAAATAGATGTTTCCCATAAACACAATGGGTTATTACTTAGCTATGAAAAAGCTGAAATAATGCCATTTGCAGCAATGTGGGTGGAACTAGAGATTGTCATCCTGAGTGAAGTACGTCAGACCGAGAAAGGCAAATATCATATGTTACCATTTACATGTAGCATCTGAAAAGAAGGATACAAATGAACTTATTTACAAAGCAGAAATAGACTCACAGACGTGGAAGACAAACTTACGGTTACCAAAGGGCAAGGTAGGAGGTATTAAATTTACGATTTGAGTTTTAACATATACACATTCATATGTAAAGTCAGTAAACAACAAGGAGCTACTCTATAGCTCAGGGAAATGTAATCAGTATCTTATAATAGCCTATAGTGGAAAAGAATCTGAACAGGCATACACATACACATAACGGAGTCACTTCACTGTACACTGGAAATGAATGCAATATTTCAATTTAACTATAGTTAAATTTAACTGATTAATAAAATAAACAATATATTTTCTCCTTCCATAGAAGACTCTCTAGGAAAGTCCCAATACAAAGGAACAACTCCGCTTCAAAGTGTCCCTTGAAAAGCTACCTCACAGGAGAATCTGCCTTCAGAAAAGGTGAGAAAGTCTCTTAGACAAAGAAGTTACAGAAATTTTTGTACAAAGTAAAGTTTCTACCATGTAGAACGCACAAAACTAGATGAAACGTAAACTGAAATGGCATAGAAACAAAAATTAAGAAGGAACTGTAAAGTTTTAGATGAGAACACTTAACATTTTGTGTATGCTTCAAATATTTGTAACCAAGTATTTTCCCCACCTTGATCAACATTGGACTAGTGTATGCTTTTATTTATCAGCATTTGTCTCTCTGTTTTTCTATTTACTCCTGAGAATCTCTAAAGACCAGTTCAGAAAATGTCTGTTTCTCCCCCAGCTGGCTCTGAGCTTGTCTGACTGGCACATTGAACTATCCAGGGATGAGATGCCTCCCCAGGCTAGACACACTTTAAACAGCAGTATTGTGAAGATGAAGCTTCTGTGCTTACCTATAGGGGGCCCACCATCTCTGTTTTTGTGTTTAGAATGCTGTATGGGGCCACTGACTTGGATGCTTCTGGGGACGTGTGATTCTCATATAAAGCCGCTGGGAAGAGCCCTGTGGGATCTCTGGGACCACTCCCTCTGACATCATGCAGGCTGGTCAGGATGAATGAGTACAGTGTCCCTCTGCCTGGGTAGCCCTGCAGGGCTCAGGAGGCTTTCGGTGGCTTCATTCCACCAAGCAAGGAGCCCTCATGAATCCTAGTGCTGCCGATGACTGTCATGAGGACTTGAACAGGTAGGAAAAGTTACAGGTGAAATATACGATATGGCCCCTGTAGGTTCCATGTCTCGTACACAACTTGCTATGCATGTTTTAATTCAGTTCAGTCGCGCAGTCGTGTCCGACTCTTTGCGACCCCATGAATCGCAGTACGCCAGGCCTCCCTGTCCATCACCAACTCCCGGAGTTCACTCAGACTCACGTCCATTGAGTCTGTGATGCCATCCAGCCATCTCATCCTCGGTCGTCCCTTTCTCCTCCTGCCCCCAATCCCTCCCAGCATCAGGGTCTTTTCCAATGAGTCAACTCTTCGCATGAGGTGGCCAAAGTACTGGAGCTTCAGTTTTAGCATCATTCCTTCCAAAGAAATCCCAGGGTTGATCTCCTTCAGAATGGACTGGTTGGATCTCCTTGCAGTCCAAGGGACTCTCAAGAGTCTTCTCCAACACCACAGTTCAAAAGCATCAATTCTTCTGCGCTCAGCCTTCTTCACAGTCCAACTCTCACATCCATACATGACCACAGGAAAAACCATAGCCTTGACTAGACGGACCTTAGTCGGCAAAGTAATGTCTCTGCTTTTGAATATACTATCTAGGTTGGTCATAACTTTTCTTCCAAGGAGTAAGCGCCTTTTAATTTCATGGCTGCAGTCACCATCTGCAGTGATTTTGGAGCCCAAAAAAACAAAGTCTGACACTGTTTCTACTGTTTCCCCATCTATTTCCCATGAAGTGATGGGGCCAGATGCCATGATCTTCGTTTTCTGAATGTTGAGCTTTAAGCCAACTTTTCCACTCTCCTCTTTCACTTTCAACAAGAGGCTTTTTAGCTCCTCCTCACTTTCTGCCATAAGGGTGGTGTCATCTGCATATCTGAGATTATTGATATTTCTCCCAGCAATCTTGATTCCAGCTTGTGTTTCTTCCAGTCCAGCATTTCTCATGATGTACTCTGCATATAAGTTAAATAAGCAGGGTGACAATATACAGCCTTGACGTACTCCTTTTCCTATTTGGAACCAGTCTGTTGTTCCATGTCCAGTTCTAACTGTTGCTTCCTGACCTGCATACAGATTTCTCAAGAGGCAGGTCAGGTGGTCTGGTATTCCCATCTCTTTCAGAATTTTCCACAGTTTACTGTGATCCACACAGTCAAAGGCTTTGGCATAGTCAATAAAGCAGAAATAGATGTTTTTCTGGAACTCTCTTGCTTTTTCCATGATCCAGTGGATGTTGGCAATTTGATCTCTGGTTCCTCTGCCTTTTCTAAAACCAGCTTGAACATCAGGGAGTTCACGGTTCACATATTGCTGAAGTCTGGCTTGGAGAATTTTGAGCATTACTTTACTAGCATGTGAGATGAGTGCAATTGTTCTGTAGTTTGAGCATTAATTAAGCACCTCATTTCCTTGTCCTCAAGTGGTCGGGCCCATTGGCTCTGGTGATTAATGTCTCACTGTCTACATTGTCGAACATCACTGTGGAGTCTAGATAAAGCCAGAGACCACAGGGGCATCCCGAGATGGTTGGCCAGGTGATGAAGCTGTGTTGTCTCCTTTTAGGGAGTGAGTCTTGTTGTACCTGGAATGACTACTACATGTTAAGTGGTGGACAGTTTTGTATATGTGCCTGTGAAGAGCTGGGTTTTCTGGATACCGGAGAGGCAAGAAGTTTCATGGCCTCTTTTTGCTCTGATCACCTGTTTTCCATTCATATGTTACTCTATCAACAATAGCATCCTGGCCTCTTTCCTTTTGGGGAGGATGGGTTTTAGACAAGTCCCCTTAACCTTCATGGCATCGTGAAGGAGTAAATATATAACCGAAGTTACTGAAGTTGGAGTCTCTCTTTAGTGAGTGTGGATATTTAACAGAGCAGAAAAAGGGCTGGAGTGAATTTATCCCAGGAGTGGTGAAAGTGAAGTTGCTCAGTCGTGTCTGACTCTTTGTGACCCCGTGGACTGTATCCTACCAGGCTCCTCTGTCCACGGAATTTTCCAGGCAAGAGTACTGGAATGGATGCCATTTCCTTCTCCAGGGGATCTTCCCGAACCAGGGATTGAACTCGGGTCTCCCGCACTGCAGGCAGATGCTTTACCATCTCAGCCACCAGGGAACCCAGGAGGGGTAGCCAAATAAAAAAGTCAGCCAATCGCTGGTGCTGACATCTTTCAGAGGCCTTCGTCCTTTTGGGGCATTATCTCATCCTCTCCGACCTGATTTTATTTTACTCATTTTTTTTTTAATTTTAAGAGATGTTATTTTTCCTTTTTAATCCTCTTCAGTTAGCTTATGTTGGTTTCCATCACTGGGACTGTTCCATAAATCCAAATGGATGGTCCCATTTAGTTAGTCAACATAATCACATTTAGTTGGATGAATAATCACATTGATTTTCGGTCTGGTTGAAAATAGTGGAGCGTCCCATTCCTGTTTGTATTTTTTTTTTTTAAATCATTGAAGGGGTTTCCATGTAGAATAGTGTTACTATTATAGAACTTGTACTTATTGTAGGAATTTGATTCATACTTGTGAAAGTTGAAAGAGGAAGTTGGTTCGCTTAGTCATACCGGTTCTTCCAACAAAGGTCTTGGTAGAAGCCGTGATGCTTTCTGTCACACTGTACATTGTGTTCCATGTGGGGAAGAGGCTGGGGTGATGGGCAGTGTTATTGTCTCCAGGTCACCCCCAGTGAAATGAGGCAGGGCTCGGCATTAAGTCAGAAGTGGAATGACGGACATGCTCCTAACAGGACGGGTGGAATGATTAAAGGGGAAACTCACTGTGACGTAAGATTGTGAATGAGACCAGATCACCTAGACCCAAGCTAATGGGCCTAATCACCACTGATAAAGAGAATCCGCAATCCTCATGTCGGCGTGTATCACCACACTGTCAGAAGTGAAGAAAAGGTACAGATGACTGATTAAGTTTGTCAGTAGCCTGTGACCACCGATTTCTATGCAAATCAGTTTCATGACTGCTGAGTGAATGGCCTTGATGGGTGAATATGCCTGCTTCATCGCGGGAGATTTCACCAAATTCGTCCTTTTTAAGAACACTGTATTGGAGTATAGTGGATTTACAACGTTGTGTTACTTTCTGCTGTATAGCCAAGCAAATCAGTTATACAAATGCATATATCCGTTGTGTTTTAGACTCTTATTATTTTTCCAAACATTTTTCCTCTCCAGCGTTTTGCAAGTTATGCCTCTTGGAGTTGCTCATCTGAAGTAGACACTGAAAACATACATTCGGTATAAGCCTGGCAGTGGATCATTTTTGGCAATCACTCCTGACAACCCAGGCTGAATACCAGCCTTGTTTAAGGACTGCGTTAACAATTCTCGCAGGAGAAGTTTCAGTCCTGTTCTTGTCAATTCTTCCTCTGTGATTAATGACCAGAGGAGAAAATCCTAAGAATAACCTGGATCCCCATCAAAAGAAACAAGGGTTTAAATCTAAGAAAAGCAGAATGTTAAGCATCTACGCTGCTCTCCTCCTGAAATCTGAAGTAGACACTGAAAACATACATTCGGTATAAGCCTGGCAGTGGATCATTTTTGGCAATCACTCCTGACAACCCAGGCTGAATACCAGCCTTGTTTAAGGACTGCGTTAACCATTCTCGCAGGAGAAGTTACAGTCCTGTTCTTGTCAATTCTTCCTCTGTGATTAATGACCAGAGGAGAAAATCCTAAGAATAACCTGGATCCCCATCAAAAGAAACAAGGGTTTAAATCTAAGAAAAGCAGAATGTTAAGCATCTACGCTGCTCTCCTCCTGAGGATAGAGTCCCAGGGGATCTGTAAGAGGTCCTTGTCCCGCGGTCGTGAAATAATCAGCTGAAGTGTCAAGGGGAAAGCCTCAACAGACAGTTTATTTGGGTAAATGGCCATTGACTGATGCGTTAGAGTGATCTCATGTGTTATAATGCTCTGTGAGCTGTGAAAGTCCTTTTTGTTGGCTCATCACCTTACAGCATATATTCACCCATAAATCATTCCTGTTGCACAGGTGAACTTGTTTACACGACTCTGTTGGTTAATTAGTCACATCTTTGCCTCAAGGAACAGTTTGCTTCTGCTGCTAAGTCGCTTCAGTCGTGTCGGACTCTGCGACCTCATGGACTGCAGCCCACCAGGCTCCACTGTCCATGGCATTTTCCAGGCAAGAGTACTGAAGTGGGGTGCCATTGCCTTCTCCAAGGAACAGTTTCGATCAATTAAAAAAAGAAAAAAAAAACTATGAGTAAGCAAGTGTCCCTTTTTAGAAAACTAGGCTTATATTCTCTCCATTTTAGAATTGTTCAGAGTTAAATCTAAAATTTCCTCAGATGTTTTTTCCCCCATGAAAGTTAACATCTCATCATTTAGTATTTATTTTCAACTAAAATACCCCTGACTCTTGTGAGTTATGAATCAGTTTGTTTGCATTGCTTTAAATTGACGTCCCTTTCTTGACTGCAAGGAGATCCAACCAGTCCATCCTCAAGGAAATCAGTGCTGAATATTCATTGGAAGGATTGATGCTGAAGCTGAAACTCCAATACTTTGGCCACCTGATGGGAAGAGCTGACTCATTGGAAAAGACCCTGATGCTGGGAAATATTGAGGGNCTCATCCTCTGTCTTCCCCTTCTCCTCCTGCCCTCAATCTTTCCCAGCATCAGGGTCTTTTCCAGTGATTCAGGTCTTCACATCAGGTGGCCAAATGATTGGAGCTTCAGCTTCAGCATTAGTCCTTCCAATGAACAATCAGGACTGATCTCCTTTAGGTTAGACTGGTTGGATCTCCTTGCAGTCCAAGGGACTCTCAAGAGTCTTCTGCAACACCACAGTTCAAAAGCATCAATTCTTTGGCACTCACCTTTCTTTCTGACAGCTGAGACGCAGATCAAGGGATGATTTCGGTGAGTCCAGACTTCTGCATCTTCTTGTACACAGAAAAGCACTAAATTCCTTAACTCGAGATGTCTGTTGTTGTTGACTCACTCAATCATGTCTGACCAATTCTTTTGCAACCCCATGGTCTGCAGCACGCCCGGCTTCCCTGTCCTCCAGAGTTTCCCAGAGTTTCCCCCAAACTCATGTCCATTGAGTTGGCTCTTCACATCAGGCGGCCAAAGTATTGCAGCTTCAGCATCAGTCCTTCCAATGAATATTCAGGATTGATGTCCTTTAGGATGGACTGGTTTGATCTCCTTGCAGTCCAAGGGACTCTCAAGAGTCTTCTCCAGCACCACAGTTTGAAAGCATCAATTAATCATTGTCTAATTATGGTGTGTGATTGGAACTTTGGGCCTCCTTGGTGGCTCAGATGGTAAAGAATCACTCTACAATGTAGGAGACCTGGGATCATCCCTGGGTTGGGACGATCCCCTGGAGAAGGAAATGGCAACCTACTCCAGTATTCTTGCCTGGAGAATCCCATGGACAGAGGAGCCTGGTGGGCTACAGCCCGGGGGTGGGGGGGCGGTCACAGAGAGTCAGATGTGGCTTCCTACAGCAGCAGCATTCAGTGTATAACACGGTAACTGTAGCTGACCCCACTGTACTGTGCAAATGAAACTTGAAAAGATGAATAGAACTTGAATGTTGTTCACAAAATAATGAAAAAGGTTAGCATTTTTTGTGGCGGATGTGGGAGCATCTTTTCTTAAGATATACTTTCTCATATCATTACGCTGTGCTCTTTAAGAAGTATCTTCCAGTTTTATTTGTCAATTACACCTTTATAGTGCTGAGAGAAATGGAATGCACAAAGCCCATTTGGGTTAGTGGTGACCAGATGTATCAATACTTTTTGAAAATTTGATTTGTGTTGATTTTTTACAGTAATTTTTTTTTTTGAGTTAGCACAAAGGAGTGACTTAAATTCAGCATCGATTTTTCAACCTTAAAAAAAAGCAAAATTACAACCTTCCTTTGGGGAAAAATCAACAATACACCAGGATATGGGCTATCTTGAATTCCATTTCCTGAGAGTTGATAGGATAGCTCTCTATAAATTATTCAGGATACTATTTCTTCCCACGCTGGGAACATTATCTTTGTTTTCATCTCCTGGCCCCTTGTATCAGGCAGGGGGACTTGTAATATCTTAGCCCCTCTGAATTTGAGAGTCAAGGTTCCGAAGCGCCTCTTTAAATATTCATGAGGAGGCGGAGCCTGCTCTGGGGAGCTCTGCAGGCCTGTTCAGGCATTCCATTCCATCCGTGCTTCAGGTTTAAAAACCCATGACTGCCAGGGAGGAAGAAGCCAGGCTGTGAGTAGCCAAGCTGGAAGAAAATTGGCTAATTTTACCCAGCGACTTGGTGAACCGAGGAGCCTGCCAAGGGTGCTGGAGTGTTTTCCGCCTTCTCCTTGCCCCGTGGCGCTCTTGAGCACGCTCTCTGTTTCTGATCCTAGGATGTGAATAAAAAGCCCATCACTGCCAGCTGGTGGGGAATCAGCCCACCTGCCAGGCAAAAGCACTTCTCCCAGCTCTGAATCACTATTCGAACATCCCAGCCAAGGAAGGGCTTGGAGGTCTCAGCCATCCAGCCCTTCGGGATTGTGTTCATCTCCTTCTGCCTGTTGCTGGGATTTCTTTATTTTAAATAATGAATCAATCAGGCAGATGTCTGTGTAGGAAAAAGTGCGATAAGACAAAGATGCGGGATTAAAAAGTGCAAACGTTGCCCTGGCATGTCGAAAACCTTCCAGGTTCCACACAGAAACGGGGACAATAATCCAAGACAGCACAGCTGCAGGACTAGAGTCAACATGGGAAAATCAGATATTTCCTATACATTAACAGTGAACATTCTGGAACGGACGCTTTTGCTCATTCAAGGATTGTAGCAAGAAATTGGCATTTATATGCCTTCTGAGGTTTTAGAATTTTTCTTTTAGAATGTGCTAAAAAGCACTCTCGACTCACTTGGAAATTCCTCTTCCTTAAGGCAATGGTAAGGGTTTAAATGTTCCAGTCAAAGCTTTTGTGTTGATGAAAACGATTTTTTTGGTTTAACTCACATCTATCAGAATATATACACCCACTCCTCCCTCTTTTCCTAGATAAAAAGATATCTAAAATTAGGAAGAATTTAAAGTCATCTGACACTGATTCTTCTTGTCCAGTGACTAAGTCATGTCAGACTAGTTGCGATTCTCCATGAACTGCAGCTCACCAGGCCTCCCTGTCCATCACCAACTCCTGAAGCTTGCTCAAAGTCATGTCCACTGAGTCGGTGATGCCATCCATCCATCTCATCCTCTGCTGTCCCCTTCTCCTCCTGCCTTCAATCTTTGCCAGCGTCAGGGTCTTTTCCAGTGAGTCAGCTGTTTGGATCAGGTGCCCAAAGCACTGGAGCTTCAGCTTCAGCATCAGTCCTTCCAATGAATATTTAGAGTTGATCTCTTTAGGATGGACGGGTTGGATCTCCCTGCAGTCCAGGAGACTCTCAAGAGTCTTCTCCAACACCACAGTTTGAAAGCATCAAGTCTTTGGTGCTCAGCCTTGTGTATGGTCCAGTTCTCATATCTGTGCATGGCTGTTGGAAAACCCATAGCTTTGAATAGACAGACCTTTGTTGGCAAAGTGACGTCTCTGGAGGGTGATCTGCGTCCTCTAACATGCATGCATATCATGTAAGGGTCTTGTTAAAATGCAGATCTTACTCAGTTGGTCTGGAGTGCATCTGATATACTGTATTTCTAGCAAACTCCCCATGATGCTTACGCTCCCAGTTCAGGCACCACATTTTGCAGAGCAAGGGGATGGAAGATAAAAGACGTAGGCTCAGGGATGAAGACTCTCTGGGCAAGATGGATTCCAGGCTAACAGGATGGGAGCCAGAACTGATTGACTATCAGCAGAATAAGTAGGGTAACACAGTGATCTGGGCAAAGACTTTGAAGGCAACCAAGCATAGACTATGTCCAAATATACCCCAGGAGATGTGCTTCCTGTATGCCCTATGAAAGCAATCAAGACCACTTCCGTATTTTTCTCAAGTTATCCAGAGCACTCTGCCTTGTTTGGGCCAACAGAATGTTGACCAGATGTCTCTTTTTCCATATAGAATCATTTTCTTGCCAGGGTACCTTGTACTGCTTGGAATGTGGTCACCAGACACCAGCCTCACCCCGGAGTGATGGAAATTCAGATCTGAGACCCCACCCCCCAAATTCTTGTATCTGGAGCTTCACTTGAATAAGATCCTAGGTGATCTGTATGTGTGCTGGAGTGAGAAAGTACTTGTCTAGGCTTCTCTTATTGTAAGGAACACAAGAGAATGTGTCAGTTCAGAGCTGATAGAAGTTGCAAGCAGACAGGAGTGGATAGCTACACAGAGGGAAATTGACCTGGAGAAGTGACTGGACTCTCCTGAAGGGAGAAACAGATTCTTGTTGGTGTGCACTCCTGAGGTTTGAGGGTTGTTATCACCGCAGCATAACCCAACTCATCCTGACTAAAACTGCTGAAACTACCAAGTCCAAACGTCTGTTCAGATGTTTTGGAGATGTTGACCAGATTAGGTCCCTAAGCTCAGCTCTTGGTTTGTAAAATAGAGATAGCTATCTTTTGTGTTGTGATGGATATTACTACCTCTGTAGAATATATAAATATATATATATATACATACCAGAATACCGGAGGGTGTCACCATGCTGTCTTCCAGGGGATCTTCCCAACCCAGGGATCAAACCCAGGTCTCCTGCATTGCAGGTGAATTTTTTACCAGTTGAACCACCAGGGAAACCTCCTATATATATGTAGTAAATAGATACATAATATTAAGATTGAATAAATGGTTAAAAAGATAGCAAGTATTTTTGCTGTCTTTGTTGGGTTGATCAGAACTCAATGTACTGGTGCGGAAGGCAGAATTTGAGGCCATAGGTGTGTAAGCTATAACCTCGGGGCCAACTCTGGTCTGCTGCCTGTTTATGTAAATAATTGTTGTTGTTCAATCACTCAGTCATGTCCAGCTCTTTGTGGATGTTATTCATAAATAACATTGTAATGAAATGCAATCTCACGCATTCCTTCATCTGTCTTTATGGCTGATTTCATAGAGATTCTGTGGCCCACTAAGACCCAAATACCTACTTTCTACCCTTTTATAGAAAATCTTGGGTGGTCTGTATTTTGCTTTTTAGTCTAATATGAGTGGGAAAGGGAGTGTCTATTAATTACTTGCCATTTGGACATTTGGATTCCTGTATGGCCCCTTGGACTGCAAGGAGATCCAACCAGTCCATCCTAAAGGAGATCAGTCCTGAATATTCATTGGAAGGACTGATGCTGAAGCTGAAACTCCAATACTTTGTCCGCCTGATGCAAAGAACTGACTCATTGGAAAACACCCTGATGCTGGGAAAGATAGAAGGCAGGAGGAGAAGAGGACGACAGAGGATGGCATCACCAACTCGATGGACATGAGTTTGAGCAAGCTTCGGAGCTGGTGATGGACGGGGAAGCCTGGCGTGCTGCAGTCCATGGGGTCGCAAAGAACTGGACACGGCTGAGCGAGTGAACTGAATTAAACTGACAGATGGTTGTAGGGAAGTGGACCATGTGATGTTTACCAAAAGGATAATCAGATGAAACACTGAGGGTCCAAGACACCAGCGTTTCATAATCCCCATGTCACAGGTTGGGTCAGCTTGCGAGATGTGTATGCAATTCTTCATATATCTGAGATACCATATATGGATTTATTACAGGAGAGCTAACATCCCTCTTTAGCTAGATAGCCCTACCTAGAGAAGCAGAAATCAATAAATGACAACCGTGTTCCTCCAGATGACAGATTTCTTCGTTAACAATTATTTAAAAATCTGGTATTGTCTTGTTTTTGTTCTTTACAAGACATGAGCTCCTTAAAAGAGCCACTGGTGGGCTGCGGCAACCAAAAGAATAGTGAAGATTTCTTCAAAGAGCTGTAACTAAAATACGGCACCATTTTCACCTCGTGGAAGCAAAGAGCAGTCATCAAAAACTAGAAAATTAATGGCTGGGGATTTGCTTCGGAGCACCTCTCCCACCTGAACCGTTGCCTGCTGACTCAGCTGGGTCCTCACTGCTCACGGAGCCTGTGGCCAAAGAAGTAATAATATGTGAGGATAAAATGGAAGATAAAATACAGAGGCAGGAACGGGGAATGGGGCAGGGGTAAAACTCTTCCAGTTCTGAAGATGGAATCTGCGTCCCCCATAGGAATCCTGGCTATCCGCCAGCGGATGGACGGCGACGAGCTGACTTAAAAACAGGAGCTGCTCTTTTCTTTCATTTTCTGCCACCAACTACCATCTCTCTTCCTTGAGGAAGTGCCATTGGAACTTTCTCTGGGAGGATCCTTTTCTACTAGACTGCCTGGATTTTTGGTGGGGCTGCCCCTTGCTATTGCTGTTTCATTAGTCAAGTGTGTCCGACTCTTGGCGACCCCTTGGACGGGAGCCTGTCAGGCACTTCTGTCCGGGGATTCTCCAAGCAAGAATACTGGAGTGGGGTGGCCATATCCTCCTCCAGGGGATCTTCCCATCCCAGGGATTGAAACTGACTCTTCTGCTTGGCAGGCGGATTCTTTGCCCTCTGAGCCAGCAGGGAAGCCCGGCTCTGAGTACCAAATGGCCTTTCTGCCCCTTGTTAAGGACTGAGCAGTGATCAGGACTAGACCAGATGAATTCTTCCCCGGGACTCCAAATACAGTGCAGACAAAGGAATGAGCATTGACTCTCTTTTGTCCCAGCTGCGGTATGGACATGTGAATTGCCTTTTCATCTCCAGCTACATCCAGTCCCAGGAGCTGCCCTATGCCTTTTCATTTCTGCTCTGATTTTTTGGAGAGTCCTTGAATTTCACGGACTATATCCAGTTGTGTGTGTGTGTGTGTGTTTTGTGTTTGTTTGTTTCTCTGGGTCTTCACTGGCCTTCCCTCATTATACACACTGAATGGAGTTCTGTAAATATGAAAGAATGGTAAGCAGAATGCAACTGGATGTCCATCCAATTGTCGCAAGGCCTTTATTTCACAACCTGTATCCCTGGCAGCTCAGCCAGTAAAGCATGTGCTTGCCGTGCAGGAGACCCGGATTCAATCCCTGGATTGGGAAGATCCCCTGGAGAAGGAGATAGCAACCCACTCCAGTACTCTTGCCTGGAAAATCCCACGGGCGGAGGAGCCTGGTAGGCTACAGTCCACAGGGTCCCAAAGAGTCCGACACGACTGAGCAACCTCACTTCACTACTATATACAGTGGGCTTCCCTGATGGCTCAGCTGGTAGAGAATCTGGCTGCAGTCTCGGAGACGTCGGTTTGATCCCCAGGTTGGTAAGATGCCCTGGAGGAGGGCATGGCAACCCACTCCAACATTCTTGCCTGGAGAGTCCCATGGACAAAGAGCTTGAGAGCTACCATCCATGGCGGGCTGCAGTCCACGGGGTCTCATAAAAAAGCTGTGCCTGACTCAGTGATTTAGTGGCTTAGTGACTGAACAATGAGAACAACAAACGTGGAGGACATACAGCTGTCCTTCCTCAAGACCCACGTCACCCTGACAGCAGCAAAGCTTTGAACCTCTGCTCTGCACTGTACATAGCGGGTTGTGTGCTTAGTCACTCGGTCACGTCCGAATCTTTGCAACCCCATGGACTGCAGGCCACCAGGCTCCTCCGTCCATAGCATTCTCCAGGCAAGAATACTAGAGTGGGTTGCCATGCCTTCCTCCAGGGGATCTTTCCATCCCAGGTATCAAACCCAGGTCTCCGGCATTGCAGCCAGATTCTTTACCAGCTGAGCCAGCAGGGAAGCCCAAGAATCCTGTAGTAGGTAGCCTCTCCCTTCCCCAGGGGATCTTCCAGACCCAGAAGTTGAACCAGGGGTCTGCTGCATTGCAGGCAGATTCCTTACCAGTGAACCACCAGGGAAGCCCACTGTACATAGGACAGGTTGTAAAAGAAAGACTTTGTGATTACTGGATGGATGTATTCTGGGTGATAGTCTTTCATATTTACTGAACTCCATCCAGTGTGTATGACCTTCTTTAAAAGAGCATTAATGACATTAGACAGGGCTTAGTGAAGACTATTAAAGAATATGAAAGGGATAAATGACGTGCAGGTGGATTAAAGGAATGAGAGTTGATTAGCCCAGATTCAACAATGACTGGACAAGAGAGATTTTCAGCTCCAGATAACTTGAGCACTTCAATTTAACTTCCTCTCTTCCAAATCCAATGAAAATGACCAAAGCGTATGTCATGAAAGAATGGTTGCCGTTGGTGCTTCCCAGATACAAAATACACATGGCGGTTCTTCAGTCGCTCAGTCGTGTCCAGCTCTTTGGGACCCTGTGGACTGCAGCACACCAGGTTTCCCTGTACTTTGAAATACAGATAAGGTCAGGCAGTTCCGAGGTAGAGAAATGCTTCACGCTGGAAGCACCCTTTGTAATTCAAGAGTAGACAGCTTAAATCCAGATGAGGATGAGGGGAACAACACAGGGGAGAATCATTGCCCATCTGGAGCTCTTTGAGAGGAGAGGAAAGAGGCTGGAGAACGTGGTCCTTGTCTTGAAGCATATCCGGTGTGTATCTGTTAGGAGGCTGGCAAAGTCCTTGCAATAGCTAAGTTGTGTCTGACTCTGCGACCCCATGGACTGTAGCCCACCAGGCTCCTCTGTGCATGGGATTCTCCAGGCAAGAATCTGGAGTGGGTTGCAAGCAAGCAAACAGTCCTCCCCAGAGAGGCTTCCTTCGTCAACAGCTGACCCCAAGTTCATATTCCTGCATGCCCCCAGGGCTTCATCCATAGAGAAAAGTGAAGCTGCAGAAAGTCTGCCCTTTTCTCTCCGTGTCCTATAAAAACTGAATTACTTAAATTGGGAACCAGCTGAGGTGGTTTGTTGTTATTGGTCAGTCGCTCAGTTCTGTCCAGCTCTTTGCAGCCCCATGGACTGCAGCACGCCAGGCTTCCCTGTCCTTCACCATCTCCCGGAGCTTGCTCAAACTCACGTCCATCGAGTCAGTGATGCCATCCAACCATCTCATCCTCTGTTGCCCCCTTCTCCTCCTGCCCTCAATCTTTCCCAGCATCAGGGTCTTTTCCAACAAGTGACTTATTTTCTTTTTTTTATTAATTTTTTTTTTTTACTTTACAATACTGTATTGGTTTTGCCATACATTGACATGAATCCGCCACAGGTGTACATTATTTTCACCAAAAGGATGTTGCCTTGTTCTCTCCTGCCCTCAGTCTTTCCCAGCACCAGTGTCTTTTCCAATGAGTCACCTCTTCAAGACAAGACCGAACATAAACCACCACCCATCGTGATAAGCAAACAAAACAGGGACCATGTCAGCATTTAAACGTCCGTGAGAAATCTACTCAAGAGTATTGTTATTAGGATCTGAAGGATTAGGGATCAAGAGCAGTCATGGAAGAGAGAGACCACACATTAAGATTAAATGGAGATTATGGACAGAGGAATCTGGTGAGCTGCAGTCCATAGGGTCGCAAAGAGTCGGACACAATAGAAGAGAAAAAAAAAAATTAAAAAATGATTCAATGGAGATGGTGTCTGAATATTTAAAATTACAATTAGAGCAGGAAAGTGGATGCTGGCTACTTAAAAAGGTGAATTGGAAGGTGAAATATGGAAATGATCCTATAATTCAGGTTTTTCAAAAGCAAAGAGATGAAACTGATGAACAAGGCGAGATTGGAGAAGTGTTACAGAGCTGTGGTCCCTGACCTTTTTGGCATCAGGGACCAGTTTCATGGGAGACAATTTTTCCAGGGCCCGGGGTGGGAGGGGTAGCTTGGGGATGATTCAGCTGCATTACATGTATTGTTCACTTCATTTCTATTATTCCATCAGCTCCACCTCAGGTTATCAGGCCTTCGATCCCGGAGGATGGGGACCCCTGTTCTCGAGGGGATCTGGAATCTCAACATGATAATAACAGAAAGAAGGACAGTAACCTTTAGGAATAATAGAGCCAATTGCCCAGAGAAAGGGGCTTTTAGATTTTATAGTGAGCCTGAGACAGTGAAAGGTATCCATCTGTCCCAGTGATTTTCCTTCTTAATAACAACTTTAAAGGAAAAGATGCTATAAGCTTTCTGACAGGGTAAACGTATTTCAAGGAAGACTGGTCCATAGATGGGAAAATAATCAAAGAACTTCTGCCTTTCGGTATCAGTTCCAGAAGACAATATTAGCAATAGAATTAGGAGCGGCTTCCCAGGTGGCGCTAGTGGTAAAGAACCAACCTGATGTTGCAGGAGGCGTAAGAGACTCTGATTGGATCCCTGGGTCAGGAAGACCCCCTGGAGGAGGGCATGGCAACCCACTCCAGTACTCTAGCCTGGAGAATCCCATGGATGGAGGAGTCTGGTGGGCTGCAGTCCATGGGGTCGCTAAGAGTCAGACACGACTGAGCACCTGTGCACCCAGGCTGGATAGGAAAATTACTAATTAGGACCTAAGATTTCTGTATTTATTTAAGGTACTCATTTATAATAAAACCCTGTTCTTTAAAACAGATGTTACTTATAAAATGTAGAGCCATATATTTTTGTTTAGAAAGCTACTTCAGGAAATTCTGCAACTTCTGGATATTCATCATAGATGAAACTGCCTATTTATCAACAGACTTTCTTGACTCCAGTAATAAGATTGTGGAGATAAGGAAAGCATAGATCCATAGGGATCAAAATAGATAAAGAATGACTAGTTAATGGAGGGGTAAATGCTTGTGGCTATTAAAGCTCATGGATAAGTCATAACTCAAGAAGCAGCCCAGAGGTGAAACTCTTATCCTAAAGTAGGCAAACTGATCTTGCAAAAGATAGCCTCCCCAGAGGTCCAAAATTTAGACACAACACCACCTCCCAAGACAAGCATAGAGTTGCACTAGTAGTAAGATTGGTGAAAAGTGCATACACTAAGTAGCTAGATTTTAGCATCACCCCGTTCCCACAACTCACCTCTGTGATTCTGATATACGTCTAGTTCTCTCTAGAGGCTCTCAACTAGAGGATTCGGGATTTTAGACAGTAATGCTGTGTGTGTGCTCAATTGCTCAGGCAAGTCTCTTTGCGACCCTGTTTCCTGAGGACCCTGTTGGGCTATAGTCAGCCAGGCTCCTCCGTCCGTGGGATTCTCCAGGCAAGAATCCTGGAGTGGGTTGCCATTCTCTCCTCCAGGGGATCTTCCCGACCGAGGAATCAAATCTTGCATCTCCTGCTTGGCAGGTGGATTTTTTCTTTTTTTTCGCCCTGAGCCACCCGGGACGCCCCTTCAGATAGTAATATAATGAGGCTTAACTGGAAGTCTATATAAAAAATGCTGAGTCCAGTGCTACGCATGTTAGAGTGCTCACGGAAGTTCTTTTTTTCCCTTGTATGATTTATTTTCTTCTGTGCAGTGTTCATTGGTACACCATCAAGGTCTTTCAGCTTTTCTTCTGCATTGTCTAATCTCCTGTTTGCCTAACCTCTTCTATTCTCATCTTGCACCTGGTAGGTTGCACGCCCATAGATACGACTGGGGCTATTAGTATATCTTCAGTGTGAGTACTTCCCTGTCAAACATGCAGAATACAGTTACCAGAACGGCTTTAACAGCTTTAACGTCTTGTTAGTTGTGGGTATGTTTAGCTGTGTGTTAGTTTGGTGGTGGGTTAGTTTCTATTGATGGATTTCTCGATCATTTTGCCCCTCTGCTTTCTATCTGGAAGCTTTCTTTTGATCTATGTGATTCATAAACGTGGACAAGAGAGAAAGCTGAGTTTAAAGCTGTTTCCATCATTTTCAGTTCAGTTTTGTTTCACTCAATAATACTTATGCGTTCAGTCACTAAGTCATGTCTGACTCTCTGTGACCCCACGAACTGCAGCACGTCAGGTCTCCCTGTCCTTCACCAACTCCCGGAGGTTGCTCAAACTCATGTCCATCGAGTCGGTGATGCCATCCAACCATCTCATCCTCTGTCGTTCCCTTCTCCTCCTGCCCTCAGTCTTTCCCAGCATCAAGGTCTTTTCCAATTGGCTCTTTGCAGCAGATGGCCAAAGTATTGGAGCTTCAGCATCAGTCCTTCCAATGAATGTTCAGGGTTGATTTCCTTTAAGTTTCATCTTCTTGCTGTCCAAGGGACACTCAAGAGTCTTCTCCAGCCCTTTTTGCAGTCCAAAAAGTCAAAAACATCTTCATAATAAAAGTATCAGCTAGAAAATTTATAATACTGAAACATACATTTGAGCTGGCAGAAAATGTCAATCCTTGTCCCCACCACCCATATAACCTCCCACAAGGCACTTAAAGTTGAATTATCTGAATGATTGTTTATTTGAGAGGAAACAATTTTACTTATATAGAAAATCATTATCCCCTTTCATTGACAACTACACCTCTGCTCTAAGTGAATATCTTTGTCATTTGTCATGTCCTAAGCTTTATTCTGTTCACAGAACAGTGTCACTAAAAGGGAGAACCATATAGGAAGCTTGGTTCATCTCCACTCAGATCAGTGATCTCAAAAAACATATTTCTTTTGATTCTAAAATTAAAGAACATCTGAACTTTGTAGCTAGGCATGAGTAACATTTGGAAGCTGGATGATGTATATTAAATTACCAGGAGATTATCAAACATGTTGCATATCCTTTTTATTCTTGAAAGAGAAAGTTCATTGAGAGACACTGTGTCTCTTCCTCTCTCTTTCTCTCTGTTATTATTATTTTGCAGTCTGACAATGACCAGTTGGGCTTTGCTTGTGGCTCAGATGGTAAAGAATCTGCCCACAATGCGAGAGACCTGGGTTCGATCCCTGGGTCAGAAAGATCCCCCGGAGAAGGGAATGGCAACCAACTCCCATTTTCTTCCCTAGGAAATGCCATGGACAGAGGAGACTGGCGGGCTACAGTCATGGGGTGAAAAGGAATGAGACACAGTTAAGAGGTACACACGCGTGCACGCACGCACGCACACACACACACACTGACCAATTAAATGTGTGGTAATAAACTCATGGAATGTATTCTAACTCATCAGTGATTGGACATAGGAGGCACGTGGTTATGCTGCTGTTTCATTCATTCTGGCCTCCGAGGTGGTGGTCTATGTTCATTTCTGCAATCCTTGGCGCTTGTGTATGGGGTTTATACAGGACAGAGTCTATGAAGGCTGGCCTTTTCACATCCCTGAACTATCTCCCCAGTCTTTTCTTTATTCGCCACCCTCCGAGAGACACGCCATCTCCCTGACCTCTTAGGCTCTGAGTCCCATTCTTCCTGTTGAAGCTGTTTATTAAGCCTTCCAGCCTCCTGCCACGCGTTCCTTTTCAGCCTGCGCTTCCTTGATCATTTTCTCCCAAGCTCATACTTTATTCTCCCAGCCCCTCTCTTGTCGTGCTGACAACTCTGATTTATAACGTAGCATGCCTGCCCGTCTCTTTGCCTCGGGCCGACGCTGGATTTTCTTTTTCCCTCGCATTACCCCATTCTCTGCTCTGACTTGTTTCGTTCTCCCTTGTGGACACAGTGGCCTTCAAGTCCCCTGTAATTTTAGGCTCACGTGTGTCTCGCTCCCACTCTTGACCATGCTTTTTTTCTCCCCTGTTTCATATTTTGTTCTTTTTTAATTTTTTAAATTAATTTTTATTTTTTAGTTTGTTTTGCTTTACAATACTGTATTCGTTTTGCTATACATTGACATGAATCAGCCACGAGTGTACATGAACTCCCAATCCTGACCCCCACCTCCCCCCTCCCGCCCCACACCTTCTCTCTGGATTATTCCCGTGCATCAGTCCCAAGCATCCTGCATCCTGCATCGAACCTAGACCGGCGATTCGTTTCACTTATGATATCATACATGTTACACTGCCACTCTCCCAAATCATCGCTCCCTCTCCCTCTCCCACAGAGCCCAAAAGGCTGTTCTATACATCTGTGTCTCTTTTGCTGTCTCGCGTACAGGTTTATCATTATCATCTTTCTAAATTCCATATATATGTGTAAATATACTGTATTGGTGTTTTTTCTTTCTGGGTTACTTCACTCTGTATAATCGGCTCCAGCTTCACCCACCTCATTAGAACTGATTCAAATGTATTCTTTTTTAATGGCTGAGGAATACTCCATTGTGTAACCTCAACTCTCCTGATCACTCACCACTTCCCATCCCTTCCTCCCATCCTTCCGACACAACCGACACTCTGGTCTGATGTTATTCATTCATCCACCGAGCGCATCCTCCCATGGTCTTCTTCCCAACCCTGATGAAGACTGAATGCCCCTTTCCTCCTGTTCAGTCTTCTCTCCAGAGACCAGTTTTCAGTTCCCAGTGTTCCATATGGAGCCCTACCCCTGCACTTCAGGGGGAGAAATGTATATTGTAAAGTAATTAGCCTCCAATTAAAATAAATAATTTTTAAAAATACATCCTTCAAAACACACACACACACACACACACACACACACAAAAGAATGTATGGAACCTTGCAAATCTGGATGTGAAAATCCAAGGCATGTTCCTATGTCACATAAAGCAGGCTTTCCTTTCCTGCAGCCCTTTGTTTGCTTGGAAATACTCCAAGTTTTGGAATAGAGATTCTATTTCTTTCCCTTACTACCTCTTTGAAATGATGGTAAAAATAGGTCTAATTCGCACAGGATAGTGAGCTCTTAATCTTCCTGGATTACTTCCCACAATTTGCTCTCAATTGCCTCTAATTTTGTTTCAATTCGTGCTCACCCTCAAACCTCCATGATCGTGTCTTTCTATGCCATCTCCAGTCAGTAGGTGAACTCCATAAAGGCTCACATGTTAAACGTGGATGGCAAACCAAAAACACTTTTTTAAAACTTTTCTTCCAGCACTCGCTATTTTAAAATGGTTTAAAAAAAAAAAAAAACATTTTCCCACCTATTTTAAACTTGGCATCTAAAATTTCTCACATGCTGGAGCTCTAGCAAAGGATTTAATCATCAGCATATTATATCTGTATACTTGTGATATATTGAATATATTCCTATAGAAATAGTGGACCAGCTGTTTCAAATCCGTTGATGGGAAAATGTGTGGTGTGTAATCGACTTGTAAAACTGATCGCCAGTCATCATGGTCTGATCCAGAAGCCAAATTGGACCAACCATCTACCAAAAATGGGATTCCGTTTTTCAGTTCAAACACATATATTGAAATTACGAGGGAGCACTATCATTCTACATTTTGAAAGTTGATTGATCAGTGAGACGGTTTGTCTTCGGGTGAGGTTAAACACTGCCATGTGGGGTGAAACAGAGAGGGCAAGATGCTTGGCGATTGATCACCAGGTTGCTGATATCCTTTCTGGATTCGGCATAGCACTTTGGGAGGTGGCTGGAGTGGGTATCCATCTCAGAAGTTTCCCCTGAAAGACCTCAGTTCCCGCTGATTGCATCTGGGCGTCCCATCGGCCATCCAACCTGCATTGTTCCCTGGGTAAGACATTCCTGCCATCCTTGGGTGACCCAGACATCGACAGGAACAGGTGTCAACTTGTCTACCACTTGGTCAAGGTCAAGATAAAGGTCATTACATCCAATAAGTAAGGTTGCCATACTGTTCCTCGTGGTATGAAGTGAGCAGAAAAGCCCTTCACCTCTGTGGTCTTCGACCTCAAATTCATGCTGAGTTGTGTCCGACCTTGCTACCTCATGGACAGTAGCCCGCCAGGCTCCTCTCTCCATGAGATTTCTCCAGGCAAGAATCCTGGAGTGGGTTGCCATTTCCTTCTCCAGGGGATCTTCCCGACCCAGCAATCAAACCTGTGTCTCCTGCATTGCAGGCAGATTCTTCACCAACTGAGTTATTGAAGGAAGCCCTTAAATCCTTAAATCTTGTATAATCATGAAAATAAGCTTGAGGCCAACTCAAAATGGAAAATGTTGTACAAGACACCTGCCTACTATTCCTCAAGGCTGTCCAAAGGATGGAAAACAAGGAAAGGCTGAGAAACGGTTACAGACTAGAGAAGAAATTAGTGAAATTAGCGAAATCCCGAAAATGGATGAAATTCAGTTAACATGAATATACAGCGTTGGTTTTATAGTAGTGACCAAGCTACCGAAAGGTTGTTGCTGAACCACAAAAGACTCTGGGATTCTTGGCCTCCGGAGGAGAATTCAATCTGGGGCCAGAGACGAGGCTTGACTGCTCAGAGCTTTTGTGTCATAAAGTTTTATTGAAGTATAAAAGAGAGAGAGAAAGCCTCTGACATAGACATCAGAAGGGGGCACGCAAAGAGTACCCCTCACTAGTGTTAGCAATGGAGTTATATACTTTTTAAATTACTTATTACAGTGAATCAAAAGAATGTCTGGAGCTTATAGAGACCTTACTAGAACCACTCCCATAATTTACATTTTAAGATAATAGGATTAGGCAGAAGGTTTTTTCCAGAGACTGTCCTCAAGCAGGATGTATTCAGTTCAGTTCAGTCGCTCAGTTGTGTCTGACTCTTTGCAACCCCATGAATCACAGCATGCCAGGCCTCCCTGTCCATCACCAACTCCCGGAGTTCACTCAGACTTGCGTCCATCGAGTCAGTGATGCCATCCAGCCATCTCATCCTCGGTCGTCCCCTTCTCCTCCTGCCCCCAATCCCTCCCAGCCTCAGAGTCTTTTCCAATGAGTCAACTCTTCACATGAGGTGGCCAAAGTACTGGAGTTTCAGCTTCAGCATCATTCCTTCCAAAGAAATCCCAGGGCTGATCTCCTTCAGAATGGACTGGTTGGATCTCCTTGCAGTCCAAGGGACTCTCAAGAGTCTTCTCCAACACCGCAGTTCAAAAGCATCAATTCTTTGGCACTCAACTTTCTTCACAGTCCAACTCTCACATCCATACATGACCACTGGAAAAACCATAGCCTTGACTAGACGGACCTTAGTTGGCAAAGGAATGTCTCTGCTNGTCTTCTCCAACACTGCAGTTCAAAAGCATCAATTCTTTGGCGCTCAGCCTTCTTCACAGTCCAACTCTCACATCCATACATGACCACAGGAAAAACCATAGTCTTGACTAGACGGACCTTAGTTGGCAAAGTAATGTCTCTGCTTTTGAATATGCTATCTAGGTTGGTCATAACTTTTCTTGATATAATCCTAAGGAATGTAGAGGGGAATAAAGTTTGTCCTTTCCTCCTCCTTGAGAATTCCAGACCCCTCTCTCCTTGGAGACCCCCGGACTTCTTATCAACCTGCCTAGGAACTGACTCTCTCACTGCCATAGCTATGTGGGTTAGATAAACAGGTGAGAGGTACACAGTGAACCTTTGCTACACTATCTTTGCAGCGTTCCTGTAAATCCAAATGTATTCCAGAATTAAAATGTATTCCAGAATTAAAATGCCTCCTATGTCACAGGCATTTCTCCAGCTGGGAATTAAAATGTCAGAAATAGAAGGCAAAACAGGGCTTCCCTGGTTGCCTCAGTGGATGAGAAGTCACCTGGCAACGCAGGGTACATGGGTTTGATTCCTGGCCTGGGAAGATCCCACGTGCCAATGAGCAGGTAAGCCTGAGCGCCATGACTTCTGAGACTGTGCTCTAGAACTCGAGGTGGTGGTTTAATTGCTAAGTTGTGTCTGAGTCTTGTGACCCCGTGGACTGTAGCCAGCCAGGCTCCTCTGTCCATAGGATGCTCCAGGTAAGAACACTGGAGTGGGTTGCCATGTCCTTCTCCAGGGGATCTTCCCCAACCCGGGTCTCCTGCATTGCAGGCAGGTTCTTTACCAACTGAGCTACAAGTGAAGTCCTAGAGCTTGGGAACTGCAACTGTTGAAGCCTGCGTGCGCTAGAGCCTGAGCTGCACAGTAAGAGAAACCACCACGTTGAGAAGACCAGGCCCCGCAACTAGAGAGGAGCCCCTGCTCACTCCAACTAGAGAAAGCTCACGCAGCAGCCAAGGTCCAACACAGCCAAAATAAATAAAAAGCAAAACAAACAAGTAAGCAATGGATGGGAAACGTTGTCTCTGAGCCTTTGCATCAGCTCTGCAGCTGCAGCCTGACTTCTCTGGTGCAGGCACATCTCCGGCTGGGTCGCTAAATCTTGACCAATTGAACCACCACACAAACCTTAGGACATTTGTTCTCAAGCTTTGTTGCTAGTCCAAAGCTCCATGAGTGCAAGGATCAGTGGGATTTTGCCTTTAAATTTTGTTGATTGCCGCCAAGGATGTGCTTTAAAAAAAAAAAAAAATTGTCACCCAAGGTCCATCGGATCAGTTGAGTTTGCTTTGCTCTGTAGGTTTGGATGAATGTGTGATGGCATGTATCCACCAATACAGCGTTATCCAGAATAACGTCAGAGCCTTAAAAATCCTCTGTGCTACACCTTTTTCTTTTTGCCCTTCTTCGCCCCCAAAGCCCTGGCAACCATTGATCTTTTCGGTGTCTCCTTGGTTTTGCCATTTCCAGAATGCCATCTAATTGGAATCATACAGTGTGTGGCCTTTACATATTGGCTGCTCCACTTTGGAATACGCATGGAAGTTTCCCCCACGTCTGTTCATAGCTTCTTTCTTTCTTTCTTCTTTAGTGGCATCAGGTCTTAGTTGTGGGAGGTGGGGTCTTCAGTGCCTTGTGCCACATCTTTTGTTGGGGTGCGTGGACAATCTAGTTGGTTCTCCGATCACAGATAAAACCCACCTCCCCAGCATTGCGAGGTGGATTCTTAACCACTGGACTTGCAGGGAAGTCCCAGCCCATTTGTTTTTAGTTCAGTTCATTTCAGTCTCAGTCGTGTCTGCCTCTTTGTGACCCCATGGAGTGCAGCACGCCAGGCCTCCCTGTCCATCACCAACTCCTGGAGTTCACTCAAACTCATGTTGGTCAAGTCGGTGATGCCATCCAGCCATCTCATCCTCTGTCCTCCCCTTCTCCTCCTGCCCCCAATCCCTCCCAGCATCAGAGTCTTTTCCAATGAGTCAGCTCTTTGCATCAGGTGGCCAAAGTATTGGAGTTATAGCTTCAGCATCCATCCTTTCAATGAATGTTCAGACTGATCTCCTTTAGGATGGACTGGTTGGATCTCCTTGCTGTCCAAGGGACTCTCAAGAGTCTTCTCCACCACCACAGTTCAAAAGCACCCATTCTTCGGTGCTCAGCTTCCTTTATAGTCCACCTCTGACATTCATACATGACCACTGGAAAAAGCATAGCTTTGATTAGATGGACATTTGTTGGCAGAGTAATGTCTCTGCTTTTTAATATGCTATCTAGGTTGGTCATAGCTTTTCTTCCAAGGAGCAATCATCTTTTAATTTTGTGGCTTCTGTTACCATCTACAGTGATTTTGAAGGCCCCTAAAATGAAGTCTCTCAATGTTTCCATTGTTTGCTCATGCATTTGCCATGAACTGATGAGACCGGATGCCATGATCTTAGTTTTCTGAATGCTGAGCTTTAAACCAACTTTTTCACTCTCCTCTTGCACTTTCATCAAGAGGCTCTTTAGTTCTTTGCTTTCTGCCATAAGGATGGTGTCATCTGCATATCTGAGGTTATTGATGTTTCTCCCAGCAATCTTGTTTTTCGTGCTGAATAATATTCCGTTGTCTGGATATTCTCCAGTTTGTTCATCCATTCATATACTGAGGGCATTGTAGTTGCTTCTAAGTCTTGGCAGTTATGAATAAAGCGGCTACAAGCACCATGTGGATGTACATTTTCATCTCCTTTGTGTAAATATTAAGGAGTGAGATTGTTGGATCTCCTGGTAAGTCTGTTTAGCTTTGTATTGTTGTTCAATTGCTAAGTTGTGTCTGACTCTTTCGGACCCCATGGACTGCAACACACCAGAATTCTCTGTCCTTCACTATCTCCTAGAATTTGTTCAAACTCATGTCCATTGAATCAGTGATGCCATCCAGCCATCTCATCCTCTGTCGTCCCCTTCTCCTCCTGCCCTCAGTCTTTCCCAGCATCAGGGTCTTTTCCTGCAAGTCAGCTATTTGCATCATTTGGCCAGAGTATTGGAGCTTAGTTTTGTAAGAAACCTGTAAACTGTCTTTCAAGAAGCCTTACCATGTTGGATGCTGTTTGCTTTTTCATACACTTTTATCTTCAGAACCTTGAGTGGCATCTGGCGCACAGAGGACGCTAATAAATATTTGCTCAGTACGGAGTGATAAGATGCACCTGGGCTGTGTATTTAAAGTGTGCATTTCCCAGCCAAACCCCAGAGACTCTGATTCACTGGGTTTGGAGCGGGTCCCAGGAGTCTGCCTGTGTGTTCTTGCCAGGATATGCTAGGGTGGCTGGTCTGAAAATGATGCTTTTAAGTAACACTGCTTTCCGAGCTGATTCTGGTGAACTTCCTTCTGTTGTCTGGTCAGAGAGGAAGGTTTTGCGCACTTCTGAAAAAGGGTAGTTCCTGGTGTATGCTCTTCATATATCACTATGTTCCCCAAGTTGCTACTCGGTTGTCTTGAAAATAAACCAGGCTGCCTCCCCCCACTCCAAGAAAAAAATATAGTTGAATGAAAATCGGTGCAGATAAATGTGAGTTCAGTATGGAGAACTTTGGAAAGCAGGGGAGACCACAGGTAGAAGGAATACGTTTTCAGACATAATGTAGACACTTCAATTCTACAGAAGTAGTGAGCAATGCTTTCCTGAAGTACGTCCAGAACTGTAGGAATACTACCTTAAATGCGGGCTTATCTTCCATAACCGCACTGCAATGATCAAAATCAGGAGCTTAACACGGACTCAATGCTATTGTGTCTCTAGAGACCTATTGAGATGCTGCCAGCCGTTAAGACTATATCCAATTTACCCTTCACCTGTCTTGTTTTGTTGAAAGTGAAAGTATTAGTCGTTCAGTCCTGTCTGACTCTTTGTGACCCCATGGATTGTAGCCCACCAGACTCCTCCATCTATGGGATTCTCCAGGCAAGAATACTGGAATGGGTTGCCATTCTCTTCTCCAGGGGATCTTCCCAACCCAGGGATCGAACCCAGGTCTCCTGCATGGCAGGCAGACTCTTTACCCTCTGAGCCACCTCTTACATAAGTCCTCAGTCTTTCCTGGCATAGCGGGATTTGACACTTTTGAATAGAACAGGTTAATTTTTATAGAACATCTTCAATTTAGTCTTCCTTGATCTCCCTTTATGATTTAGTTCAGGTTAGGCTTATTTTTTTTTAATAAAATTTTTTAATTTAAAGGAATACTCTTAATCTCCTTAGCCCAACGTCCCTATCGTAATGGAAGACGGATGGCTGGAAAGTGTTGGAAAGCTTTTGAGATGAAATTCTGATTTTCTGTAAGAGGAAAGATTTCCATGAGGAATAAAAGAACTGTGTACAGTGAGAACCTTTCTTTCTTTCATGTATATTCCATACTGGGAGCTTAGAGACAAAGACACTGCTGACATGCTTCTTTTTGGTTTTCTAACTTTTTAAGACTTTTTTGGTTTGTTTGGTGTGTACCGTTTTCAAGGTCTTCATTGAATTTGTTACAGTATTGTTTTTGCTTTGTGTTTTGGTTTTTTGGCCTTAAGGCATGTGGAATCTTAGCCCCCAAACCAGGGTTTGAACACACATGCCCTGCATTGGAAGGCAAGCTCTTAACCACTGGACTCCTAGAGAGGACCCTGTTTTTTGTTTTTTGGGGTTTTTTAACTTTTATTTCCTCCCCTTCTGGCTTTTTCTGTGTGGCCGATTTGTTGGGAAAGCCAACCCATTTGTTGTAGAATATCTGTTTCCCAGATTTCTGAGAATGCTTTCCTGGTGTCGGTATAAGTGAAATTCCCCTCAGTAGACTTAATAGTCGGAGAAGGCAATGGCACCCCACTCCAGGACTCTTGCCTGGAAAATCCCATGGACGGAGGAGCCTGGTAGGCCGCAGTCCATCGGGTCGCTAAGAGTGGGACACGACTGAAGCGACTTAGCAGCAGCAGCAGCAGCCATGGAGCACAGGTGTAAGCTTTAGATATAACACAGATTCTAGAAACAGCTACTGAAACATTATAAGCATGTAGCAACAATTCAGACATCCTTGCTGAAAGTGAGCCTGGAGTCACTAAGGATACTTTTTATAAGAGTCTGTCCATTTCTTTTTTTGATGCAAGATTGACGTCCTGGAAAATCCTTCAGCTCCATTGTTTCTGGATTTCAAGAAGGTGAGTGGCATGATCATTCTGCTTGTTTGTGGTGATAACATCCATGTTTCTCCAGCATCTCTCCTGTGTCAAGAACTTTATAAGTACCATCTGGACCTCCTGATCCTGAAAAATCAGGATTCAGGAACCACGCGAATTTACATTCACATCTCAACTCTGCCTCTTTCTACTGTGAGATCGTGAGTGTGTAAATTAACCTCCTTTCCTCTCAGCTCTTCTATCTGTAAGGAAGCGATAAGGATGAGACCTGGTTTAAATAGTATTTGTGCAGATGAAATACTGAGTTGGTCTCAAAATTCGGGTTTTACAGGGAAGCCTAAATAAACGTTTTGGCCAATCCAATATTTTGAAAACTGAATGCAGGTCAAAATCTTAATATGGTGCCTGGCATGTTAATACGTCCTCACTAACCACTTGCTGTTAGCTGTCACTCTCCCTGTCGTTCTGATGAAGAGACTGAGGGTCAGAGAGGCTCCCTGTATGAAGCAAAGTAGACTGAGGGTCAGAGAGGCTCCCTGTATGAAGCAAAGTCTACGTCCAAGTTCTAGCACCAAAGTCATTCCTGCAATACTTTTCCTGCTTTCTTGCAGACAAGCCGAAAGAGAACAAGACAGATTTTTTTTTTCAACTTGTATAACCTCCAGCTGTTCTAAAACAAAAAGAATCGGTGCCTAAAAGAGTGTGATATCTGTATTATGGCTACTGGATCCTTACCACTGTTTCAGCCCTGTGAAACTGTGGCTTCCTGGAAGATTGGTTTAGCAGTGGCAGATGAAAATAAACTACTCCAAATAATGCTATGAATGAAATAGGGTTAAAAAAAAAAAAAACCCAGATATTAAAAAACTAAACTTGAATTTTGGGATTTAATTAAGAAAGCATACACACTTCCGACTTGTTCTCCAGAGAGAAACACTTGACAAATATCAAGTAAGTTATTTTTAGGTTTTGAACTTGCTGTAAAAGTAATATGGGAATTTTCGTTCACCTATCTGAGCCCGTCTGCCCTTCTTTGAGATTCCGGATTCTGCGTGCGCTCAAGTTCCAAGCTCAAGGATTTAACAAGAGCGGGTGAAACCAGGGCCCTCCGTTTCTATGCTCATTGTATTACATTGAGAAAAAAAACACAACCTCAAAATGTGTGCTGTGATGCCACCAGCTGGTGATCAACCAGAAAATGTGGTCTGGTTTGCAGAGAGCCCCTTATTTGGGGGCGTCTTGGTACCACATCCTTTATGGTAAAGTAGAATGCTATACACAGCCAGTCAACAGAGGGCAAAGAGTCTGCAACTCCGCTGTGGCCATCGACTGAAGGTCCATCTGAGTACTTCTCTCCTGCCTTTCTGTCTGGACATCAAAAGCACTAGTCTTGGGCCTGAAAGGCCACCTTGATTGTCACGGTGGTGCTGTGGGTGGGGAGATATGATTATTCTAACAATAGAAGTCGTGAAAAATACAGAATTATACCACGATGTTGTTACAGGAGAAAATTCTATCATAAGCTGAATGGTTTCCTCCAAAATCCGCCTGTTACAGCCCTGATCCCCGCTACAGCCATCTCTGAGTATCCACTTTGCGATTGGCTCCAGGATACCCTCAGATTCCAGAATTCTTGGACGGTTAAGTCTCTGTGTAAAAGAGCACAGTGGTGGGGCTTCCCTGATGGCTCAGATGGGTAAAGAATCTGCCTGCAATGCAGGAGACCTGGGTTTGATCCCCCAGATGGGGAAGACCCTTGGAGAAGGAAACAGCTAGCCACTCCAGTATCCTTGCCTGGAGAATCCCATGGAGGGAGGAGCCTGGCGGGCTACAGTCCATGGGGTCGCGAACAATCAGACATAACTGAGCGACTTCACTTTTTTCTTTATTTCTGGAGAAGGAAATGGCCACCCACTCTAGGATTCTTGCCTGAGACATCCTTTGGGCAAAGTAGTTTGTCAGGATATATAGGTCATAGGCTCGCAAAGAGTCAGACACGACTGATGATTAGCACTTTCCTTGGTGGGTCCGTGGTAAAAAAACAAAACAAAACAAAAATCCACCCTCCAATGCAAGAAACATGGGTTTGATCCCCGTTCTGGGAAGATCCCATGTGCTGTGGACCAACTAAGTCCCTTGCCCACAACTACTGAGCCTGCAGTCTAGAGTCTGGGGACCTCAGCTGCTGAAGTCCACGCTCCATGACAAGAAGTCACCACAATGAAAATCCCAAGCACCAGCCCTAGAAAGTGGCCCCCGCTTGCCACAACGAGAGAAAGGCTGGGTGCATCAATGAAGACCCAGCAAAGTCCTAACTAACTAACTGACTAAGATGATTTCTTTAAAAAGTAGGAAACAATAGAATACAGGACCTCAGGGTGTGACTGTCTTGGGAGAGAAATCCTTCAGAGAGGTGATTCAGACAGCATGAGGTTCTGGGCTGGACCCTAAACCAATCTGACTGATGTCCTTATTAGATGGTGATGGGGGTTTAGACACACAACGGGAGACCCTGGGGGGCCTCTGACACATGGAAAAGACCAAAGACAGGGGGGAGACAGTCATCTGCAATGCCAGGAGAGAGGACTCAGGAGGACAACCTTGATCTTGGAACTCCGGCCCCCCAAAGCGTAACATGATAGATGTCTTTCGTGTCAGGCCCCCCAGTCTGTGGAATTTTGTTTCAGCAGCCCGTGTTGACTGATACACCCTCCTGGTTGTGTGAACGTGAAATGATCACACATTGAAACTTTGTGGTGGTTAACCTGATGTCCACAAGGGTGGGCTAAGTGATGCTTAAGTCGCTGGTGCCACATGGCTTCTGAGTGTGTCTGCCAGGCAGGTCTCTGATAGAGGCGCCGTGAAGTGAAGGCATTTTAGAGAAAGTGGAGACTGCCCTTCCCATATCTCCTGCCCCCTTCCACACACATGTGGCCTTCCCGGCAGCTACCAAAGACAGGGGGGAGACAGTCATCCGGAATGCCAGGAGAGAGAGCTCAGGAGGACAACCTTGATCTTGGAACTCTGGCCTCCCAAAGCATAACATGATAGATGTCTTTCGTGTCAGGCCCCCCAGTCTGTGGAATTTTGTTTCAGCAGCCCATGTTGACTGATACACCCTCCTGGTTGTGTGAACGTGAAATGATCACACATTGAAACTTTGTGGTGGTTAACCTGATGTCCACAAGGGTGGGCTAAGCGATGCTTAAGTCGCTGGTGCCACATGGCTTCTGAGTATGTCTGCCAGGCAGGTCTCTGATAGAGGCGCCGTGAAGGCATTTTAGAGAAGTGGAGACTGCCCTTCCCGTATCTCCTGCCCCCTTCCACACACATGTGGCCTTCCCGGCAGCAGGTTGCCACAAAGCCCCGTCTGCAGGCTTAATCTGGCCCCTCGTCTTTATGATAAGAAGGCTGGCTGCCATCTGTTTTGGAGAATCTACTTCGATTTCAGGATCCACTGAAGCTGGTGATCCTCAGAGGAAAAGCACTTCTCTGAATTAGCGTAGGAAGAGAAGTGTGCACAGCCCAGGTGCATGACTGAGAAATTCCCCGTCACTATCGTTGGCAGACGGCATTGTGCCTTTCAACCAACCAGCATTTCCGCAGGGTGGGCACTCTGCAGCGGGTGATACCCCGTGTCAATGGGGGTCAGAACAGAAATCCAAGGTTCTGAGTGTCCCGCCATGAGCTGTCTCCCATTCAGGAGGTGGGAGCTTTCTTCCTGCCGGCAAATCCTGATGCAGACACTGGGGATCACCTCTTTGGAGCCAGAAGCATCTCTGCTAGTGTTACGAACTATCATGGAACAAGGAGATCCAACCAGTCCATCCTAAAGGAAATCATCCCTGGATATTCAGTGGAAGGACTGATGCTGAAGCTGAAGCTCCAATACTTTGGCCACTTGATGCAAAGAACTGACTTGTTGGAAAAGACCCTAATGCTGGGAAAGATTGAAGGTGGGAGGAAAAGCGAATGACAGAGGATGAGATGGTTAGATGGCATCACCGACTCAATGGACATGAATTTGAGCAAGCTCTGGGAGTTGGTGATGGGCAGGGAAGCCTGACATGCTGCAGTCCGTGGGGTTGCAGAGTCAGATATGACTGAGGGACTGAACAACAGAAATGAAAATGCAGTATGATTATTGCTGCCAAAGTTTGGCCGCTGTTGACCGGTGCTTGGTTAAATCTTGGAGACAGTTTTGGGTGAAGTAGAAAGAAACAACACTGTTGCTTTTCCAGGCAGAAGGGGCCACAGTAAGGCTAATGCCCTCAAGATCAAGACTGTGTGTCTCCTCTGGAGAGGATATTTGTGAAAGGAGTGCAGTTGTGCAATGGTATGAGCATTCTTTGGCATTGCCTTTCTTAGGAATTGGAATGAAAACTGACCATTTTCCGTCCTGTGGCCACTGCTGAGTTTTCCAAATTTGCTGGTATATTGGGTGCAGCACTTTCACAGCATCATCTTTCAGGATTTGAAACAGCTCCACTGGAATTCCATCCCCTCCACTAGCTTTGTTAGTAGTGATGCTTCCTAAGGCCCACTTGACTTCGCATTCCAGGATGTCTGGCTCTAGGTGAGTGATCACATCATAGTAATTATCTGGGTCATGAAGATCTTTTTCGTATAGTTCATCTGTGTATTGTTGCCACCTTTTTTTTTTTTTTTTTTACTATTTTCTGCTTCTATTAGGTCCATACCCTTTCTGTCCTTTATTGAGCCCATCTTTGCATGAAGGGCTTCCCTGGTGGCTCAGAGGTTAAAGCATCTGCCTGGAATGCAGGAGACCCAGGTTGGATCCCTGGGTTGGGAAGATCCCCTGGAGAAGGAAATGGCACCCCACTCCAGTACTCTTGCCTGGAGAATCCCATGGAGGGAGGAGCCTGGTAGGCTACAGTCCATGGGGTCGCAAAGAGTCGGACACGACTGAGTGACTTCACTTTCACTTTCACTTTGCATGAAATGTTCCCTTGGTATCTCTAATTTTCTTGAAGTGATCTCTAGTTTTTCCCATTATATTGTTTTCCTCTATTTCTTTGCATTGATCACTGAAGAAGGAAGCATCTGCCTGGAATGCAGGAGACCCAGGTTGGATCCCTGGGTTGGGAAGATCCCCTGGAGAAGGAAATGGCACCCCACTCCAGTACTCTTGCCTGGAGAATCCCATGGAGGGAGGAGCCTGGTAGGCTACAGTCCATGGGGTCGCAAAGAGTCGGACACGACTGAGTGACTTCACTTTCACTTTCACTTTGCATGAAATGTTCCCTTGGTATCTCTAATTTTCTTGAAGTGATCTCTAGTTTTTCCCATTATATTGTTTTCCTCTATTTCTTTGCATTGATCACTGAAGAAGGATTTCTTATCTCTCCTTGTATTCCTTGAAATTCTGCATTCAAATGGGTATATCTTTCCTTTTCTCCTTTGCTTTTCACTTCTTTTCTTTTCACAGCTATTTGTAAGGCCTCCTCAGACAGCCATTTGGCTTTTTGGCATTTCTTTCTCTTGAGGATGGTCTTGATCTCTGTCTCCTGTACAATGTCATGAACCTCCGTCCATAGTTCATCAGGCACTCTGTCTATCAGATCTCCACTTCTATATAAGTCTTAACTGGACTCACTCATGTCTACCCAGCTAAGATTACATTTTATCATCTCTCTTGCCTCTAAGGTGGTGATGTAACTAGTTTCTGGTCAATGAAAATGAATGGAAGTGACATTTCCTACAACTAGGCAGTGCTCATAAAGCTGAAAAGTTGATGCCTTCGCAATCTCTCATTTCCCTTTCCAGGGTTGGAGTTTAGACGAAGAGGTGAACTACCTTTTGCTCTGTGCATGTTTGTGCATGCTGAACCGTGAACTTCCTGATGTTCAAGCTGGTTTTAGAAAAGGCAGAGGAACCAGAGATCAAATTGCCAACATCCAATGGATCATGGAAAAAGCAAGAGAGTTCCAGAAAAACATCTATTTCTGCTTGACTGACTATGCCAAAGCCTTGGACTGTGTGGATCACAATCAACTGTGGAAAATTCTGAAAGAGATGGGAATACCAGACCACCTAACCTGCCTCTTGAGAAATCTGTACGCAGGTCAGGAAGCTACAGTTAGAACTCGACATGGAACAACAGACTGGTTCCAAATAGGAAAAGGAGTATGTCAAGGCTGTATATTGTCACCCTGCTTATTTAAACTTATATGCAGAGCACATCATGAGAAACGCTGGACTGGAAGAAACACAAGCTGGAATCAAGATTGCCGGGAGAAATCTCAATAACCTCAGATATGCAGATGACACCACCCTTATGGCAGAAAGTGAAGAGGAACTAAAAAGTCTCTTGATGAAAGTAAAAGAGGAGAGTGGAAAAGTTGGCTTAAAGCTCAACATTCAGAAAATGAAGATCATGGCATTCGGTCCCATCACTTCATGGGAAATAGATGGGGAAACAGTGGAAACAGTGGCGCACTTTATTTTGGGGGGCTCTAAAATCACTGCACATGGTGATTGCAGCCATGAAATTAAAAGATGCTTACTCCTTGGAAGAAAAGTTATGACCAATCTAGATAGCATATTCAAAAGCAGAGACATTACTTTGCCAACTAAGGTCTGGCTAGTCAAGGCTATGGTTTTTCCTGTGGTCATGTATGGATGTGAGAGTTGGACTGTGAATAAGTCTGAGCACCGAAGAATTGATGCTTTTGAACTGTGGTGTTGGAGAAGACTCTTGAGAGTCCCTTGGACTGTGAGGAGATCCAACCAGTCTATCCTAAAGGAGATCAGCCCTGGGATTTCTTTGGAAGGAATGAGCTAAAGCTGAAACTCCAGTACTTTGGCCACCTCATGCGAAGAGTTGACTCATTGGAAAAGACTCTGATGCTGGGAGGGATTGGGGGCAGGAGGAGAAGGGGACAGCAGAGGATGAGATGGTTGGATAGCAATCACTGACTCGATGGACGTGAGTCTGAGTGAACTCTGGGAGTTGGTGATGGACAGGGAGGCCTGGCGTGCTGTGATTCATGGGGTCGCAAAGAGTCAGACACAACTGAGCGACTGAACTGAACTGAAGTCACTTCAGTCCTGTCTGACTCCTGTGACCCTATGGACTGTAGCCCACTGGGTTCCTCTGTCCATGAGATTCTCCAGGCGAGAATATTGGAGTGGGTTGTCACGCCCTCCTCCAGGGGATCATCCTGACCCAGGGATCAAACCTGCATCTCTTCTGTCTCCTGCGTTGACAGGTAGGTTCTTTATCATCAGTTCAACCTAGGAAGCCCTTTGCTCTGTGGATAAGGGCACTATTCTAGCAGTGGGTGGAGAAGCCAATGGCACCCCTCTCCAGTACTCTTGCCTGGAAAATCCCATGGACAGAGGAGCCTGGTGGGCTGCAGTCCATGGGGTCGCTAAGAATCAGACATGACTGAGCATCTTCACTTTCACTTTCCACTTTCATGCATTGGAGAAGGACATAGCAACCCACTCCAGTGTTCTTGCCTGGAGAATCCCAGAGATGAGGGAGCCTGGTGGGCTGCCATCTATGGGATCGCATAGATCGGACACGACTAAAGCGACTTAGCAGCAGCAGCAGCTAGCAATGGGAGAGGAACAAGATGGAAAACATCTGTGTCTCTAAAACAGTGGAGATGGCACAGCAGCTCTGTAACAGAAACAGACTACCAATTAAAAGGGAAGTAAAGAACTTTTTAAAGATACTTTGTTTTTTAGTCCTTAATTACAGCGTTTAGTCTTTATTCTAACCATCATCCATAACTTACCCCCAAATTTGAAGTAAAATTCTAATTTTACACACAGTCTCTGTGTGTGCATGTTTTCAGCATATGCGTATGTATATTTATAGTTTTTAGAATTATTATTTTAAAAGTTTAAACTAAGACAAAGATAAATATAGTGCTAAAGGTTAGTATAGAAATATAATTTTATATGTGAGCTTTCAACTTTCTACAGATTTTAAAATCAGTTCCTAGAACTTTAGGAATGTATTCTACATTTACAAATGTGTCTTTAACAGTGCTTTCTAATTTTGTTAATAACTGTGTAGTGTGAGTAAATACTTGTTCTTAAGGGAAAAATAAATGTCTAGATTGAATGATGACTGTGTGAGAATAAGGTTCAAAAAGTTCTGGGTATTTTACCAATCTATATCCTGAATATTCTTCAACTGTAATTACATAAACTGTCTCCTTTATCCTTCACAACAAAATTTATTTTAGCAAAAACTAAAATAAATAATAAGATGCAAAAGAATATGGACAGATAAGAATATAGTAGATAACGTCTGATTTTTTTTGTTCTGTTGAGGAAAATGCAAGCCATTTTTTTTTTCTACTTAGAAAAAAAACGTCTGTGGTGCTTTTCAAAAGCATGTGACTTTTTAATAGAGTTTCTAGCATTAATCCAGACCCTGAGGCTCTAATACGTGATACCCAATGCCTCTAATACTTGGTACCCTGTGCACAGATGAGAAATTTGAGGCAGAGGGCCATGAAATAACTTGCAAAACAGCCTGAATTTAGGAAACAAAATGATCTGGGATTTAAACAAGCAATCTTGCTACAGAGTAAGCTTTGCTTCTTCTACCATCTGAGGGTTGCATCCAACAAGCCATTTGTCATGGGACTTTTCGCCCAACAAGATTTGAGAAACATGAGAGTGAACCATCAAATGTACAAAATATCCTCTTCTTATTAACAAATTATGAAAGGCTAAATCTAAATTGTATATGCTTATATATAAATGTATACCTATATTTTATATGCTTATAATGTCATAGCAACACTATTCTAGTAAATGTTAGTACTACTTCCTGGGAACAGGCAGAGGTGAACATACCTTTTTCTGAAAAATCTGTTCAAATCTAGGAGAGTCTGCAAGTTGGAGAAGTTTGTATCAGGAGACATAATTAGGGCACTGTGATTAAGTATATTAAATATTTGAGTTGGATAGATATTTAAGTAGATATATATTTAAATTAGTAGTCAAATGATTTAATCACGATAATAATAAAATGTGCAAAGAATTACGAATTGGATACTTCATCTTTGGATCTCAAATAAGTCATTTAATAGGTGTTGAGAATGGACAAAAATAAAGACCTTTTCCTCTCTCTGCTTCTAAAACTTTGATTTAATAATACCTACTCTTTAGGATCATGAAGTGAAGTGAAGTGAAGTCACTCAGTGGTGTCTGACTCTTTGCGACCCCATGGACTGTAGCCCACCAGGCTCCTCCGTCCCTGGGATTCTCCAGGCAGGAATACTGGAGTGGGTTGCCATTTCCTTCTCCAGGAGATCCTCCCAACCCAGGGATTGAACATGGGTCTCCTGTATTGCAGGCAGACGCTTTACCATCTGAGCCACCAGGGATCATGATCAATATTAAATGAGATAAAATTATGTAAAAGTGATACAGATAGAGTACAGTTACACAGGTAGTTTTAGAAATTCCACTAGGGCATTATAAATGGAGAGGGAGCTTTAGAGAACTTCAGGAGATCACTGTAAGGTAATGATTACTCAGGAAAACTGTCAGAACTTCAGGAAATGAAGCAGGCTTGCCTAACAATAAAGCCATAAATAAAAGCACAAGATTTGCCCCAAGCCATTAAGTGAAAAAATGAGGCTTGCATCCCCGTGGTGGATGCATCCCGGTGGTGGAGATCAGCAGTGCAATGATCTTTTGGTCATGCACTTCTACGTGTATCAAGGATAGGAATATAAGGGAAAGTCACCTTTTCAAAGTAGAAAGTAATCCTTCGGTCATGTCCAGTTCTTTGCAACTCCATGGACTGTCGCCTACTGGGCTCTCTCTATATGGGATTTTCCAGGCAAGAATACTGGAGTGGGTAGCCATTCCCTCTCCAGGGGATCTTTCTGACCCCGGGATGGAACCCTTCTTTATCTTCTGAGACACCAGGGAAGTCTTTCCAAAGTAGAAGATCCACGTTAAATGGAAACCTGAGATGATTAATTAACATATTTGAGTACATGTTCCCATCTTTCTACTGATTTGAAAAGTTCTGTGACAGTCCTGGTTTGCCCATATAGGGTCAAGCACTCTTTCACCCAGTGTGAAGGAGAAGCTCGTGATGTGAGCCTGATGTCTGCTCAGAGAATGAGGAGAAGGTGGTGTTCTCTCCCTATGCACTTTTCCTTTGATTGTAAGAACGGAGCCCAATTAGCTCTCAGGGCAGAGACCTCTTGCTTGCCCACTTATGTTCTTCACAGACATCCTATATTAATAAATCTACTTGTTGCTGCTATTCAGTCACCCAGTTGTGTCTGACTAATTGAGACCCCATGGACTGCAGCACGCCAGGCCTCCCTGTCCCTCACCATCTCCAGAAGCTTGCCCTAGTTTATGTCCATTGCATTGTTGATGCCATCCAGCCATCTCATCCTCTTCTCCTTCTACCCTCAATCTTTCCCAGCATCAGGGACTTTTCCAATGAGTCATCTGTTTGCATCAGATGACCAAAATACTGGAGCTTCATCAGCATCAGTCCTACCAATGAATATTCAGGGTTGATTTCCCTTAAGACTGACAGGTTTGATCTCTTTGCTGTCCAAGGGACCTTCAGGCGTCTTCCCCAGCACCACAGTTCAAAGGCATCAATTCTTTGGCGTTCTGCCTTCTTTATGGTCCAGCTCTCACAACAGTATGTAACCTCTGGGAAGACCATAGCCTTGACTATACGGACCTTTGTGGGCAGAATAATGTCTCTGCTTTTCAACACTCTGTTTCAGCTTGTTTGTCACAGCTTTCCTGCCAAGAAGCAATAATCTTCTGATTTCATAGCTGCAGTCACCACTCAAAGTGATTTTAGAGCCCAAGAAGAGGAAATGTGTTCCTACTTCCACCTTTTCCCCTTCTATTTGCCTGAAGTAATGGGGCCGGATGCCATGATCTTAGGTTTTTTTAAATATTTAGTTTCAAGTCAGCTTTTTCATTCTCCCCCTTACCTTCATCAAGAGGCTCTTCAGTTCCTCTTAGACTTCTTGCCTATCACTTTGCCTCTCACTAAATTCCTTCTGTGAGGAGACATAAAGAACCTGAACTTCATTAAGTCTTTAGACAAGTTGTGCAATTTCAATCGGAAGATTGTGGGTTCAAGTTTCACATGAGGTGTGGCTTCAAATGCACCTCATACTGTTCAAGATCCATAACAATACTTAAGAAATCTTCACCCTTGCAACCTCCTGCGTGATCATGTTGGTTGATTACATATGTATATATAGTCTTAATTTTAAATTCTTAATTCCTACAGCTTCTAATGAATCTTACCTATTTCTTTTTACTGTGGTAAAGTTGAATTATCTGGTCAGTAAAAAATTCATGTAGTTCTTCTTTTCTATGATAGTAAACATAAAATAGTAAAAGTGAAGATATTTTTCCTTTTGAGATTTATTCTCTTCACAATAGACTATCATATACATTGTGATTTACATGGAACAATGATATGACCCAGAAGCATATTTGTCTGTGTGATACAGTTCTAACACTGGTTCTTATGCTGTTACAGCTGCATTTTTTTCTTTCTGATTGCAGATATATGGATAATCAGAGTTCTTAATGTGTGTGTGTGTTTTTTTTAATGTGTGTGTGCTCAGTCATGTCCAATCTTTTGCCACCCCATGGACTGTAGCCCACCAGACTCATTTGTCCATGGAATTTTTCAGGCAAGAATATTGGAGTGGGTTGCCATTTCCTACTCCAGGGGATCTTCCTGACCCGGGGTTTGAACCTGCATCTTCTTCGTATCCTGAACAAGCAGGGGATTCTTTACCACTGTGTCACCCGGGAAGCCCAGAGTTCTCTTAATACAGTGAGTAAACCGGGTTTGTTTCTAATAGGAATCACAGAATCTTCACTCTCCTAGTTCTATTGTTTCCCAAACTCAAAAAAAACATTATATGTTTAAAAAAATATGGTTTCTAGTAGACATGATTATGTCATGTTATTTCATACAAGTCCAGTGGTTAGGAATCCACCTGCCAATGTAGGGGACACAGGTGTGATTCCTGGTCAGGGAAGACCCCACCTGCTATGGAGCAACTGAGGCTGTGCGCCACAACTACTGAGCGCATGCGCTCGAGAGCCTCTGTTCTGCACCTGGGGAAGAGCTCCTGCTCACCTCAGCTAGAGAAAGCCCACGCACAGCAACAACCCCAGCACAGCCAAAAATAAACAAACAAAAATTTAAAGAAAAGAATCTCTGAAAGTGTATTATTTGAGCTGTCTTTAAACGGACTTGGTGATATCTGACTAAATTCTCAATCTTGTTCTTAATTGTGATGGTGACAGAGGAAGGTGTTTGTGATTCTAGAATTACCCCTTTTCACATCACATAGCAGAACAGGATTTAGCCATAAACTATAAAATGACAGAGACAGAGGGGTAGAATGATCATATCTGCTCTACACGTACCTTTTAAAATTCAATTTCACAACAATCTCTGGAAAACGTACTCCTCTGCGATATTGCATACCCCTCTTTGTTACTCTCACTCTAGTTTTCTCTGCTTCTTTCTTTTCTTCCCTTAACAATCTGCAGGATCGTTACAATACACTTGAAAACTCCAGTTGCTTGGATCAATATTTCTGTCTGTTTCATTTTGCTTAAATCCTTCTACACACTGTTGCAGGCCAGCAGAGTCACATAAGCACGGTCACATGCTTTTCTGTTGCTAAGGGCAACACTACAGATGGCAAAAACTGGCTATTGTACATCACATGTTACACACCCAGACGCACGATGGCTTGAAACAGCTTAAACCATTCAAGGGCAGTTTGCCTCTAATAAGTGTTAGGATTTTATATTCCATGTGATCACACGACCTTTAAATACTATGTGGAATCCAGTTAACTAAAATGACTTTCTCTCTGTGACAGCAATTAATTGCATTTGTGACTCGGCTAAACTTCTTTCAAAGACAATAAGAAACATATAGAATATGTAATATACATGCTTATGTGTAAAAAGTTTATATTGTCAAGTTTATATTACATTTGAATTTCTAATGTCCATATCTCTGCTAAGTCCATTGTATCGTGTATGTTGTCTTTTGATTTTACTTTGAATAAAATCATTCAGATTTGAGGATCCCATATTCTTCTAAGAATACTTACTACTGGAGATCCATGTGTGTGTGTGTGTGTGTGTGTGTGTGTGTGTGTGTATAAGCAGATGACATTTATTACATAAATATATACATATATAAAATCATATAAAATTATTAAATTATAAACCCCTTTTTTTGAAAGAGTGAAAAACTATTCCTTCATGGATCAGAGTTTCTCAGTGCTTGGATTTGCCTAGATTTTGTTCTTTCTAAACAGTGGTCAGTCATTTTGGTGAACAAAATTGAACAGGTTTTCTTGGAAAAATTTGACTGTGATTTTCATGCAATGAAAGTTGAATCTCAAGTTAAGTCTCTATGGATAAAGACAATTGCAAAGCAGAAGCAATTATTCAGCTAATTCAAAAGAGAAGATGAATCACATCACCTAATCTAACTCACAGAGACATTACCTGGTTTCACATCACTACTGCAAATATGAATTCTTAATATTACTAAAGAACAGAATCATATGAAACCTCTAATTATCTGGGAACACAAAATGATTTTGGCTAGGGTACCATTTATCTCTATCTGTATCATGTCTGTCTTCTCCATTTTTTTTTTTTTTTTGATGAGGTCAAAAGAAGATGGATTTAAATCAGAAATCCAAGTTTGAATTTCTCCTCTCCCACTGACTGCGACTCTAAAATGATATTGCAGTTTGTTTAACTGCTCTGAGTCTCAGTTTCCTCATATGCTAACAACATAAAACAATAACAGAGGGGTTTGGAACATTTACATGTAAATATAATTTTAAATGATACATTTTTATATAAATATGTCATTGTCAGGTGCTGGTTTATTGTTTTAGGACTTCACCAGATGAGTATCCATTAAAAAAAAATCAAATCAGAGCAAAATGAAAAAAAAAAAAAACAAAAAAAAAAAAAAGAAAAAGCCACAAGTGAACATTTGAGTTTTGAAATGAAAATATTGCCTAACAGCATAATTTTAAATTTTATCTAAAAGATAAATATTCACATTTGTTTTTACATATAGTTGAAGAATCTATCTCATAGTGTAACAAATAACAGTATACAAAATAAAGACAATAAATTTTTATATATGGGAAATAATCATATCATTCAGAACTCAGAGTCCATGCTTTTATTTTACCTGGCCTACTCATATATCATTTTCCATAAGAGTTCTTAATTAAAATTGGGAAAATTGAACTATTTAGTAACATTTATTTTGCTAATCAGTATGTCCTTGTTTTAGCTAACTGAATTGCAAATAATGGGAACAAATTACATATTTAAATATTCGATTCAGTTATTCAGAGAATCATATTTTTGAGAGATGTAATCATCTCAGATCATCCAGCCCTGTCATATACTGCAAATATTATCAGTGACATTTATAAATGAGATATGTGGAATAAGATTATGAAATGACTTGGAATAGGATTATGATTCATATTTCTGCAATTTTCATAATTTTTCAATGGAGCATGAACATACTTTATAGAAAAATTTCCCTTGAAAATAATTTAGATGATTCGATTTTGCTTCTCTTATATAGCCCCTTTGTAAATGCTCTAACTTTCTCTCAGAGGAGATGAGACACAGATTTTAGTTGGGGATGTTAATTTTAGATACCTGGTCCCTGTGCAGCCACCTAAACTTAGTGTAAAGTTCAGAAATTCAAAGATCTTACAACACTCTATTCTTTGGGAAGCACTCTTTAGAGTCTTGCCTCTAGCAGGGTTCCTCCTGTCTCTTTTGCCTTCCCTGTTTGATCTCCGGTTACTTTAGACATGAGCCTGGGCCCCTTCAATAGTTTGTACAAGCAGTCCACTTGGTCTGCAGATTTTATGGGCTGCAGGGCATTCACAACTGGAGACTGTGAGAAAAAGTCATCGTTGGAACAGGTCAATCTTGCAAGCTGCTCCACCAAACCCCACTCTCTTTCCTCTCTTCCTAGCTGGGCTCTGCTCTTATCCCTAAGTGAAAGTGAAGTCGCTCAGTTGTGTCCAACTCTTTGCGACCCGTGGACTGTAGCCCACCAAGCTCCTCCGTCCATGGTATTTCCTTACCCCTAAAGTTACCTCCTAAAACATGAGATTCCTTTTCAAGTGCATAGAGCGAATTTGGTTCCTTTTGGCCCTAAACTCAAATTTGCATTTCAAAACTCGCCAAGAAACTCAATGCCCTTATGCAGGTGTACAACTACATTGTTTCAAAAGCATTTCTGTTGTATCCATATATTAAAAATATAAAATAAAAACTTTTGCTCATGCCTAGACGTGGAGAGCAAGAGGAAAGGATGAGCTACAATCTGAGGCACAGCAGACCCTGGGAGAAGCACATCTCCAGAGACACTGAATAATCCATCTGTGGTTAACTGATGCTGATGGCTCCCCTCACCATCTGAGGAGAGGAGGCTAGCCCCTGGCCTTTCTGCTCTAGATGAAGCTCAAGCTCCATATCTCAGGATTCCTTTCACTATCACATCTCCACTTGACCCCCAAAGTGAGATGTTACTCTCCAGTCTGGGTTGTTCAGGATTGTCCATCAACACTCATCAGCTGTTACCTATTCTTAATCATGGCAGTGAGATGGTGCTTGATCTTCCCTGTGTCCTAACTGGGTTTAGCTGCCACTAAATAATCAAGATTTAACTAATTTTTGTTTTTAAATTTTATTTTTCTTAAACTGAGGTACAACTGACATATATTTGTTTAGGTGTACTGCATAGTGCTTCCCTGGTGGCTCAGACGGTAAAGAATCTGCCCAAACTGCAGGAGACTTGGGTTCCATCCCTGGATTGAGAAGATCCCATGGAGAAGGGAATGACAACCCACTTCAGTATTCTTGCCTGGAGAACTCCATGGACAGAGGAGCCTGGCAGGCTATAGTCCATGGGGCACCAAGAGTCAGACACAACTGAATGACTAACACTTTCACAGCATAAGTAAGTAAGTAAGTAAGTAAAGTCACTCAGTCGTGTCCAACTCTTTGTGACCCCATGGATTGCAGCCCACCAGCCTCCTCAGTCCATGAGATTCTCCAAGCAAGAATACTGGAGTGGGTTGCCATTTTCATAAACACTGTGAAATGATCACCGTAAGTCTAGTTATCATCCATTACCATATAAAGTCATCAGTTCTTTTTCTTCTCAAGAGAACTTTTAAGATTTATTCTCTTAGCAAGTTTCAAACATGCAATACAATATTATTATTTCTTTGACCTTATCACCCACTGCTTAATGGATATGAGTGAACTGATTTACCAGACTGAATTGATCCTTAAAAGAATAATCTGATAGGCTAATACTGTTAAAAAGAAAAAAAGAAAAAAGCTACTAGTACTTATTATTATGTATAAGAAAAAGGCAATTTTTAAAATGGATTCAATCTCTTATTTGAATTGCATTCAAGAAAATTTAATTTTTCTCTATTAATAGATTTCCTCATGTCAGTGAAGAGTAAAACAAGTATACAATAACTTGAGAACTAAGAACATCCTCAATTTAAAAATTTGATTATTAATCAACCTTCAGTGATGATGTTTTATCCCCCTCTTGTTTTCTCTCAGTACCAAATTTTGTTTTGACCATCTGTCCCTCAATTTCTTTTCAAAAGGTCAGTATTGTAACTATTCAACTGCACATTTATCTCAATTTGTGTATATTTAATGTCTACTATTTTCCAGACCTGCTCTTTGCTATTGGAATTACAGAGAAGTACACAGTAGGCTTTTCACTTGAAACAGATAAAATACGCTAAAGGGAAATAAAATTTAACCACAAGAACCATTTGGAGGGACTTCCCTTGTGGTTCAGTAGTTAAGACTCTGAGCTCCCAAGGTGGGAGGAGGGTACGGGTTCAATTCCTGGTTGAGGAAATAAGATCTCACATGTTTCAGCAAAAAAAAAAAAAAAAAAAAAAAATCCTAAAATACAAATAAACCAACAAAAAGGAACAGTTTGAAGAACAACAAATAAGTACTGTATGCATAAGATCAATCAGACTTTCATTTTTTTTCCAGGCCACAAAACATTATTGAGTCTCTTGTTTTTGCAAGGCATGGTGCTTGATGCTCAGGATATAATGCTGGAACATACAGACATGGCACTTGCCCTTGTGCAAATGAACAAATGTTAAACAAATAACTGCAAGAATTAGGCAGTAATTAAATTATCATAAGTGCTGCAAAGTGCCATATGCTGTGAGCCTCAGCAATAAAGTAACGTAGTTTGAGAAGATGAGAAAGTTACATATAAGTTGGTAGGTACAGAGAAGAGAAGAGATAAGTAAATGAAACAAAGAACATGGGAAAGTATTGTCTAAAGAAGATTAGGAGGCTTCCCTGGGAGAAGGGCATGGCAACCCACTCCAGTACTCTTGCCTGGAAAATTCCATGGATGGAGAAGCCTGGTTGGCTACAGTCCATAGGGTCACAAAGAGTCGGACGCGACTGAGCGACTTTACTTTTCACTGCACTTTCACTGGTAGCTCACATGGTAAAGCATCTGCCTGCAACGTGGGAGACCTGGGTTTGATCCTTGGGTCAGGATGATCCCCTGGAGAAGGCAATGGCAACCCACTCCAGTATTCTTGCCTGGAAAATTCCATGGACGGAGGAGCCTGGTAGGCTACAGTCCATGAGATTGCAAAGTCAGACAAGACTGAGCAAGTTCACTCACTCAAGAAGATTAGGGCATTTGAGGAGGCTAGTGATCCTGGGTGAGGGTGCAGGGAGGAGTAAGAGATGATTATGAAGAGTGGCCAGATTTCACAGGACGCTGTAGGCCACAGCGTTTTGGATTCTAGCCAAGGTGCAGTAAAAATGTACTGACAGAGCTTTAACCAGGGGAGTAAGTACTGCGGTCAAATTTGCCTTTTCAATGCCATTTTGACTACTAAGAATAAACTATAGGTAGTGAAGAAGGATATTCATACTCTGTGTAGTACAGAATGAAGACATGATCAGGAGAGTGGCAGTGTCAGCAGAGATAAGTAAGGGAATTGAAATGGATGTAAGAGTCCTTGGTTATGGACTGCATGTGTGAGGTAAAGAGGAGGAAAGTATGAGGAAAGGCTCCCAGATTTCTGGCAGGAGCACAATGGAAGAGGAACCTAGGAAAGGAAAGATTCCTGTGAATAGGTTTATGCAGGATGAGTCAGGAGAGAGAGGGTTCAGGTGGAGAGCTATTAGGGAAGAGTAACAGTGAACACGTCCTTGGTGCTGGACACATTATTAGCAATACTTATGGATAGCTGAGTATTCAGAGAAACTAGAATTCTTGAATGTTAAAGTCTTGATTCTGTAGGAAATGGAGAGCAATTCACCATCTGGATAAACAAATGACATACTAGCTATATATATATATATATTTAATAAAGCACATAGTATTTAGAATTTTTAAGACACTGAAGACATACAGATTGTGAAACTATTGTGAAATGAATAGGCCAAAGGCAAAGTGTCTAATAAGAAACGGACTAAATAATATGGTAAATTAACTATACTTCGATATAAAAAGAGAGGAAAAGAAAGAAAATGGACTAACAACATGAATCAGTAATTCACAAGGAGAAGTATCAATGGCTAGTAAATATTTAAAAATGATTATGAGTATTCAAATGGCTGAGAATTAAAACAAGCTTTGAGAAAATATAAGGTGGGTAAATTCACAGAAGAATAAAGAGAAAGGAGAGAAGACTGAAGACTAAACTTAAGGTCTTCCTGGTCCCAAACTGGCTTTTAGCGTTCTCTATAATAGAGATAATAGGATTTGTAGTTAAAGTCAGTAACTAGAAAGCTAATGTTTTTTAACAGCTGCATATACACTCACTAGATGAGATTATAAATTAACTTGTTTAAAGCTATTTACTTGAGTTATTTCTGGGCATTGTGCCTTTAGTGAAGAGACATGCCAGATATAATTTATATTATGTAGGTATTAAGGACAAATCTTGTGATGCTGTTGGCCTGTGTTTCAAAAAAAATTTTTTTTTATTTAAAAAAAATTCCTGAATTATGCTTTTTAGTGATTACTTGGTCAACTGGGTTTTACTTTGGATTAATTAATTTCAGAACCTAGTATCTTATGACTCTACACGAAGACTGTTAATTGGAGATAATTTGCTAACTATTGGTTCAGTAGGGGAGGTACCATAAAACCTATTATAGAACTTGCTTTCTAGGAATTTATAATTCTTTTTGAAAATATTTCAAATACAAATACATAATCAGTGTTTGTAATTTTAAAATGAAATTATTTTGCTTAAAATTATTGTACCAATGTAAGTGATATATTATTTGTTACCATAAAACTTATAAATATCTTACCTTCCTCCATTAGAATATGAGTGGGAACAGACTATTGTGCCTGATTTTACTAAAGACTAACAATGAGTTGCTTAGTAAGCAATAATTGAGTGTATGATGCATATGTTACCATCTGTTATCTCAGAAAGAGGTCCATAACAAAGATATGTGATACTAATATTTTTTTTAATGGAAACAGTGTCAGACTTTATTTTTGCGGGCTCCAAAATCACTGCAGATTGTGACTGCAGCCATGAAATTAAAAGACGCTTACTCCTTGGAAGAAAAGTTATGACCAAACTAGATAGCATATTCGAAAGCAGAGACATTATTTTGCCAACAAAGGTCCGTCTAGTCAAGGCTATGGTTTTTCCAGTGGTCATGTATGGATGTGAGAGTTGGACTGTGAAGAAGGCTGAGCGCCAAAGAATCTCGATGCTTCTGAATTGTGGTGTTGGAGAAGACTCTTGAGAGTCTCTTAGACTGCAAGGAGATCCAACCAGTCCATTCTGAAGGCGATCAACCTTGGGATTTCTCTGGAAGGAATGATGCTAAAGCTGAAGCTCCAGTACTTTGGCCACCTCATGCAAAGGGTTGACTCATTGGAAAAGACTCTGATGCTGGGAGGGATTGGGGGCAGGAGGAGAAGGGGATGACAGAGGATGAGATGGCTGGATGGCATCACGGACTCGATGGACGTGAGTCTGAGTGAACTCCGGGAGATGGTGATGGACAGGGAGGCCTGGTGTGCTGCGATTCATGGGGTCGCAAAGAGTCGAACATGACTGAGCAACTGAACTGAACTGAAACCATGATAATAACATCATATTTCCATCTCAAACGAGGCTGCTTTCCCTGAAACTTTATTTTGAAAATTATCAAACTTACATAAAGGTATTGTATAGTAAATAAACATGTACCCACCACCCAGATTCTGTCGGGGTCTAGCCCCGGTGGATCCAGGGTGATTCGAAGGTGGAGACGGAGTTGGCGAGAAAAACACTTTTAGAAATATGAGATTAGATTAGGAAATAATAGTATAGTAGGAAAATTTAGATGGAGAAAAGAAGGCTGAATAACTTGATTTATGTGGAATACCAATCACTACCTACGTAGGCCACAGGCGTCTTTCTGTTCTCCTGAAGGAGAGGAGGCACTGAGGCCTCCCCGGTCCGATCTTAGAAGCCCAGGCATAATTGGCAGGCTTGGTGAGGACCCACTCCCCAGATGGAAATTCAGCCAGAAGAGGAAAGAAAGAATGACACGGGGGAAAATCAGCCTTTCCAGAAACTGATCCCATTTTCTTTATTTTCAGGTTTGCTTATATACCTTTTTTACACATAGGGATGAATACAGAGTCACGTGGGGGTCAGCAGTCCTGACCTTTATCAAAATCAGGTGCTTTACATAAAGAAAGGTCTTAGGGGTTTTACATCATCTTCTGGCCATGAGGCCTCTGACACTTTATGACTCTCTCTTTCTGATAACCAAAAAACTTATTTTTTCCAAGGGTGTTTTTTCTTAAACCAGGCACCACCCTCCAAATAAAGTTACATTCCTATAGGGTGAGGGTGTAGTGAGTTACAATCAAGAAAGGAATTTATTTAACTCAAGGTTAACATAATTAATCTTAAAAGGTTAATACTTATTTTTTTATATGCTAGTTATATTTATTATAAGGGCAGGGAATATGGAGATTTAACAGCAAAACATCAGCCCAACAAATGAAATCCCTTCACCAATGTGTTCCCCTTAAGATCTATTCAGTCTTAAGATAATGATAAAGTTACATTTTTACATAGCAAGGACACAGTGATTTATAACAAAGTACAGTGATCTATAACAAAGGAGAAAAGTCATTAACTCAACAAATCTAGTATTGCTAACATCAAAAACTACTATATTTCTTTTTCTATATTCCAAATACATTGATTAATATATTCCCAGGTACCTAAGGACATGGAGGCCTGGTGGCAATCACTGACTCAACAATGAGAAAAGCCCTATGTTAATTAAGGCCTTCAAAATACCCCAAACTCTCTGTGCTGTTTATGGTTGAGAGGTAGTAAACAATCATGTGCTCTGTAGTGGCAGGAGTGTGGATAATCCTACCACACAAACTAGTTTGCCAGTAGAGAGGTTTGACCCAAGACACCCTTGTCACCCCAAGGGCAGGGAATTAGTAACAGTTATTGGCACAACAAATGAAAAACCCTTCACCAATATAATTTCTAATCGACCCACTATACTAATAAATTCTAACTTCCCCAAAAAATCTGCCTTTAGTAAGTCTAAAACATCTCGTGCCTCTCACTGTTGGGAGGCTGTAAACAATCACATTTGGCCGGACAAACCTATACAGGCAGGCTAGATAACCTTCAGAGGAGTTCGTAAGCTGAAACACTCTTGTCACGCCCAGGAATTTTTATTAACTGGAGCTGCAAGTTAACTCCTTCTCCGAGAGAAATGGTTATGGGGGAGAGCCCCCCGTAAAGTCAGAGGTGTAGGTGAGAGCATGAAACAGACTCTGATTTTGGGGGTAGATGCTCGGAAACAGGGGGTTTCCTGAGACTTGATCACGCCTTTGCGTATGCCAAGCCTCCTTCCTCATGACCTTTGCCATGGGCGGAGTTCCTCACGCTGGCCCCCATCAAGATTCTATGATTAACTTTTTACTGTTCTTGCTTGATCACATAATTATCTAACCATCCCACTAGCCATCTCTTCAGCATCTTATTTTTTGATGGTTTTTCAAACAAGTTGCAGATCAATATGTTTCTTAAATATTTAAGCATGCATGGTTCAGATAGTAAAGAATCTGCCTGCAATACAGGAGACCTGCAATACAGGTTTGATCCCTGGGTTGGGAAGATCCCCTGGAGGAAGGCATGGCAACCCGCTCCAATATTCTTGTCTGGAGAATCCTTATGGACAGAGGAGCCTGGGGTTGCACAGTCAGATATGACCGAGCAAGTAAGCACATCACAGCGTTAAGTAAAGTTTTACAGAGTAACTTTTTTTTTCCCTTTTGAGGTAAAATTTACATTCAATGAAATGCAAAAACCTTAAATGGACAGTTCAGTAAACTCACGTACCATTGACAGTACACACTCTTGTGCAATCCCAAGTTCATCTCAAAATACAGAAGATGACCACAACCTCAGAAAGTTCTCTCATTTCCTCAGACAATCCTTGCTCCCACCATCCTGGAAATAATCATTATTCTTTCATTGCCCATAGATTAGTTTTTCTTCTACCATAAATTCATATAGATCATTCAGTATGGATTCTTTTGTGTACGATTCCTTTCACTTGGCAGTATGTCTTTGAGAGTCCTTCATGTTACTCATGCATTTTTTACTGCTGAGTAGTATTCCACTCATAGATAAGCCCCAGCTTATTTATTTATTGTACTATTGGTGGGCATTTGGGCTGCTTCTAGTTCTGCACTATTACAAATAAGTTGCTGTAAACATTATTGTATATTTTTCTCTGTGTGTGAACATATGTTTTCATTTCTCTTGAGTAAATTCAGGGCCACAGGGTAGGTATGCACTTAATTTTATAAATATTACCAGAGCTTTTTGAATGTTATTGTACCACTCTCCACTACCACCAATAATGTATGAGGGCTGAGTTCGGTCTACATTCTCATATGCATTTGATTTTGCCAGCCTTTTTTTTTAAAATAAATGTTAGACATTCTAATAGTTGTACTAAAAATGACTCCTGTATTCCTAAGTTATTCTTTTACAGGTCACAGAAAGTGTTTCATTCTAGTTAAAATAAACTTCAAGACACAAACAATCCTATGAAACCAATGATTCTTTTCCCTCTTTTTTTATGTCCCCATCTGCAGGATACCACAGTCTTAGAGGTTTTTTGCACTAAAAATAACAAAGGAACAAGGGGATAAAGAATTTTGAGTAAGACTGCCCCCCCTCAGCCTCTGGACTCCATCAGAATTCAAGAGGGAGCCCAGAAGAACACGTGCTCCATGTGAGACCACCCCTTGCTGACCTCAGTGAACTTTTTAGCCAACCCAATGTTAGGCGTCCTTCTGTCACAACAGGGAGGCAGGGCCATCTTGTCTATTCTCTTCCTCTCATCTCAAGTTCCCTTGTAGTTGTAAGGGCACTAGGACAATTCCAACATATAACAAATATTTTGAATGGTTTTTTTTGGATCTTGGCACTAGATGCAACCTCCATGACTGCTGAGATTTTTTTTTTTTTAGTTTTTGTTCACTGCTATATTCTCAGTGCCTAGAGTATCCAGCACATAGAATATGTTTAATAAGTAAGTATTTGTTTAACGAATAAGTTGCCCTTGACTAAGAAGTCTCATGTCCTAGAATGGGAAAAATTCTTACATCCAGATGAGAAAAGTAAACATACAGGTTACTTAAGGATTTGCTAAGGCTAGTGCTAGTTACTGGGCTTTCCTGTGACTCAGAGGACAGGGAATCTGCCTGCAATGTGGGAGAACCAGGTTTGATCCTGGGTCAGAAAGATCCTCTGGAGAAGGGAATGGCAACCCACTCCAGTATTCTTGCCTGGAGAATTCCATGGACAGAGAAGCTTGGTGGCTACAGTCCATAGGGTTGCAAAGAGTTGGACACAACTAATACCTTTTCACATACATACTAGTTACTCAGTGGAAGTGTTAAACCTTTGATCAGGTGTCATGCTAATTGAACCTTGGGTCAAAGTTGTAATATGTTTAGTATTCACCCTCCTCCAGTATCCTTGACTGGAGAATCTCATGGATAGAGGATCCTAGCAGGCTACAGTCCATGGGGTTGCAAAGAGTTGGACACAACTGAATAACTAAGCACACACCTGTAGATATAAATTCTCTTATGTTTTTGATATTCTAGTTTTTGATTGACATTTCTAGGGATAATGAGAATGTTAACAGGATGTTAAAACAAGATTCTTCTTGTCTGCACTTCTGGGCAACTCTTTTCAATGTCCTATACTATTAAATTAATTAATCATCACAATGAACTTACAAAGCAGGCAACGTTAATACCAGTCGGGAAAGAACATTTTATAGAAGAGGAAACCAAGCTAGTAAAGTTAAGTAAGTTGGCACTTCAAGGTGAAGAAACCAGCTCCAGAGTCTGAGCAGGGAGAGGCTTTGATGAGTCTCTCAGAAAATATGAAATATGTTTCTTCCTTGGACTGCAAGGAGATCCAACCAGTCCATTCTGAGGGAGATCAACCCTGGGATTCCTTTGGAAGGAATGATGCTAAAACTGAAGCTCCAGTACTTTGGCCACCTTATGCGAAGAGTTGACTCATTGGAAAAGACTCTGATGCTGGGAGGGATTGGGGGCAGGAGGAGAAAGGGACGACTGAGGGTGAGATGGCTGGATGGCATCATGGACTCAATGGACGTGAGTCTGAGTGAACTCCGGGAGTTGGTGATGGACAGGGAGGCCTGGCGTACT
>SJXQ01002180.1:0-45382 GCA_006408695.1 Aepyceros melampus
TCACTTCCACTGTGTAATCATAAAGGATTTGATTTAGGTCATACCTGAATGTTATGTATTAAAATATGTTATAATTTGTATAAACATAACCCAGGTAAATGTGAGTGTTTGTGTGTATTGACCAGTAACCTTGCTAAATTCATGGACTAGTTTTAGCACTTTGTTTTTAGATTTCTTGAGATTTTGTACTGGAGGAGGAAATGGCAACCCACTCCAATACTCTCGCCTAGAGAATTCCATGGACAGAGGAGCCTGGCAGAGTACAGTCCATGGCGTTGCAAGGAGTTGGACACGTGTATGCTATTATAGATAAAATAGCCCTAAGGACTTTTAATGAAGCCCGTCTTATTGAAACCCTGGTGTATTGGGTTCTTGGCTATTAAAGCCAAACTCATTGTTAACTGACGCAGATGCTGGCACACAGAGGGAGGCTCTGAAGACACAGACCTGGCTGAGTGGGGACGCTCAGAGCTGGTTTTCATGGTGTGGAAGCAGCCTGGCTCTGTCGGTGACCCAGCTCTGCCCCTTGATGGCTGTGTCCCTGGACAGACTCACTTAACCTAAAACTTATTTTCGTCATCCCAAATTTGCATAATGAAAATACTTCACTTGAAACATTGTTTTGCAAATCAGAAGTGCATGTACATAGTTTAGGGTGGTGACTAGCATGTGGTCCTGTCTATGAATTGTTACTCTTCAGGAGTCAAATATCAGCTCAGGCCACTCTGCCTTTCTCAAACATGATTAATCTTGGCTTGAACCTCTGTTTCAGAGCGAAAATCTGGAGCCTGTTTGAAGTAGGCAGACTTCTAAGGTGGCCTCAATGATGTCACCTAATGCCTGCCTCCTGGTTTTCGTGTGTTTGTATAACTCTGTCCCCTTGAACCTGGGCTGGACCTGGTGACTTTCTTTTTTTTAAATAGGCTCTACAAATTAATTAATTCATATAGTTAGCTACATTGAGTCTTAGTTGTGGCATGGACTTAGCTGCTCAGAGGCATGTGAGATAATGGAGGACAGGGAAACCTGGAATGCTGCAGTCCATGGGGTCACAAAGAGTCAGACACGACTTAGCAACTGAACAACAACAACAGCAAACATTGAGAGATTTTAGTTCCCCGACCAGTGATTGAACCCACGTCCCCTGCACTGTAAGCAGTTTCTTCACCACTGGACCACCAGGGAAGTCCCTGGCGACTTGTTTTTTGATTGGCAGAATATGGCAAAATGGAAGGGACATGAACTCTGTGATTCCAATACAAGAGGCTCTGATTTCTGCTAGTAGACTCCACCGCCTTTGTGGTTTGTATGCATTGGAGAAGCAAGTTACCTTGTTGGAGAGGCCCACGTGGCAGGGCTGTGAAGGCGATCTCTGGTCCACAGTCAGAGAGAAGCTGAGTAGTGGCTATTGATTCAGAGGAGGATCTCTCTCCAGCCAAGCTTGCAGGCAGAGAGACCCCAGTCATGGACAACAGCTACTAAGAGATTGGAGCCTTATATGAGACCCTTCCAGGTGACATTAGTGGTAAACAAGCCGCCTGCCAATACCAGAGATGCAGGTTCGATCCCTGGGTCAGGAAGATCCCCTGGAGAAGGAAATGGCAACCCACTCCAGTATTCTTGCCTGGAGAATCACATGGATGGAGAAGCCTGGCGGGCTACTGTCCATGCGGTCGCAAAGAGTCAGACACGACTGAGCGACTAAACAACAACACTGGAGATGGTGTGGGAGTTGTAAATCAGGAGCGTGTGCTTGGGTACGTGCACATGCGAGCACACACCCCCCCTCTTATTTGGCATCAAGCTCATCCCTGGCCTCTCATGGCCTGATGTTTTGACTTTATATCCAAATTAGTGAGTGGCAGGGATGGGATTCTCCTGAGGGCCCTGGACTCCAGTCCAGGGCGTTTCCTACAAGGTGTGGGAAGGGTTGCGTCTGCCCACAGACAATAGGTTAGAAATGCAACTGGCCTTTGAGGGAGTGAAGAACAATCACTAGAACACACACAAAATCCCAAGCTCACCAAGTGTGGGAACCGGGGCAAGGCAGTCACCTTCTCCGCAGATGTGCTCAGAGATGAGTCACTTCCCCTCAACCCCTAGAATCCTCCACGTGTGCTGTTCCTCTTCTGCTGATGCTATCAGTTCTAACTTCAGAGGGAAAAAGAGAAGCCCGCAAGGGGAGCTCGCTACAGACAGCCAGTTCACTACCCGCTTGTACCTGTCCTCCTGCTCCCATCTAAGGATCTCCCTGTTTGCTGGGGCTCTGTGTCACCAGCCTTCTTAGCGTTCATGGCCCACTGATGATTTTTCTCTTCTCATTTCTTCAACTTCTTTCTCTTTCTCTGAAGACTTATAAAGATTAAAATATGTTCAGTTCTCTCCTATATAGAAAAGCACTTGGTCCCACACATTCTTGTTGTTGTTCCATTGCTACCTCTTTGCCACTCCGAGTCAGGCTTTCCCTGTCCTCATTATCTCCCAGAGTTTGCTCAAACACATGTCCATTGAGTTGGTGATGCCATCCAACTATCTCATCCTCTGTCATCCCCTTCTCCTGCTGCCTTCAATCTTTCCCAGCATCAGGGTCTTTTCTAATAAGTTGGCCCTTCACATCAGGTGGCCAAAGTATCAGAGCTTCAGCTTCAGTGCTTCCAATGAATATTCAGGGTTGGTTTCCTTTAGGGTTGACTGGTTTGATCTCTTTGCAGTCCAAGAGTCTTCTCCAACACCACAGTTCAAAAGCATCAATTCTTCCGCTCTCAGCCCTCTTTATGGTTCGACTCTCACATCCTCCTATAGACTTATTTTTCTCTCCTTTGTCCAGAGCCAACATTTTGGAAAGAGCTGTCCAAACCTGCAGTGTCCTTTGGCTCAGGCCCCACTGGGTCCTCAGTGCCCTGCAAGCTGGATTTCATCCCAACCACCTTAGTGAAACTGCAGTCCCCAAGATGACCATTAAGCTCTGTATCAATGGGCACTCTCCTGTTCTCAGCTGTAGCTCTGAAGCATCTGATATCACTGTGCACTTAATCCTGAAAGCACATCTCTCCCTGATCCCATGAAACCACACGCCAGTACTTTACTGGTTTCCTTCTTTTCTGACTTTGCTTTGATGGACCTGCAACTTCTTCACTTACTCTCACCCCTGAAACAGATTCTGTTTCAGACTCTTTTCTGTTCTCACCCTACATAGTCTGCCTTTGGGTTCTCAACTTTTTCTCGTGGCTTTACTATCACCTGTTGATGACTCCTAAATCTAGATTTTTAATACAGATTTCTTTCTTTGAAATCATCCCCTGGCAACTTCCATTTGGAAGTGCCAGAACCTTATATTCAACATGGTCAAAGTTAAACTCATCACACCCCCATACTTGGTCTTCCTTTGGTGTTTTCTCTCTTCTTTTTATTTTTCAGCTGAGTGGCATGTGAGATCTTAGTTCCCCAAAAAGGGATTGAACCCCAGCCCCTGCAGTAAAAGTACGGAGGAGTCTAACCACTGGACCACTATGGGAAGTCCCTTGTGTTTTCTCTCTTGATAAATAACACCAAAAAACCACTTAGGTGTCTAAGACAGAAACTCAAATATCATTCAGACAGAAAATCCTGTGGCTCGAAACCCAGAAAATCTCTCAAACACATCCATCCGCATCCTTCTCCTGGACCGCGACCAGGCTGCTACATTTCTACCCGCGTTGCCACATTACTTGTCTTGAAACTGGTCTTCCTGCTTACATGCTGGTTCCTTCCCATTGAGTCTTCATGTTGCAACCTGAGTAGGCTTCCTGAAATACAGTCCTGCTCACCTTAAGATTCTTTGGGGAGCGATAAATTAGGAAGTTGGGATTAACATCAATACATTACTACATATAAAATAGATAAGCTTTAAAACATTTCTTAGCATAGGGCAGCTTTTCAATGTTGTTAGTTTCTGCTGCACAATGAACTGAATCAGCCATATGCGTACACGTATCCCTTCCCTGTTGTCTCTCCCTTACCCCGCATGCCACCCCTCCAGGTCACAGAGCACCAAGCTGCACTTCCCATGCTATACAGCCACTTCCCAATACCTGTCTGTCTTATGCATGGCACTGTACATGTCAATAAAAAATAAAATAGATAAGCAATAAGGACTTATTGTATGACACAGGGAACTCTACTCAATATCTTGTAATAACCTATAAGGGAAAAGAGTCCGAAAATCTATCTATCTATCTATCTATCTGTATATGAATCACTTTGCTGTTTACCTGAAACTAACATAACACTATAAATCAACCATACTTCACTTTCAAAAAAAGAAATAAGAGTTGCGTAAAAAAAAGAGAGAGAGAAGAAGAAAAGAAAAAGTAAAGACAAGACAGGATGACAAAGTCCTTCCACAGCCTTTCACGGCCACGTGGGCCTTTTTCATTCTTCAGCCTCTGTCTTTGCACGCTGTGGCCCCTTTTGTTCACAGTTTAACCCACTGCCCCCAGACTGGCTACCCACTGGCCCATTAAACCCACAGGTGTGTTTATTTGGCACACACAATATTTTTGTTAAGTTGAGCCGACATGTAAAACTAGAGAATTTCTCATAAAAGTCCAGGTTTCCAGATTCTTTTAAAAATTGGAATATACATTAACACCCCCCCTCCCCCATTCCTGTGTGGCCACAGCCTGTTACCCCTTTTGGCCGAGGCGTGAGTGGTCTAGTTCCTACGGTCTCCACTCCCCGGGGCCTCCACGACCGTCAGTGACCGCTGCTGTCTTAAGCGTACTGTCCCCTCTGTCTGCAAAACCCTCCCTCTCTTCTCTTTGCCATCTCCAGCATTTCCTTGGGTCTCATCTGTTTTTAAAACGATTTTTTAATGTTTATTTACTTACGGTTGCCCTGGGTCTCTGTTGCTGAGTGCGGGCTTTCCCTAGCTGTGGTGAGCGGGGGCTTCTCTCTCATCGTGGTGTGCTGGTTTCCCGTGGCAGCGGCTTCCCTTGCTGTGGAGGCCAGGCACGTACATGGGCTTCAGTCATTCCAGCACAGAGCTCGGTCGTCGTGGCACAGAGGCTTGGCTGCTCCACGGCATGTGAAGTCTTTCAGGGCCAAGGATGGAACCTGTGTCCACTGCTCTGACAGGTGGATTCCTATCCACTGTCCACTGGACTCCCATCCACTGGATAGGATAGGATTTCCTCTCCACTGGACACGATAGGATATCCTATCCAGAGAAGTCCCTGGGGTCTCATCTGAATCATTACTTCCTCATGGAAATCTTCCTTGAGCCCTATGCTCCCAGGACCTGAAAGCTAAGTCTCTCGCCCGTGCTGGGGGAGCTAGTGTTGCCCACAAAAGGAAGAGAGGTGGGCTAGGAGGCAGTGAGTGACTGGGCAACTCATGAGGAACACGGGCCTCTGCACTAACGCTCGTGACCACACCACGTCCCCGAGCAGAGAGTGACCTACCCAGCCCTCTCAGTGAGATATGCTTTCCTAGATCTTATTGGAAATGGCTTTCTGGGCCATTTTGTCCTGTATTTGTCTGGACCTGGGTTTGTCCTGATTTCTGGATGCCATCCTTATTTACCTTGTGATATGGCGAAGCAAGTTGCTAGCAGTTGGCTGATGTATGCCTACAAGTTCAAGAAAAGGTACAGGAACCCTCCTAGGAGCAGGAGATGTGTAAATAAACAAGACATAGTTCTTACCTTGAGAAGAATGTAGGATCCAGTGGGGAAGACATACACAAAGGCGGATCAGTAAAGTGTGACTGGCTTTGATAAAGGTGTGCGTGCAGGTACAATCGGAGTGCGGTCGCAGAAGTGACGTTTCTGTTCAAGTTATCAGGAAGAGAGGTACTCGGAGGAAGGGAGGTACGAACTGTATCTTGTGGGACAGGTGAACTCAGCACAGTACAAAGCTCGGAAGAAAAGCCGTGAGCAGAGGTTGCATGAGGCCATCCTAATTCCATACGCTGAAAGTACTTATGGAAATAGGATTTCCAAATAAAGCTCCAATACTTTGGCCATCTGATGCAAAGAGCCAACTCATTGGAAAAGACCCTGATGCTGGAAAAAACCGAAGGCAGGAGGAGAAGGGGATGACAGAGGATGAGATGGTAGGATGGTATCACCAACTTGATGGACATGAGTTTGAGCAAGCTCTGGGAGATGGTGAAGGACAGGGAGGCCTGGTGTGCTGCAGTCCATGGGGTCACAAAGGGCTAGACAGAATGAACAACTGAAGTGAACTAACTGATGCTGACTTTTGGAGATTCCCAGGTGGCTCAGTGGTAAAAAATCTGCCTGCCAAGCAGGAGATGCGGGTTCAGTCCCAGGTCCAGGAAGATCTCCTGGGGAAGGAAATGGCAACATACTCCAGTATTCTTGCTTGGAGAATCCCACGGACTGAGGAGCCTGATGGGCTGCAGTCCATGGGGTTGCAAATAGTCAGACAGGATTTAGCAAGTAAACTACCGCCACCACTGCATGCTGACTTTTTAGAATTATGGGGACGGATCAGATGTGGAAGGACTTAGCAGTCTTTCAAGAACTGAACAAATGCAAGATACATCACTCTCCTCCAATTAAAATAAAATATTTTGTTCATCATCACATGGCAACAAGCAAACTCGAGACTATTGAGCACTGGGCTGGATGCTGAGTGACAGTGAGAGCTCAGACCAATGCTCCCGAGTAGCTTAAGAGGCAGACATTAACAAGTACATGCGACATATTTACTTGTTATACATGCATATAATTGTATAATGTATCCAGTGTATGTTCTATGTTAATATCTACGTTTATACATCATAAATAATAATTTAACTGGAAAGTGTTTAAGATAGAAGGACACAGGTTATCAGCACCTAGAACATTTTCCTTCATTCATTTATTGAACAAATATGTAGCTACTAGGTGGGCTTCCCAGGTGGCTCAGTGGTAAAGAACCGACCTGCAAAGCAGGAGACTCAGGTTCGATCCCTGGCTAAGGAAGATCCCCTGGAGAAGGGAATGGCTACCCGCTCTAGTATTCTTGCCTGGGAAATCCCATGGACGTAAGAGCCTGGAGGGCTATGGTCCATGGGGTCACAAAGAGTCGGACATGACTGAATGACTGAGCATACACGTAGCTGCTGGGTGCTAGACCCACTCTGGGGCTGCAAGAAAGGGGAATGAGACTGGCAAAGCCAATTCATTTGGGGAGCTCCAATCTTAGGGATGCTGTGGAGAGGTGACTGCGCTGCTCAGATAATGAATGAACAAACAAAATCAAGCCAGATAATGACAAATGCTTGAAAGGAAATAAACAGAGCGATTTATTTCCTGGAGAGGGCAAGTTTCCATGGTGTGGTTGGAGGAGGCTCCTTCAACAGAGATCTTAAGGGTGAGGCATCCACAGGATGACTGGTGACAGTGGTGAGTGTGGAGGGGTAGAGGGCACTCGAGATGGGGTGACAGGTGTGATCGGCTGGCATGAAGCACACCTAGGACAGAGCAAAGATGTCTCTGCAAACTTCTTAGATGGAGAGACCCCAGAGGTCCCCGGCTTCTCTCCACAACCCAGGTAGGGCCCACCCTCGGGAGTTTCTGAGGACGGGCAGGGGGGAGCAGCCACCCCTGAGAAAGGTGCTTCAGGGCCAGCAGCCCACCCGCTATGGGCTACGGACTGGGTGACTTTTCCCTTCTGCCCTTTCCAAGCCTTGCCCCTCCCACCATCTGCTCCTGTCCCCTCCCCCAGAAGTGTATACGAGTGTGCCACTTTTCCATGAAGCACTTGTATATAAGCCAAGAATTCTGGAGGGTTGGAAACCCTGAAGATCCCCCAAGGCAGTAAGCCCCAGTGCAGGAAGGAGGCATGTGGAGACCATGCACTCTTTGGGGGCAGGAGGAAAGAAAGAGGTGCAGCCAGCAACCCCCATGCCATCAGCTGGAGCGGGGGAGACTAGGGGTCTGAAGGGGGCCCCTCTTGGTCCTATCAGTCCCATCTCTTCTCTCACTGGCACCTTGAAGTTCAGAAGCTTCTGCTGTGACCTCTGCTAATGCCATGAGGAGGAAATAAGGGAGAACACTAAGGGCTTTCATCTTAATTCATTTCTTCTGCTCAGGTTGGGGCTGGAGTGAGTTATGTGTGTGTGGTGTGTGTGTGTTCCTGCACAGCTTCACCCTGTGCAGTGAGTGTGTGTAGCCCTGTGCATGGGATTCCAGTGGAGGGGATGTTTTACATAAAGTGTATGTCTAGCCAAGTCCATTTCCTCCCCAGTCTGTCCCTTTCTCAGAAACGCAGCATCCTCCCTTCCAACCCAAAGCCCCTGGTTGTCCACAACAGGGCTTGGACATGGAGAGAGGGGTGCGGGGGCCAGGCCTGGGTGGGAGCACTGGGCACCCCTGGGCTCGGATGCCTGGCTGATGAAGTCACATCCTCTCCCTCCCACTCCTCTGCAGATGAAAGGCCAGGGAGACTGAGATGTCTGTGGAGTGGGAAGGGCCTGGCTGGGCAGGGCTGGTGTTATCGATCTAGGGTATGTGCTTGCTCGGGCTCACCTTCAGCTCTCCTGGGAAGGAGGTCCAGAGGCTGGTTCCTGAGCGCCTGGAAAGAAAGGCAGGGCTGGAGGGAGCTGGGCCGATGAAGAAAGGAGGGAGGCTGGGGAGGGTATGCAGGGCTGGTGGGGACCTCGGGGAAGTGGGGGACCTGGGAGGAGAGGCGGGAGGGCTGAGAGGGGTGGGCTTCCTTCTGCATCCGCTCAGTGCCCAGCCTGCAAACAGCAACTGCTTTCAGGGTACCGGGGCCAGGGAAAAGGATGACAAACGTGATGCACGTGGTGGAGGAAAACGCTCACTTGCAAGGGTGTGAAAGCTAGGGAAAGAGCGAGGAACTCAGGAGGGGAATGGACAGTGCTTGGCACCTGAGCGCGACTTGAAGCCAGGCAGGCTCCCAGATCAGATACACTGAAGACAGTTCTGGCGAGGCACAGCCCTGGGGTGGGGGCCCAGGCAGGACCTGTGCGCCCCTCTGAGATCCTTCAGAACATAATCTTGAAGATGGTCCATTAAGCATCGGGAGTATCTCATCATAACTTTAAGTGGTCCTAGCCTGTAAACAATATACCTTCTGCCATGTCGACATTTCTTTGACACTGAAATGTGTGATAACACTCTGAAGTGTCTCAAAGAGAATCTAGCTACTTGATGAGAATCATCATTTACTGTAAAATGTCCCTGTATAAGCTCTTAAGAGTTGAGAGTTTTACGGAGTCCCCTTTTCTCCTTGAACTCCACAGAAGTTTATCTGGGTATGATTATTTTTATGACTGAAAATGTTCCAGTGATCGTCCTGTTTTGTCTCTCTGCCACATATAAATTGAAGTGAATTTTTTTCTATGATTTAAATAATGCAGTTCTCCCTGTGTTCCAAAATCTGGGGAAGCTCAAATCCCTTACATAAAATGGCCTGCTGTTTTTGTTGTTCAGTCGCTCAGTCATGTCTGACTCTTTCTGGCCCCATGGACTGCAATACACCAGGCTCCCCGGTCTTCAGCATCTCCCGGAGTTTGCTCAAACTCATGTCCATCGAGTTGGTGATGCCATCCAACCATCTCATCCTCTGCTGTCCTCTTATCCTCCCACCTTCAATCTTTCCCAGGCTTAGGGCTTTTCTAATAAGTCGGCTCTTCACTTAAGGTGGCCAAAGTATTGGAACTTCAGTTTCAGCATCAGTTCTTCCAGGGAATATTTAGGACTGATTTCCTTTCCAAAAGCCCCTTCACCACGATAAAGCTGTGATCCTGGTGTTTCCTGATAATCTATGGCACAGCTTCCTTGTACATTATGTTATCTCTAATTACTTATAATACTTAATATCAAGTAATTTATCTGTTGTTGCTTAGTCACTAAGTCATCTGTGACTCCATGGACTGTAGCCCGCCAGGCCCCTCTGTCTATGGGATTTCCTAGGCAAGAATACTGGAGTGGGTTGACATTTCCTTCTACAGGAGATTTTCTCAACTCAGGGATCGAACCCATGTCTCCTGCATCTTCTGCATTGGCGGGTGGATTCTCTACCACTGAGCCACCTGGGAAGACCAAGTTATCTATAAATTATATGTAAATAGTAGAAAATGCTATGTAAGTGTTTGCACATGAGTGGAAAATTCAAGTTTTGCTTTTGGGACTTTACTGGAATTGTTCTGAATATTTTCTATCTGCGGTGGGTTGAATCCACTTGAGGTGGAGGATCTGGAGATGGACAACTTCCAGGGGATCCGTGCTCATGTGCTCTGTGGAAACCTGCACAGACCCTGAAGGACCAAAGCCCTAGGACTGCATGAATAGAAATGCTTGAATTGCACACCAATACCTGCCTGTGCCTGCGACCTTGCTCGGCCTTGGCTTGTCTGTGTCTGGTTTCCCCTTTTCCTCTTTGTGATTGGTGCGAGCGAGACTTCTGCTCTCTCTGCCTGGATCCCCTCGGTCACCTGGGGCTGCTGCTTTCCCCCTTCCCACCCTTCCCCAGAGTTCTCAAATCTTTCCCCTCCTCTCCAGCTCCAGTGCCTTTGCTCTGGTTCAGAGCCTCGTATCTCTCACCTGGACCACATCACAACTTCCCAGCTGAGCCCGCTGACTCCATCGCATCCATCCTCCACAACGACACGTGGTGGTTTGGCTAAAAGGCAAGCTGACCACTCTGCTCCCTTGGGTAAAGCCCTTCATGGCTCCCAGTGCCCGTAAGATAGACTGTAAATTCCTTACTCTGGTGTATGGGGAGTCTGCCTGCCTTTTGTGTTTAATTTCTCATCTTTCCTGTATGTTCCAGCGTGTGTCTCTGTGATGGGAAGTGGGACTTCCCATGGTGATTTCTACATCTTACAGAGGCATGTGCCCTGAATAGACCCCGCTGTAGGCTTGCAGAATCAGTGCTCAGCTACACAGTGTCATTTGAGGGAGGAAGGAAAATTTTTCTGCTCATTCAAGCTGGCTAAAATTGCAACATTCAACTTTGATTCCTTTGCTTTCAGGTCTTACTCTCATCAGTCACCTTCTTCTTAAATGTATGTATCCCTGAGGAAGATAACTGGTATCTTCATTAATACGGTACCTCAGAGGGGATTAGTTGAACTGTTGCCTGGACTTGTTTTACCCAGACAACTAGCTGAAAGAAGGAGAGGGATGCAGTAAAGAGAGGAAAAAATAATTTTGGAATGTGGCGGGCTGTCTGGGATAGGTGGTCCCGGATGGGGTCGCATGCTTGTCAGCAAGAATGTGCACTGGGGAAGGTGACACAGCCCTAAGAGGGGCTTAGCCAAAGGAGGTCCTTCCCTGTCATGTGTCCCCTCTGCTTTCTAAGTCTGGTTACTTTTGCAATATGAGGAGTGGGAGGGACTTCCCTGGTGGTCCACGGGTTAGTACGCCATGCTTCCAAAGCTGGGGGCACAGATTCAATCCCTGGTTGGAGCGCTAGGATTCCACATGCTACGGAGCAACTAAACTTTTGTGCCACAACAAAAGATACCTCCTGCTTCAACGGAGACCCAGTGCAACCAAAAATAAGTGAGACTTCTTGTCACAAGTAACAGACAGGAGATTATATCCAGCCTTTTTTCTGTCCTGCAGGCCGACAGTAAGACTGTACAACCTGAAAGGATATCTCTTCACTGGTTTCCACTGCAGAGCAGGACCGGGGACAGGCTAGGCAAGCGCTGTCAGGGATGACATTCTGAAAGAGACATTCCAACATCAATGATATAGAACAAAACAGAATGTTGTTTGTTTCCGTAACAATACCTCCTAGGGAGAGCAGTAAGTGTGGGTAGAATTCTTCGATAAGCCTCTTGGGGGATATTTGTGTCCATGAACCCCCAGGGGACTTATCCAAGTGACAACTTAATAATCTGCCTTCAAAGATCATAGCTACTATAGACTACTCAGTTCTTCCTGGTTTGTGCAAGTATGGGGCCAGAGCTGAATTGCAGAGTGATGGACAACATCTTATTTTCCTAGCTTTATTGAGATATAATTGACACATAGCGTCCGTGTTGTTCTGATACATTTATATACTGCAAAATAATTACCATCATACCGTTAGCTAACCCTTCTATCATGTCACATAATTACCATTTCTTTTTCATGCTGAGAACATTTACAGTTTACGCTCTTAGCAACTTTCAAATGTATACTATAGTATGAGTAACTATTATACTTACGCTGTATGTGAGATTCCCAGAACTTTAGTCTTAAAACGGAAAGTTTGTGTCTGTTGACCAGCATCTCCAGCGTCCCTCACCCACCAGTTCTTGGTAACCACCCCTTTACTCTCTTTCTAAGAGTTTGATTCTTTGAGATTCCACACCAAAGTGATGTCATCTGGTATTTGCCTTGCTCTGTGTTAGACAGTATCTTGAATGTTTCCCGCCTTCATGCCCCCTAGAAAGCACCTAGGGTCTCTAAACAAATGCTGAATACCTTTCAGAGAAAATGTGGCCTTACCTGTTCTTGTAAGCATTTTAGAGCAGAGTCTAGCCTGTGGTAGGGAGGTCTGGAGCCGGGAGGATTCAATTCTCAGGCAGTTATTAATAAGCTCATTTGGCACGTGTTCAATCATGCCATCTACTGTGGTTTCATGAGTAATCCAGGCAGAATTTTGATACCACCTCTTACAGTCAGAAATTTGTCTCTTGGTTTAGAAAAAGTGCAGGAAAAGGGGAGTGTTAAATGTTTGGTCCAGGGCTGTATTTGTCTCCTAGGGTTATCGTTAACAAATGACCACAGACTGATGGGTTTAACACAACAGAAATGTATTCTTTCGCAGTTCTGGAGGTCAGAAGTCTGAAATTAAAGTGTTGGCAGGGCCATGCTCCCTGTGAGGGCTCTAGGGAAGGGTCATTCCTGCTTCTCCTGGTGTCTCCTGCTGGCTCCTGGGGTTCCTTGGTTTGTGGCAGCATAATTCCAGCCTTTGCCTCCATCTCCACGTGGTTTTCTTCCTTTGGCCTCTTTTTCGGCATCTCAAATTTCCCTCTCCTTTTTCTTATAAGAACACTGTTCATTAGAGTTAGGGAATACTGTAAATCTCAGACCTTGACTTAATTACATTCACAAAGACCCAATTTCCGAACAAGATCACTTTCATAAGTACAGGGGGCTAAGACTTGGTTATATCATTTTTGGGGTGCACTCTTCAACCCAATGTGCTCCCCCAAACCCTAACATCTCATTAAAGAGCAGAGAGCACTGAAAGATAAATAATAATAACCGTCATTTGTGGAGCACTCGACCTGCGTGGATGGGGGCTTTGGGCATGGCCAGGAAGCAAGGTGCGAGGTTTGTCAACTGCGCCCCTTGGGGTGGGAATGGGGGTTGACCTTGGCAATTGGTCACTATGCTAACATGATGTCATATAGTTGGCCTTGATGACTTTAAAAAAAGTAACCTTTTATCGACACGCAGATATTACAGTTGGATGTTGGATGAAATTTTACTAACTGGACACTCTTTATGTAACCAGCACCTGGACGAGACAGAGGACATTACCACCAGCACATAAACCCCCTCATACCACCTAATGATTGCCCAGCTACCATCCTGACCATTAACAGCATAAAGACTCTTGGGTTTGCTTTGTAATTCACATGCATTTCTATAAATGCAATCATAACAGTAGAAACAGCATGTTCTTTCCCACAACATGAAGAGCTTTCTGTGAGATCATCCACGTGGTTGTGTGCAGTCACATATTATTCATTCTCCTGCTTTATAATGAAACCGATTTTTTAAAATTTTTATTTATTTATTTTTTCTGGGCTGCGCTGGGTCCTCACTGCTACACGAGCTTCTCCCTAGTTGTGGTGACCAGGGGCTGCTCTCTAGTTGCCGTGCTCGGCCTTCTCATTGCAGTGGCTTCTCCGGCTGCAAAGCACAGGCTCTAGGGCACTCAGGCTTCACTAGCTGTGGCTCCTAGGCATGTGGGATCTTCCTGGATCAGGGATCGAACCGGTGTCTCCTGCACTGGCAGGCAGCTGAGTCACCAGGGAAGCCCCTGAAATTGAGTTTTTCACTGGGATGCCCTGTGTGGGAGAGTTAAGCATCAGGAAGCAGAGGCCGTGCGGGACTCTTCCAATAGCCGGTCATGGCAGCCAGAGGCTCCTTGGCCATTTTACACTGGGATGGAGGCAGGCTGGGGACCCTAGCAAGTGAGGTGGCTTAAGAGGCAGAAGCAGCAAGGATTTGGTGAAAAGGAGGCATTAGGGAAGATTAAGAAGGAGGCAAGGGTTTGATTAAAGGGAATTGAGAGCATTTCATGGGGCTTTGATGCAAAGGAGCAGGACATTTTTAGTGTGGTCTTCGGGAAGTTCTCCAAGCCAGGATGCCTAGGACTTTAAGCTGATATTTTGTCTGTTTCACAGAACAGAGTGAGTTTTGAGTTTTAGAGTGTTAGTGGTCAGTAACTGTGGACGGCATAAGGTAAACTACCCCCCAGTTCTGTACTTTAAAAAATTTTTAAATTGCTTTAAATTGTCTTCAGAAGCAAGAGAGAAAACTACAAAGGAACTAGATTTTAATTCCTGTAACTTGCCCACAGGTTCAAGAGAAACCCCCAAATGTGATTTCAAAGTGGTTCCAGATTTGTTACTGATATACTCTGACTACGGCTCTGAACCTCAGACACCCTGCCTGTGGCTTCCTTTTACAGAAAAATAGTAGATTTTATTTAAAAAAATAATAAAAGGAATGAAGTCTTTTATCATAAAGAGAATCTGTCTTCTAAGTTGTGGAAGAGAAATACATCAATATTATTTAAAGTATAATATTGATTGTTCTTATGGGGGAAATTGAAATGGCAGACATATTTTAAAAAATATTCTTTATTGATCTATAGTAATAGATTGGGCTTCCCTGGTTGCTCAGATAGTAAAGATGATACATTATACAACGTTGACAAAGCTAGTTTAGGTGGGTCTAGAACAGAAATGGTGTTCGAATTCCAGTAAGATTAAGCAGCAGAGGAAAGAAGCAACATTTTACAGAAAGCAGACTGCAATGGCTTTCCCAGGGGTAGCCAAGATCCAGGAAAATCTGAGAAGTGTCTGTCCTTTTAGATCTGCTGGGAGGAGGCCCGCAGTGTGAGTGTATATCGTAAGAACAATTGGCTGCTGCTGCTGCTGCTAAGTCGCTTCGGTCGTGTCCGACTCTGTGTGACCCCGTAGACGGCAGCCCACCAAGGCTCCCCTGTCCCTGGGATTCTCTAGGCAAGAACACTGGAGTGGGTTGAACAATTGGCAACAGCCCCTTAAAAGATGGGACAAAAAAAAAAAAAAGCTTTGGATAAAGCTATCCAAAGGAGATGCTATGGCGTGGGAGGAGGGAGGGAGGTTCAAAAGAGAGGGAGACACATGCATACCTATGGCTGATTCATGTTGTATGGCAGAAACCGACACAATAGTCTAAGTAATTATCCTCTAATTAAAAATACATAAATGAAAATTTTTGGACAGTGAAAGACTGTCCATCAGTGTGAAATGTGAAATGCTAGGCAAGAAAAAAAAATTTCATGAACTTTGTGACCCAGGAAATACCTCTGTCTAAGAGAACACCTGAGACATTCATGGAATTTGGTCTCTGAAGGAAAGCACAGGACCAATGGGACGGATGACAGAACAGCCGGGCAGGACAAGCTCGGAACAAGCTCAGACTCGAGGAGACGAAGGACTGAGAGGAGAAGACCTCTGAGTGGGATTTTCCAGCTTAGTAAGATTTGTCTAAACAGCGGTTTGCTTTGAACAGACCCAGAATAATGATTTCGTATCTCCCATCATGGGAAATCCCATAAGAAAAGACCCTGGAGGATTGTGTTCAGAAAACAATTCTTGGAAAACACAAGAAAGGGCGGGCTCTATATGAAATAAAGGGCCAACTTAAAAAAAAAGCAGGTTCAACTGATACAAAGCTGAGCTTGCCTGTAAGAAGCCAGGGACAGTTGAGGGGAAGAAAGCACAGGTGAAATATCTGATCCCTGCAGGAAAAGATTTGAGGGAAAGCAATCATTTTCAAAGGGTGGATATTTTAAAAAGGTCTACAAAGAAGAGCATCTTGAGAAGTGCACGGGAGCAGAGCCATCAATCCGGCTTTGGTTCAGGATTGTGCCTGAGTGATCCTCCAGTTGGAACACAAAGGGGATGAGGGAAGAAAGCCACCCTCTTTAGGGGACAGTCTGGGGTCTCGGCAAGGATGCCCTGTGGTGAGATGCCTTCAGGAGGGGGCAGAGGTGCCCAAGGAGGCACCGGAGCCCGGAAAAATGGACATTCAGAGAGTCTGACTTCTAGTTGGGAAAGGAAGGTACCTCAAAGAAGAAGACCTGGTCACTGGAGCCAGCATCACTGCAGACTGCTAACTTACATGAAGACAATGCGGGCTTCCCTGGTGGTTCAGTGCTAAGAATCCACCTGCCAATGCAGGGGATCTGGGCTCTATCCCTGGGTCGGGAAGATCCCCTGGAGAAGGGACTGGTAAGCCACTCCAGTGTTCTTGCCTGGAGAATCCCACAGACAGAGGAGTCTGGTGGGCTGCAGTCCATGAGGTCACACAGAGTCAGACACGAATGAGTGTCTAAACAACAACAATACCATGAAGACAATGACATCTCAGAGCCTGCTGTCTCAGAGGGGAGACCCTGTGCACGGCCCCCTACCCCTCATATGGCACGTGCACAGTGGTAAAACGAAGGGGAGATTTGACCCTACTGAGTTTAAGTGGACCCCATACCCCTGTCTTCCCTTGCCTGACTAGCATCTTGGCAGAATAGAAATGGCTTTCTTATCCACATCTTCCTTTCCTCCCTTGCTTGAGTTTCTCTCTTGGTCTTTGCAGCTTCACCCACAGAGCCTAGGGGAATATACTCTTGCTCACACATCTGCCCTGAGAGCTGGGGATTTCCTGAGTTTGCAGATGGTACATCATTCATCTGTTGGGTTCAACACATTAGCTCTTAGGATGTTTTTAAGCTGTCTTGTGAAAGACTTGGTGCTCTCAGCATCCCTTATAAGGTGCTGAAGGGTCCATGCCTCTCCCAACTAGAGATGGTCCAGGCAGTGGCCCCAGCTCCATCCAGACGCTCAGAGCCCCTTCAGCTATGGCTGAGCAGGATCAGAAATTCACCATGTGAATGAATTTATATGCAAGCTTGAGGCTTCTCTGTGTTGGAATTTTAGGGAGTATTTTTATATTGCCATTTAGTTGTTCACTCACTAAGTCATGTCCGACTTTTTGAGATCCCATGGACTGCAGCATGCCAGGCTCCTCTGTCCTCTGCTATCTCCTGGAGTTTGCTCAAATTCATGTCTATTGAGTCAATGATGCTATATATCTAACCATCTTATCCTCTACTGCCCTCTTCTCCTTTTGCCTTCACTTGTTCCCAACATCAAGGTCTTTCCAATGAGTTGGCTCTTTGCATTCAGGTGGCCAGAGTACTGGAGTATATTGTCATTTGCTTTCACAGTAAATCTGACGAGCTCTGTCATGCTGTTTGGCACTTCATAATCTGAGGTGGAAAATGGGATATGGAGTCAGTTTTCCAGCTTAGGTACTGAGTGACCTTGGAGTCAACTGAAATGTCTGATCCTGTTTTGTTTCTGACCTACAGGCAACCAAATCTGCTTTGCCCAGCTGTGGTTCTAGAAGGCTGCCCAAAGGACCAGTAGTTGATATCGTGAAAATTCCACTCGATGGTGGGGGCAAAATTGAACAGACCTGGAAGGACACACAACTCCTACTCACCATAAGCTCAGTGGGTTAGTTCAGCCAGCTCAGTGAGCCAGGAATTAGGAATGTTAGCTGGAGCCCATGGAGGTGGCACCGTCCTGCTCCAAATCCCACCCACCTCTGTGAGGGACCGAGCTGATTGGCTACTCTGGAGGAAGGAGCTGAGGGTGATGCTTGGTTCTTCCGTCCTCTCTGTCTCTGCTTGCTAGGGGACAATATTTCTTCTGTTCTCCTGTTTCACCTGCACAGAACCTGCAGCTGCAACACTCAGGGACTACAGGTTGTGTGGATTCAGTCAGTGAAACTGAAGGTGGGTATTCGCAGGCACACGTGTAGAGAACACCCAGCACCAGTTCTCTAAGAGTTTTACTAGGCAGTTTTTTTTTAAATATTTATTTTCGTTTTTAAAATTTTTGGCTGGGTCTTTGTTGCTGTTCTTGGGCTGTCTCTAGTTGTGCCTGGGCTTCTCATTGCAGCGGCTTCTCTCGTTGCAGAGCACGGGCTCTAGGGTGCACAGGCTGCAATATCTGTGGCACGTGGGCTTAGGTGCCCTGTGGCACGTGGGATCTTCCTGGACCATGGATTGAACTCGTGTCCCCTGCATTGGCAGGTGAATTCTTAGCCACTGGACCAGTGAAGTCCTATTAGATAGTATTTTGATCTTTGTTAGAGATACTCAATTCCTCCCTAAGGCAACATTTATAAACAGTTTCTTGTGTATCCAAAGAGGTACCCCACTTGTAAACTATGTGTGTGTGTCTTTGTGTGATTTTTTTCTCCCCTAGCTTGACTTGAACTGTGCCTGACATGAATTGAGTGCTCAGTTAGTGTCAACTGTTGTTGATTCCAGAAACCTGGGAGTTTTCCTCCATATATATCTCTCTTTCGGTTGAGCATCCTATCCATGGCCAAGTCCTGTGGGTTTTCCCTCCTCAGCATCTCTCAAATCTACTCCTTTTGCTTTCCCCTGCCATCATCCCAAGTGGTCTTTATCTCCCCTGGACCAATGAGGCTTTCTCTTTCCATGCTGCATCCAGGAGCCACAGTGGCTATTCTAAATCTCAACCCGTAAAAGCAGAGACATCACTTTGCCAACAAGGTCTGTATAGTCAAAGCTATGGTTTTTCCAGTAGTCATGTATGGATGTGAGAGTTGGACAATAAAGAAAGCTAGCACAGAAGAACTGATGGTTTTGAACTGTGATGCTGGGGAAAACTCTTGTGAGTCCCTTGGACAGTAAGGAGATAAACCAGTCAATCGTAAAAGAAATCAGTCGTGAATATTCTTTGGAAGGACTGATGCTGAAGTTGAAGCTCCAATACTTTGGCCACTTTGTTCGAAGGGCCGGCTCACTGGGAAAGACCCTGATGCTGAGAAAGATTGAGGGCAGGAGGAGAAGGGGCGACAGATGATGAGATGGTTGGATGGCATCACTGACTCAATGGACATGAATTTGAGCAAACTCCGGGAGACAGTGAAGGACAGGAAAGCCTGACGTGCTACAGTCCACTGGGTTGCCAAGAGCTGGACACGACTGAGCGACTGAACAACAAATAATGTCACTATCAGCCTAAGACACTCCAGAGCTTCCCCACATTTGGTCACAGAACACACTTGAGTCTACCTCCTTCCCAGCTCTCAGACCTGCCTCCACTTTTCATCCCTAGCGCTGACCCCTCAGACCCTCATCTTTTCAGCTTGACTCTGGTGCTGATCCTGTAGCTGACTGCCCACCTGCAGCCTCACACTCTCCTAGCTCTCTCTCTCTCTCAGAGAAAGTAAGTAAGTAAGTAAGTAAGTAAGTAAAGTCACTCAGTCGTGTCTGACTCTGTGACCCCATGGGGTGCAGCCCACCAGGCTCCTCCGTCCATGGGATTCTCCAAGCAAGAATACTGGAGTGGGTTGCCATTTCCTTCCCCAGGTGATCTTCCCGACCCAGGGATCGAACCCGGGTCTCCCGCATTGGAGGCAGATGCTTTAACCTCTGAGCCACCAGAGAAAGAAAGACTTTTTAAAAATCACTAAACCAAACATGGGATTCGGCTACTTGAGCCCTGTCAGTGGCTTCTCACCTACAGTGTCGACGTCAGCCCGGAGTCAGGCATCTGGGTCCCCCACCCATCTGGGATTTGGACCCTGCTTCTCTCTCTCCAGATTTACATCTTGCCCAGCTCTGTCTCGTGTGCAAACCCTTTGCTTCAGCCACTCGGAACACCCTGTTCTTCCGCGGTACCCAGGCTGTTGCACATGGATGCTTCTGCTGCAGCTACTTCCTTGACCTGTCCTGCCCACCCTGTTCTGGCTGGGAAGCACCTACTCATCTCTCGAGAATCACTTCTCCTAAATGACCAAGAATAGTAGAAAATTACATAACGGTGGCTTTCAGTGGGTTTCTGTATTTGCTTTCTGGACACTATGTCTTCCGATAGTCTTTGATTAGCTGTCTCAACCATGAGACCATGATGACTTTTAGGAAAGAATCAAGTTTATCCCCACGTCCCACGCTAAGTTTTGAATAATCAAGTAAATAATAATAAGAATGAATGATAACCCATAGAAGAGGATAAATGTTCATGAGTCCATGCTGATATAAATAATTGAATAAAGTATATACACAAAGGGAGAAAAAAGGAACATTTCTTTTTCACAGGAGAGTTCCAATTGATAAATGTAGAAGAAATGAGAGGGGGGGGGGAAGGACAATTTGGCAACGCTCCATTAATGATTGTGGCAAGTATGTCTCATGGGTGGATGCTGAATGTGGGGTATGAAAATAGATGGAAAACAGAATATCTGCAGAGTCTCAAACTGTCTTCTCACAAGAGATTTACTCATCACAAAAGGAAAATGATAATAGTGGAGAAGTCTAGTGGACATCACCTCAACCAAGTGGCTGCAGTTAACATCACCAGGATTGAGAACCAGCAACATCACAAAGCTGCTGATAGGATACACTGAGAAGGGCATAGAGTCCCATCTGTGAGATTCTTGCCAAAATTAGCAGCCTTCCTCAAATCAGGAGAAACCACTGGACAAATCCAGACAGAGGGACATTTGACAAAATCACCAGGCAATACTTTTCAAACTGTCAAGGTCATAAAACAAACAAGTAAAAAACAAACAAACAGAAAACAGGAAAGAAAGAAAGGAAAAGGCTAAGAACAATGTACCAGATTGAAGGCGATTAAGGCAACTAAATTTAACTAAATAGGATATAGAATCCAGGATCGGACACTGGTCCTAAAAAAAAGATATGAGTAAATCAAACTGGTGAAGTTTGAATAAGGCCTATAATTAGCTGATAGCATCATATCAAAGTGAACTTCCTGCTTATGGTCACTGGACCATGGCTATTTAAGCTGTCGACGGTTGAGAGCACTAAGGGTAGGGTGGAAGGGAACCCTGTACTATTTTTGCAGTATTTATAAGTCTTAAATGATTTCAAAGTGGAAAATTTTAAAAAGAAAAAAGGAAAAAGAATTTCTCAAGCACCCCTTGGGATGGCAGAATTGATCCCATCCTTCTCTATGCCTGTCTCCACCTCTCCCATCATGCTTTCTCATAGCATTTATAACCCTTTGTCATACTTATTCACTTCCTTATTGGTCTATCTCCAAGTTCTTTGATGCAGGATATTATTTTTCATCTTTGAGTCTTCAGTGCCTATGACAAGTGATAAATACTTATAAGGCACTCACAAATCCATTCATTCGTTCACTCGACAGTTTTGATGTGCCAGATTTCATGCCAGGGCTGTGAAACTTAGTGGTGGGTTTTGCCCAAGTGGCTACCAGTCCAGGGTGGAGTCAGAACAACTCAGAGGGAACTCTCGGGGAGTGTGGTGGGCGGTGTGATGGAGCGAATGAAGGCTGCCATGCCGGTCCATGACTGGCGACACTGGGAAGAGCTTTCCCGAGGAAGCGACAGTTAAGGGCATAACTAAAAGGCTGGTCAAGAATCGTACAGCCAAGGACTTCCCCAGTGGTCCAGTGGGTAAGACTCTGAGCTCCCAGTGCAGGGGACCCAGTTTCCGTCCCTGATCAGGGAACTAGATTCCCACATGTCATGACTAAAGTGTTCTTATGCTGCAACTAAGATATGAGGCAGCCACATAAACAAATACTTAAAAAAAAAAAAAGAATTATGCAGCCAAAAGGGAAGGAGAAGAATGTTCCAGGCAGAGCCCTCAAAAAGGCACATCCAAAGTCCACAGGGGAGAGAGAACAGAGAATCTGGGAAACTGCACCCTGGCCGCAGAGTCCACAGCAAGGCGAGGTATGGCCAGAAGTGCCACTGAGCAAGCACCAGGTGGGTCAAGCAGGACCTGGTGAGTCAGGAGAGAGAGTTTGCTCTGTGAGAGGGTGACCCCGGGAGGTTTCTCTTGTAGAAGAAGCACTCGGAGTGCACGTGGAGAATGATGGGGGCACAGCCTGGCGGCAGCAGACTAGCCAAGAAGCAATTTCAGTGGTTGATCGGAGATGCACAGCAAGGGGAGAGAATGAAAATCTCCTGGGGTGGGCAGCCAGAGGATGGATATGACTTCACAGGAGAAAAAAGAAAAAGATGAACAGCAATGGCTTGGCAGGTACTAAGCAGGGACATCCTGCCAGCAGTTATACTGAGAACAAGTGTCTCTTGCCTTCTGATCTCTTCCCTGCCATCTCCAAACTCCTATTTTCAAAAGAGAGAGTCAGATGTCTATACTGGCTCCAATCAGCTATGACCTTGGTGTTTGCATTGGTGTCCCTAGGAGGGTCAGGGTTCTGGGGTATCAGTGAGGTTCCCTGGATGTATCCCTTCCGTGGGGGAGGTGGGAGTGGGTCCTTGGAAATGGGGGTTTATGTAGGAAAGGCCTCTAAGTGGGGTGACCAGGAAGAGTCAGACGGAGCCAGCTGATGCTCAGAGGAGAGACATGGCCTTAGGTACTCACATCCCGGCATCCAGAGCATCCACATCAGTGGGACCCGGGAAGCTGCTGGCATCACTTAGAGAGGGTGTAGGGAGAGCGGTCATCAGAGAGCAGCCCACCCGATGGATGGTCAAGGAAGGGAGTCAACCGGTGCAAGGTCCTGGGGAAGGGGGCCAAAGGAGAAATGGACTGGGAGGGAATGCGTTCATGCTGAGACCCTGGAGGCAGCAGAGTCAGGGCAGGGATGGAAGAATCCTTGTGAGACAAGAGGGGCCCTGCTTCCAGCGGCGGAGCAGGAAGGAGGAAGGAGTGGGTGGGGCTGGAGGTGAGGCGGGGGAGGGGCGCCCCAATGTGGGAGGTGGGGAGACAGCTTGCAGGAGGTTCCGCACAAGTTTGAAAAATCTGCTGTGGAGAAAGGGGTCAAGGAAACTGAGAAACGAAAAAGAAATCTCCGAGCTGAGGTTGGAGATCCCGAACCTGAAGCGAGCCCGGTTTCGGTGTGCTGTGACCTGCTTCTGGAGGGGGGAACAGAGACTCTGACCCGGGCTGGCCGAGTCTGGGTTTGCAGGTGGGTGTGGGGGCCCGCAGACTTCTCCACAGAACCCCCAGGGGCCTCACAGGCCCACTGCTCCTGCAGCTGTGACGTTGGCCCAGCTGCCCACTTTGCGCCAAACCTCTGCTCCCTCTGCCCTCTGTCCTGTGTTGACAGAGGGTTCCTGGCTGCTCTTCAGGATGGCAGTCTCTTGGGGCTGCTGCTCTGTGAAAGCTGCCCACCTCCAGCAGAGCCCCTCAGCGCCCTGCAGGGACCTTAAGGACGCTCTGAAGCTCTTCTTGCCTCCTGATTCATGCAGTGAAGGTGACCCTCCACCTCCAGCAGCCCAGGGCCCTGGGTCCCCTCTGGTTCTGCCGTGAACATCCCTGTCCTGGAAGCCCATCCAGCCCAGACACTGGGTCTCCAACCACCTGAGTGAGCGCTGATCCTGGGCTGCCTGTAACACGCATGCCTTTGGGAGACGGACGTGCACGGTGGGGAGCTGGTCTGTCCCCCTTTATGGGCATCCTCCTACTGGGACTCTGAGACTCACCTTGTCAAGCTCTCTCATTTCATGGGTGTGTGCCTGCTCAGTCGTGGCTGACTCTTTTGTGACCCCAGGGACAGTAACCCTCCAAGCTCCTCTTTCCATGGAATTTTCCAGGCAAGAATGCTGGAGCAGGTGGCCATTTCCTCCTCCAAGGGATTTTCCCTATCTGGGGATCAAACCCACATCTCCTGCTCTGACAGGTGGATTCTTTACCACTTGCCACCTGGGAAACCCCTCATTTCATAGGTTAAGGAACCTGAAATGAAGGTCTTGAAAGCTTAAGCACCATCTCAAGTGATGCAACTGCTTTAAAAAAAATAGAAGTATATTTGATTTACAGTGTTTCAGGTGTACAGCAAAGGGATTCACTGATATCATATAGACCTATTCTTTTTGGCCACCTGATGTGAAGAACTGATTCATTGGAAAAGACCCGGATGCTGGGAAAGATTGAAGGCAGGAGGAGAAGGGGACGACGACAGAGTATGAGATGGTTGGATGGCATCACCGACTCGAGAGACATGAATTTGACCAAGCTCCCGGAGTTGCTGAAGGACAGGGAAGCCTGGTGTGTTGCAGTCCATGGGGCTGCAAAGAGTTGGACACAACTGAGCGACTGAACTGAGCTGATTCTTTTTCAGATTCCTCCCTGTTATAGGTTATTAAAAAAATATTGAATATAGTTCCCTGTGCTATATGGCAGGTCCTTGTTGTTGATCTATTTTATTGAGTCTATCAATATATAGTATGTAACAGTGTGTATCTGCTTATCCCAAACCCCTAATTTATCCCGGACCCTTTTCCCCCTTTTTGTAACCATAAGTTTGTTTCCTATGTCTGTGAGTTTATTTCTGTTTTAACTACAATCTTTTAAAAATTCACAGATGTTTTTGAGCAATTTCAAGCTTACAGAAACACTGAGGGGAAAGTATGAAAATTCTCATATACCCCACCACTCCCTCCTCCAGTTTCCCCAGTTATTAACATCTTAACTTACCGTGGTGCGTTTCTTATAATTGATGAGCCAGTATTGATACCTTCTCAACTAACATACAGTTTACAGAAAGGTTCACTCTTCCTGTTGTTCATTCTATGGGCTCTATATGTGTAATGACCTATTTCTACCATTACAGTATCAAACAAAATAGTTTCACTGCCCTAACAGCCCTTGAGTTCTACCTATTTATTCCTGCCTTGGTCACTGGCAACTACCAGTCTTTTAACCATCTCTGTAGTTTTCCTTTTCCAGAATGTCTATATAGACACCATCATATTGTGTATCCTTCTCAGATTGGCTTCTTTCACTTAACAATATACTTTTGAGGTTTCTCACGTCTTTTCATGGCTTGATAACTGATTTGTTATAAGCCTGGCGGGTTATAGCCCATGAGGTTCCAGAGTCGGCCATGATTGAGTGACTGAGTGTGCACACAAGATATACACACAAAAATGTCCAAACTGTAAGCTGTAAATGTAATAAATGCCTTTATGTCTATACTTAATTTATATGTTCTCAGTCTGATGTGCCCACTTCATAAATGAACTTAATTTTTACAAGGCGCATACCTTCAGGTAACCGGCCTTGATTCTGATATCAAGGCAAAATATCACCAGCAACCCCTTGAAGCTGCCTTCATGCCCTCCCAGAGAATGTCAGAGGCGCTGGTTACGACCCCACTGACTTCTCATAGCAGGGGTTCCTTCGGCCTGTTTGGGACTCAGCCTCAGTTGCATCAGATAGAACCTGCTGTCTTTGGTATCTGCCTTCACTTGCTCTAGAGTTCCTTTGTGAGATGCATCCACATTGTTGAGAAAGCAATTGGGTCTTTCATTCTGCTTCTCTTTTAAATTCCATAAGGCACACAAGTGATGGATGGTGAGTGTGCATGTGTGTGTGTGTGTGTGTGTGTGTGCGCGTATGTACACGTCTATGTTCTGTGTATTCCTTGCCCTGCTGTGGACCTCCATCTTTCTGACCCATTGGATTCACCCTAAATTTCAACGTCTTCCAAGTCTCAGATGGCTTAACTGAGACAGACAAAACCTCCGCACTCCGAGCTTGCTGATGAGCCCAAGGGCCAGCCCTACCCGTGATCCCAGATCGCATTCACCCTCAGAGGCATCAAGGACACAGACAGCGATGCTTCACCCCAGGGCTGGGGATGCAGGAGCTCTCCCCTTCCCTTGGAGCTGTGGCCTGTGGCAGGGAAAGCTTGGTAAAGGAAGGGGAGGAGGTTAGAAAGCACGATGGAGGAGCAACTCGAGGCTTTGAGGCTGTGGATTTTAGAGATGTTTTAGGTGTTTGGGACCCAGAGGGTCTGGGTCTTTGGGACCTGAGGATTTTTCCTGTTCCATCCTTACATCATCCTGAAGTGGGGGCACCCAAAGTTCATCATCTCCATTTAATGTTTAAGATGAGATGCCCATTATGATGTCCATTACGTCTGCTTGGCTGGGAAGAAACCAGGCGATCTTAAACGCCTTGTGTTAAGAGCATAGTTCCAGCATCACCTTGTCTGGTCCACTGTGCAGCTAAGAACTGCCTATTAAGGTGCCTAGTAACACAAGGGAAAGATCTCCAGCTCGCCTTAGTACACATGGAGTCCGGGTGAACAAGGGTCAGAAAGAGACTCTGCTGGCAGCTGGCGGGGGCCATGAAGTAGCAGCACCCACCCCAAAGAGCTCTCAGTGTTGAATGAGGCCCCTGCCAGAGTGGGTGGCAGGGATGAGCCCTGGCATGTCGTCCTGTGTTTCTCCTCCAAGGATCTGCTCAGCTCCCCGCAAGATCCCTCGCTTGTATTCTTCTAGGGGCAGTCGCCGGCTCCAGACTCCAGAAACTTTTTTGAAAGAGAATCACCCTAAAGTGCCCCACAGTTCTCCCCAGCCCAGCTCTGCCCATCCAGCCTGTATGCACAGCTGTCCCCCTCTTTGTTAGCATGCTCTGGGCTTGTCACCCCTACTGTCTCCCTGGGGGTCCCACAAACCACCCCTCCTCCACAGAGCGCCCCCGTCCTCCAGCCAGAGCGACCCTTTTGTTCTCAGTCTCCCTGAAGGGCTGTTGGCCTTGCCTGGCAGGAGTGGGAGGCTTCTGCCTTGGGGTGGACCCTCAGTACACAGGGCTGGCTGTTTCCCCAGTCTTGAAAAGTTCCCAGAGACACAACTAGGGACAGTCTGTGGGCCTGTCCAAGAAGAAGCATTCAGACTTGGGGACCAGATTTTGTACCCTAAGACTTTACAGGGCCTTGAGGAGCTCTGAGGATGTGTCTGTGTGTGGGTATTTAAGTCAAGAGGGTTTACTTTCCCCTACTGAGTGCTTTGTTTTTTAAATTCCAGTTGTGTTAACATTACCATCTATTTTTAAAACTACTGATTTATTACTAGACAAGGCCCCTGACATCTAAGGAGTTAGGATCTGTATTTTAGGTGTGCACATAAAGAACATATACTCGGGGGACAGAAAGAAGCACAGATGAAGTCAGGAAGATCCCCTGGAGAAGGAAATGGCAACCCACTCCAGTATTCCTGCCTGGAGAATCCCATGGACAGAGGAACCTGGCAGGCTGCAGTCCATGGGGTTGCAAAGAGTTGGCACAATTTAGAGACTAAATGACAACTGTCAGCATCCCAGGGCTTGTGGCAAGGATGAGTCGGTGGGTACTCCACATCATTTGGAGAAGATAACCTTCCCTCATTCACATACATATCTCTTTCAAGGCAATTCCCGAGTTCCTACTATGTGTCCATCATGGTGATGGAAGCTGAGACTGGAAAACAAACATGATTTTGTCCTCCAAGTCCATCAATATAACAGGACAAATGAAGGGTTAAAACCAAAGTTCACTTGGTGAGCCATAGAGCTCCAAGAATAGAAACCAATAAGCTTCAATACTTTGGCCATCTGATGCAAAGAGCTGACTCACTGGAAAAGACCTTGATGCTGGGACAGATTGAAGGCAAAAGAGAAGTGGGCAGCAGAGGATGAGATGGTTGGATAGCATCACCAACTCAACGGACGTGAATTTGAGCAAACTCCAGGAGACAGTGAAGGACAGGGAAGCCTGGTGTGCTGCCATCTATGAGATTGCAAAGAGTCGAATATGTCTTAGTGACCGAACAACAGGAAAGCTAGGCTAGGGAACCAGGGAGGGCTTTCTAGAGGAGGTGACGTCTGAGTTGCATCTGGACAGAAATGAGTCACTTATATTTTCATGGCACCTTCCAGTTTACAGATCGCTTTTACGTGCCTTATCTTGCATAGTTTTCTCCACAGCCTTTGGAAGTTGCTCTGAGATGAAATATTATCCCCTTTTACATGTTACACATGGAAGGCGGGGCCAGCAGCGCCCAGGGGGTTGAGTGCACTGTCCAGAGTGACACATACACACACACATACACACACACACACACACACACCACCCCCTCGGATGGCCGTCCTGCTTCCTGGTGTGGGCTCTTTCAGCTCACAACCAGGTGGCCTGCACCCTCCACCCCCTCCATGCCTGCTGAACACAGCTGAAGATGGCAACTTTCTGATAATCCCAGGCAGGCTTCCTGGAACCAGAGTGGGGGAGCTGGGGTGGTGCGGAGCGGGGGACACTCAGAATAGCCTGAGGGCCTCACCCAAGACTCCACCCCCAGGAAATCCCCTGGTCTGTGGCCCCTCCGAAGGCGCTCTGACCATCTGCCCCTGCAACCAGATCCAGGGCCACTCACAGCAACTTCCTGCATCCTTCTCTCGCTCATCCCCGAGTTGGATGTTGGGCGGTAGGTGGCTTCAGGGTGGAAAGTCCACTAATGGCTGTGGCCTTTTCTTCTGGGGAATTCCACTCTCACCCCCATGGCCCTTTACAGCCATCAAAATATGCTTGGTTTCTGTAAAATTAGGAAGTCATTGTCACCTGTCACTCAGAGTAATCAGAGCTCTGTTCCCCTTTAAGTTGTGTTAGTCGCTCAGTCGTGTCCTCCTTTTTGTGACCCCATGGACTATAGTTCACCAGGCTCCTCTGTTCATGGAATTGTCCAGGCAAGAATACAGGAGTGGGTTGCCATTCCCTTCTCCAGGGGATCTTCCCGACCTAGGGATTGAATCCTGGTCTCTTGCATAGCAGACAGATTCTCTACCATCTGAGTCACCAGGGAAGCCCCTTCTGCTCCCCTCATGTCTTCATTTCCCCCTCTTCTCCTCCCCACCTAGGCCCCAGGAGCCATTATCAAGGTTTATCATTAAACACTTTGTCACTTCCAATCTCTGGATGAAGAGGGAGTATTTGAATTCTTTTTAGTATGTTTTAATTAGCTGTTAAATACATAAGCAATGGGCTTCTCTGTGGTCCAGCTGTAAAAAATCTGCCTGTCAACTAAGGACTTGGGTTCAGTCCCTGGTCTGGGAGGATCGCGCATGCAGCAGAGCAAATGAGCCTGTGTGCCACAACTGCTGCGCCCTAGAACTCAGGAGCTGCCACTACTGAAGCCCAAATGCTCTAGAGAATTTGGGAAGCCACCGCAACGATAAACTTGTGCACCGCAACTAGAGAGTAACCCCTGCTCGTTGCAACTAGAGAAGAGCCCAAGCAACAGTGAAGAGCCAGCACAGCCATAAATAAATACATTAATTAATTTATAAAAAGCTCCTGCACACGGCAACTAAAACCTGAAGCTGCCAAAACAGAGAGAAAGAGGTTTCGCTTTAACTTACAGACATATGTAATACCTGTACCCATAAGGGGTAAAAGGTGTTGTTTTGAAGGTTATCCCCCCATCCCATGAAGAGATCACACCGCATATATTGTTCTACAAATTGCTTTTTTTTTTTTTTCACTTACTCTGCTATGGGGATTTTCCCCGCATAGCTCTACATTTAAAAAATTTTAACCGCAGCTTAGTATGTGGGTATGATCGTTCTACAGTTTCACATATAGTTAAAGATCAGTAGTATTAAATTACCACAAGGTTCTGTGCTGTAACATAGCCTAAGCATTCCTGAAAACTCTTGCAGTCTGCAAAGCTGTGCACTAAAATAATAAGCTAAAAACAATAGGGTAGGGCTGACCTGCACAATGTGCGTAACTTGGGAATAGAACTCTACCCAGAGTGGGGATGGATGTTCCAGGAGCAACCTGGAAAGCTAGGTCACACATCCAAGGTTGCCTCCGGGGATGTTAGAACTCTCCAGTAACATTGGTGCCTGCAGGTGATGAGCTGGTGCAGGTGGAGGTGAACTCCCAGCCAGGTGGACACAGGGGAAGTGCAACCTGCTTCCTGGGATGGGTCTCTCTAGGGACCAAACCCCAGGTGCAGGCATGCTTTTCAAATCTCTCAAAATAGACCTGAAAGGGCTCTTGCCTCAGCCAAGTCAAGTTAAGGGTCTTTTCCTTTCTGGCTGAGGGTTACCATTCTATATCTGTTGTTCCAGCTCTCCCAGTCAGAAAGAACTCCATCGAAACCAACCAGCTTCTCTTTACAACCTCAAGGGCTCCTCTTGATCGGGTGTTGGGGAGCTCTTTGGCACTATAAAAGTATTCGTTATAGAAAGATGGCTAGAACATAGTAGTTGTTCGAGAAACGTTTATAAAGGACAGGAGAGAGGGGAGGAGAGAAGAAAGGAAAGCAAGAAGGAATGAGGGAGGAGGGAGGGAAGTTAGGATGCAAGACTAATTTAAGGAAACTACTAGTAAACACTGTTGGTTAAGAGGAGCATGCTTGCATCATATCATCAAGTTCATTAGCTCCTAAATAAGGACCCATGATGGATGTCTGAAGGTCCTTGAAGACACTTTTGCTAGTGTGACGGAGAGCAGAGTCTATGTAGGCAGGCCTCCCAGGTGGCGTTAGTAGGAAAGAACCTGTCTGCCAGTGCAGAAGACATAAGAGACGCAGGTTCAATCCCTGGGTCAGGAAGGGCCTCTGGAGGAGGGCATGGCAACCCACTCCTGTATTCTTTCCTGGAGAATCCCGTGGACAGAGGAGACTTGAGGGCTGTGGTCCGTAAGGTCAAAAAGAGTTGGACAGGACTGAAGAGACTCAGCGTGCATGACGTGAGTAGAAAACATTCCTTGAATAAACAATAAGGACCTACCGAATAGCACAGTGAACTAAATTTAATATCTTACGATAACCTGTAATGGAAAAGAATATATATATGTATGTACAACTGAATCACTTTGCTTATACTCAAAGCTAGTGCAACACTGAATCAACTCCACTGCAATAGAAAAAGGAAAACATTCTTTTAAGGGGTATCTTTATTCTTAGATTGTTTTACTTTTTGTTTCCAGAAGATCTTTTCATTGTGAAACAATAGTCCTAGCAAATAGTCTTTCTACATCTGTGCCTCTCTAAATTCATATTCTTATTTGGCAAAATGCTGAGTCGCAGTTTTTTATTGGTCCTCAGATTTGGAGATGAAGTTGTGCTAGTTTATCAAGTGCAAAAAGTCTGGGAACCTCTGAATGTTAGGCCATCCTTGATCTCTAGATAAAATGGTCCCTAAACCATACTTTGCCAACAAAGATCTGTCTAGTCAAAGCTATGGTTTTTCCAGTAGTCATGTGTAGATGTGAGAGTTGGACCATAAAGGAAGCTGAGCACTGAAGAGTTGATGCTTTTGAACTGTGGTGTTGGAGGAGACTCTTGAGAGTCCCTTGGACTGCAAGGAGATCCAACCAGTCCATCCTGAAGGAAATCAGTCCTGAATATTCAGTGGAAGGGCTGATGCTGGAGCTGAAGCTCCAATATTTGGCCACCTGATGTGAAGAACTGACTCTTGGAAAAGACCCTGATGCTGGGAAAGACTGAAGGCAGGGGCAGAAGGGGACGGCAGAGGATGAGATGGCGGGATGGCATCACTGACTCGATGGACATGAGTTTGAGCGAGCTCCAGAAGTTGGTGATGGACAGGGAAGCCTGGCATGCTGCAGTCCATGGGGCTGCAAAGACTCTGACACAACTGAGCAACTGAACTGAAAGCACACTGGAAAAAGAAGTGACTGGTCTATTCTTCAGGTCCTCGGATATTCTGGCTTCATGATGTAACGGGCATAATGCGGTCCACTCACAGTTCTTTCTGTTCTAGAAAGAGTTACATTAAATTTTGTTTGAACTTCATGCTGTGGAAGTTTCCTTCAAGCATAGCTTATTTTTCACAATGTAAATAGGGGAAACTTGGAGGATGGAGGCCCAGAGGGTTAAGGGGACTTCAGATCCCCCACACGACCCCCTGATCACCCAGCCATCTCCCTGGGACTCTCTTCTGGTCCCCCGAGACTGGCGTTAAAGTCCCTTCACCCACGTGGAGGTGAGGACTGGGCAGATTAAAGAGGCTGAATTGAGGCTTGGGGAATGAGTGCTCCTGGACTCAAAGCTCTTCCCCAGTGGTTAGGACCAACTGCACCTACCAGATTTCTCTCTGGTGAAAGGAAATCAAGTCAGACAGGGGTTCCCCAAGATGCTGCAGCCCTGGACACTGGTCCAATGGTCCTGACCACCACCTCTGGGTCTCGACCATCCTTGGCAGTAGACAGAGCCTGAACCTGGAAGGCTCCTGGACTCATGCCAGCAGTGGTGATGTAATCAGGTCACCTGCTATGGGTTCTGAGGGGACTCACCTGTTGATGGAGGAGGCCACCTGCAGAATCTTTAAGTTGCTTCCAGCTTTTATGCCTCATGAACTCCCAAGTCTACCGTAATAAAAGGCAACCATGCAGAGACGGACTCTGAACAAATCCAGTTGGAAAGTCCCAGGCATGGAGAGGGAGATGGAGAGAGGGAGAGAGAGAGAGAGAGAGAGAAATCATCCTTAAGATATTTATTAAATTTTATTTATAATATCCAGGACGTGGAAGCAACCTAAATGTTCATTGACAAAGGAACGGATAAAGAAAATGTGGTACATATACACAATGGCGTATTACTCAGCCATTAAAAAGGAATGAAACTGGATCATTTGTAGAGATGTGGATGAACCTAGAGCCTGTTATACAGGGTGAAGGAAGTCAGAGAGAGAAATACAAATGTATATTAATGTACAGGACATCTACAAAAATGGTACTGATTAACCTAGTTGCTGGGCAGGAATAGAAACAGATGCAGAGTACAGATTTGTGGACACAGAGGGAAAGGAGAGGGTGGGATGAATTGAGAGCAGCACCTAGGTATTTACACTATCACGTGTTAGATAGATGGCTAGAGGCAAGTTGCTGGGTAGCACAGGAAGCCCACCTTAGTGCTCCGTGATGACCTAGAGGGATAAGATGGGACAGGTGGGGAGGAGGCACAAAAGGGAGGGGGGAGTGTGTATGCATACAGCTGATTCACTTTGTTGTACAGAAGGGACTGGCACAGCACTGCAGAGCAACTATATCCTAATTTTAAAAAAGATATTTACCCAGTTTAAAAGCAAAGTGCGGAACAACAGGACTTACCATTTGGGGTCAGGAGTATACAAAGCAATGAGGCTTCCCAGGTGGCTCCATGGTAAAGAATCTTCCCGCAATGCAGGAGACACAGGTTTGATTCCTGGGTCAGGAAGATCCCCTGGTGGAGGACGTGACAGCCCACTTCAGTATTCTTGCTGCAGCATCCCATGGACCGAGGAGCCTGGTAGGTTTCAGTCTCAAAGAGTCAGCCATGATTGAAGCGACTGAGCATACGTGCACGCATACAAAGCAATATTGACCCACACAAAAGAGATGGGAATACCAGACCACCTAACCTGCCTCTTGAGAAATCTGTATGCAGGTCAGGAAGCAACAGTTAGAACTGGACATGGAACAACAGACTGGTTCCAAATAGGAAAAGGAGTCCGTCAAGGCTGTATATTGTCACCCTGCTTCTATGCAACTTCTATGCAGAGTACATCATGAGAAACGCTCGACTGGAAGAAACACAAGCTGGAATCAAGATTGCTGGGAGAAATATCAATAACCTCAGATATGCAGATGACACCACTCTTATGGCACAAAGTGAAGAGGAGCTAAAAAGCCTCTTGTTGAAAGTGAAAGAGGAGAGTGGAAAAGTTGGCTTAAAGCTCAACATTCAGAAAACGAAGATCATGGCATCTGGCCCCATCACTTCATGGGAAATAGATGGAGAAACAGTAGAAACAGTGTCAGACTTTATTTTTGGGGGCTCTAAAATCACTGCAGATGGTGACTGCAGCCATGAAATTAAAAGGCGCTTACTCCTTGGAAGAAAAGTTATGACCAACCTAGATAGTATATTCAAAAGCAGAGACATTACTTTGCCGACTAAGGTCCGTCTAGTCAAGGCTATGGTTTTTCCTGTGGTCATGTATGGATGTGAGAGTTGGACTGTGAAGAAGGCTGAGTGCCAAAGAATTGATGCTTTTGAACTGTGGTGTTGGAGAAGACTCTTGAGAGTCCCTTGGACTGCAAGGAGATCCAACCAGTCCATTCTGAAGGAGATCAAGCCTGGGATTTCTTGGAAGGAATGATGCTAAATCTGAAACTCCAGTACTTTGGCCACCTCATGGGAAGAGTTGACTCATTGGAAAAGACCCTGATGCTGGGAGGGATTGGGGGCAGGAGGAGAAGGGGACGACCGAGGATGAGATGGCTGGATGGCATCACGGACTCAATGGACGTGAGTCTGAGTGAACTCTGGGAGTTGGTGATGGACAGGGTGGCCTGGCGTGCTGCGATTCATGGGGTCGCAAAGAGTCGGACACGACTGAGCGACTGAACGGAACGGAGAACGTACATGCAGGCAGTATCTAGAGGATGATATAAAAGAACCCGTTGATCCTGGTGGCCTTGAGGAAGGGACTGTGCTGGCGCACGGGAGTGGAGAGGAGGCTCTTCATTGGCGTAAACTTTTGTAGTACAAATTTCGAAGTAACTGGATTTTCAAAATGAGCTTAGAGAAACATCCTGGCTCAGCCATTTAGTAACTACCGGTCTTGTGGCAAGTGACCTAACTTCCAGTTTTAGTTCCTCATCTAGAAAATAAAAATAATAATCCCATAATGTTATGGGTGGGGATTAAATGAGAAAATGATGTATAAAGAGCTGAGTGCCGTGTCTGGTGAGTCAGAAGGCTGCACCAAGATGTGGAGGATTCAGCTCCATGTCTGGAAGCTCACACTCGGGTTGGGAAGTCAGTCTCAACTGGGAGGGTGCCCCTGTGCACAAGGAATGCGGTGACCGGGGGAGCATCCTCCACTTTATCTCGTTTCCTTCTCATCGCAGCCTGGAGCTGGGCAGGGGCAGCACGGGGAGCAGATCTAAGTTGAAGTTCACACCTCCGGACTGCAGGGCAAGAAGGGGATTCAGGCCTTACAACCGCCTTGACTTGTGTGGGTCATGTTCCCCTTGAGCGGAGGCCATTTTCCATCAGCTGCTGGGTTAAGGGGAGGACAGAGGCTCCGCCTCATCTGCCCTGTCCTTTCCAGGCCAGAAGGACTTGTCGGCGGGTGTCCTAGAGGCAGGCGGACTGCAGCCCAGATGCGGTGGAGGAGCAATTCTGTGTGGCTTCACCATTTGAAAACAGCTCAGGCCCCCTCTTGCTCCCTCTTCCCCAACCCATGTGCATTTCGCTCCCGAGGCCCCTCCTAACTCCTGTGTCCATGCTGGGTGGAGCAACTTAGGCAGCTTTCTCAAGTTTAGAGGAAGGAGGTCGAATTAATCAGAATATTTGGATCTGAGGACGCTGAGCTGCAGGGATGCGAAAGGTCATCTAACCCCTGAGTCCCCACTATTTTGGAGAAGGAAGTGGGGGTCTGGAGGGCAGAGTGGGGGCATCAGGGTCGCACACTACTTTGTGCAGCGCTGAGACTCCGTCCCAGATCTTCTGACTCTAGGACAAGTGGCAGTGGAGGTTCTTGAGCTTTCATTTATTTATTTTGGCTGTGCTGGGTCTTTGTTGCTGTGTGGGCTTTTCGCCAGTTGAGGCAAGCAAGGGCTTCTCTCTGGCTGCGATGCATGGGCTTCTCGTTGTGGAGGCTTGTCTTGTTGGGGAGCACAGGCTCTAGACAAACCGGCTTCAGTAGTTGCAGCACGTGGGCTCAGAAGCTGCAGCTCCCGGGCGCTAGTGCACAGGTTCAGTAGTTGTGGCACACAGGCTTCATTGCTCCACAGCATGTGGGATCTTCCCTGACCAGGGATCGAACCCGTGTCTCCTGCATTGGCAGATGAATTCTGTACCACTGAGCCACTGGGGAAGCCCTGTTCTTGAGCTTTTTAGCTGCAGAAAAAATACAGCACAGAATGTTTAATGAGGATTGATTTATGTCTCTGCATGGGTGCAGGGGTGGGGGGATCTGGGGTGGAAGAAACAAGCACATACTGGGAGCGAGATGAGTACAGGGAGCTAAAATTCCTGAGATTCAGAGAGGTGAACATCCCTCTCCCCATTGTACAGATGACAAAACAGAGGTTCAGAGAGCTCGCATCAGCTTCCAGAGGTCTCATGGCTAGTCCGAGACAGAACCAGGATCAAAATTCAATCCTTCTGCTTTAAAGCCTACGCGCTTTCCACAACAATAAAGCTTGAAGTCAGGAACAGGGCAGAAAGTTCTTCACTCTAGTCTTCTGGCAGGCTTTGCAGTGACATTAGCATGTGGTCAGTGTTGTAGGACCAACAGGGTGAGTCAGTCTGAAAGTCCTGGGGACCACCATCGAAATCCCCTTAGCAGTGGATGCCTGGGGTTCCTGGACAAGTGACATGAAGAACCTGTTCTCAGAATTAAATGTGAGTCAGTGTGATGAGGATGTGGTCAGGACTACTCACCCTGGTCACAGTCAGCGCCCTCCGGGGCCGGAGCCGTGCCGTCCAGGTCGCAGACACCTGATCGGAGGATTAGTGGCCACGCCGAGCCCTGGCTCCTCTCAGGTGGCTTGAAAGAGCCCCTGTCCCATAGCAATTTCTGCGTGAGATGATGCATTGTGACCCAATTGCACTCTTTCTCTTGGGAACTCGGAAGGAGTGGCTGCTGTGTCCAGAGCCGCGAGGAGCGAGTTGTCACGGTGAGTCCCCAGGACCTGAACGCACAGGACTGTGCTTCAGAGGAATCGCTCAGCACTGCTGTCTGGTTCTTCTAGAACTTCTCCACTTCCTCATAAGTCTTCACACACCCACGGCTCCTTCAAGGAGCACTCTTTGCTTTGGGGTTCTGGTCACACCAGCTGGAGCCTTGTATTCCCGGTGGCTATAGAGAATCCCCGCACTTCTGAGAAGCACCCAGAATATCGACCCGCTCCTATACCCAGGCGGTGGTCTCGGTACCCCAGCCTCATGCTTCTCAGCTCATATTTTGCTGGGATAAAGCAAAGCGGGGCAAGGAATTGAGGATATACATGAAGGAGTCATCATCAGGACTAACTAGAGGATTTAAGGCAGGTAAGAAAGGGAGAGGGAGTGAGGCCAGTGAGAATGAGGGTCTGGGAATCCAAGATGGTTGGAACTGAGGTTCTAGAGGGGCAAAGAATGAAAGCATGGAATGCAGGAAACTGAGATTATGGTGGAATTGAAATTATTGGCAAAACAAGGCTAGTGTACGAGTACAGGACTAAGTGGCCGGGGTGGGTAGAGGACAAGATTGTCGGAAAGGAGGTGCTCAGGAAACCGTGTTCGCTGCACAGTACACCTCCAGAATGGAGGAATATATGCAATGACTGGAGAAAATGATCATGATCCAGGAATTACCATTACAAGGAAGTGACAGAGCGTGAGCCAGCCGCACGGGTGGGTGTGAGCACACATCCCTGGCACAGTCCTCTTTTCTGACTTCTGATTTTAGGATAAATTGTTGGGAGAGGCGTGAACTTATGAATTACATCCCCTGCATGATATGAGGAGACAGTCTCTTTAATTGTTCACGCTGGTATCCCACTAGCTTTGCTCTTATGGGCTTCTTTTGGGGGCAAGCTTTGTTTGTTTGTTTTGGCCATGCTGGGTCTTCACTGTGGCACCCAGCTTAGTCTCTCTGTGGCATGGGGAGCATGTTCCCCAACTAGGAACTGAACCTGCCTCTCCTGCACTGGAAGGTGGATTCTTCCACTGGGCCACCAGGAAAGTCCTGGTTGGTTTGTTTGACGATTGTAGAAGGAAAGAAGAGATGAGGTTATTCAATAAAAAGCTGCCACCATCCCTGTTCCTGCTCGATAATATACTGGAATTAAATATATTCCATGACAGATAAAAAACACCCTCATTTTTAACATGGATCTTAAAACAAATATGAAAAAAATAAAATAAATATGTAAGAGCCTTGGGTGAGAAGGCATCTATGTGTGCTTATACCTGGGACATAATGAGATGCAGGTAGACGAGAGTGAAGTGGGAGATGGGCATTCGTGAAGGAGAGGTAGGAGGATCCAGGTGGAGGCGAGCACCTGGAAGCTGAGGGCCAGGAAATTGGTTCTGCTAGATGGGCCTGGCTCACAGATCTCTTAGGAAGTTCTTCCTGCAGCCTGGTTAGCACATCACCGGTGGTAGGTTGCTTGCTCTCTGTCTCTCTTCCCCACACTACCTCCTAGCTGGGTGAACTTGGGTACGTTTATACAACCTCCGGAGCCTCGGGGAACAGTGTGCATTCAGGCGCAATCCCACCGCACACACTGACTCCCCTATGTGTTGTGTGTGTTAGTCCCTCTGTCATGTCCGACTCTTTATGACCCCATGGACTGTAGCCCGCTAGGCTCCTCTGTCCATGGGATTCTCCAGGCAAGAAAACTGGAGTGGGCTGCCCTTCCCTTCTCCAGGAACTACCCTATAACTTTTAAAAAAATCTGAACTATGAAAGGAGGTGGGTTTTGGAGGATTGCATTATAGGCAACCTGTCCTTTGCTTCTGCAGTGCTTGAGGTTTTGCTATAAGAATGTATCATATTGTTCTCATATGCATGCTAGTATATACATGAACATGCATACTTATTTTTGTACTTTTATTTTTATTTATTCTCTTGAGTGAACAATTTTTACTGAATCCCTGAAAGATTAAAAAGGACCAAATGGTGAGTTTGGGTACCATAACAGAAAACCTCATCAAACTGTACCATTATTCACAGGCGTGGACAAACCCCAACCATGACAAAATTCAAGTTCTTATATAATTGTTACAAGTGAATGTAAATGAACTAATCATCTTATCATAACCTTGCTTTGTGCAGTTGCTCAGTTGTGTCTGACTCTTTGTGACCCCATGAACTATAGCCTGCCAGGCTCCTCTGTCCATGGGATTTCCCAGGCGAGAATACTGAGAGGGTTGCCATTTCCTCCGCCAGGTGATCTTCCTGACCTAGGGATTGAATCTACGCCTCCCATATCTCCTGCATTGCAGGTGAATTTTTTTTTTTTTTTAACTATGCTACCTGGGAAGCCACAACTCTTCTTTAATCATATGAAAAAGAAGGGAATTTCATTTTTGTATTTTTAAAAGTTCTGTTTCTGTTTTTGACTTAAGTGGTACCAGCTTGCTGTTGGGACAGCACAGTTTGAAGATCAGTACATAATGGCCATGATATGTGTCTGATACACATCTTTAAATGGAAGAACGGCTTCTCATTTGGTAGAGAATCCAAGAATAGAAAGGATCAGAGTTGATAAGGAATCTACGTGTCTGCTCTGTGAGGAGGGGTGTCTCCCCTACCACACCCTAGCCTCTGAGTCCTGCATGGACAGAGGTGGGTATTGGGGTACAGTGCTCAGCGGAGTTGGGGTTTGGGCAGGGAAGGGAGAGGCAGTACGGGGCCTCCAAGCCTGGAGCAGCTTCGCTGAGATCAGCACTCGCTGGGGAAGTGGGCGGTTTGAGTTTTACTTTCAGTTTTCACTCCAAGTCATTTCAGGATGAAACTCATTTAACGGTCAGATCTCTCAGCCAGATTTCTCAGCAAACCTGGGCTCCACCCTAGCCCAGGTTGTTCAACTTGAGCTTGAGGGTGGAGCTGGGAGGGAAACAGTGGGCATGAGGCCAACTGCACAGAAGTCCATCCTCTGCAGATCGGCGATTCTCCCCAAGGGGTCCCTAGGTACCAGCGCCTCTGGGTGATGGTGGGCAGGCATCTTCCTCGGTCCTCTACCCGTGTATCTGTGTGCTTAGTCACTCAGCTGTGTCCGACTCTTTGCAATTCCATGGTCCGTAGCCTGCCAGGCTCCTCTGCCCATGGAATTTCCCAAGCAAGAATACTGGTGTGGGTTGCCATTCCCTCCTCCAGGGGATCTTCCTGACCCAAGGATTGAACTCAAGTCTCCTGTGTCTCTTGCATTGCAGGTGGCTTGTTTACCCACTGAGCCATCGGGAAAACCCTGTCCTCTAAACATGGACATCCAAAACGGCGCTCTAGGCCATCATTAGCAGCCAGCGTGTGCCAGGCTGGCACTGTGTCTGCAAAGCTGATAAGACACCACCCTAGCCCAGGGGAGCTCGCAGGGTAGAGGGGAAGGAGGAAGGGAAAAAAGGTCGGGATACAGCGGGACGACAGCAGCCCTCCTGGTGGCCGCTCTGTCCTCACTACGACTCAAAGGCAAGGCTTTGCAAAATTTGAGCTACAGACCACCCATCAAAATACAGGTTCCTAGGCCACGCTCTGAGCCAGTGGGTCAGAATTTACTGGAGTGGGTTGGGCGTCTTCATTCTTTTTTATTTTTTAAAAATAAAAATATTAGACTTTTAATGAAAAAAAATAAAATTTTTTATTTAAATTTTTAAACTTTTTTTTTTACATTTTTAATTGAAAAAAATTTTTAGGCTGCACCACGCAGTGTATGGGGTTTTATGCCGTGTTCCCCGACCAGGGATTGAACCCATGCCCCATGCATTCGGAGCATGGAGCTTTAACCACTAGACTGCCAGGGAAGTCCCTGGGCATCTTAATTTTTAACAAACATCTTGAATAACTCATGTATTTCAAAGACCAAGATCCTGCCCTTGCCTAGGGGGTAGATACTGTACGTTAGTATGTTTTACCAGTGTTTTTGTTCACTTGCTAAGTCGTGTCTGACTCTGCGATCACATTGGACTACCATGGTTTTTACCAATAAGAAACCTAAGACTCAAAATAATTCAGTTGCTCAGGATCAGATAATATAAGCTGTAGGGACTTCATTCAAACTCTGAGCCAGGGTGATCGAGGACTCCACTTGACCTGGTAGAATTCTGATTTATGCCTGTCGTCCTGGATCAATGATGGTAGCGTTTTCAACCTCAATGGCATTCTGGTTTAGAAACTAAATTATACGGGTACCCCATGGTATAAAGTGTTAGTCGCTCACTCCTATCCAATTCTTTGTGACTCCATGGACCATAGCCCTCCAGCCTCCTCTGGAGAATTCCACAGAATTTTCCAGGCAAGAATACGTGAGTGGATTGCCATTCCCTTCTCCAGGGGATCTTCCCGACCCAAGGATTTAACCAAGCTCTCTCGCGTTGCAGGCAGATTCTTTACCGTCTGAACCACCGGGGAAGCCCATCCCATGGGGATCCCCTAACAGTTACTCTGTTCCACACCACTGCCCCTCCAAAAGGTCAGCCAGTGTGGTTATGGGGGACACACAGAAGATCAAACTCTGAGCCAGGGTGATCGAGGACTCCACTTGACCTGGTAGAATTCTGATTTATGCCTGTCGTCCTGGATCAATGATGGTAGCGTTTTCAACCTCAATGGCATTCTGGTTTAGAAACTAAATTATACGGGTACCCCATGGTATAAAGTGTTAGTCGCTCACTCCTATCCAATTCTTTGTGACTCCATGGACCATAGCCCTCCAGCCTCCTCTGGAGAATTCCACAGAATTTTCCAGGCAAGAATACGTGAGTGGATTGCCATTCCCTTCTCCAGGGGATCTTCCCGACCCAAGGATTTAACCAAGCTCTCTCGCGTTGCAGGCAGATTCTTTACCGTCTGAACCACCGGGGAAGCCCATCCCATGGGGATCCCCTAACAGTTACTCTGTTCCACACCACTGCCCCTCCAAAAGGTCAGCCAGTGTGGTTATGGGGGACACACAGAAGATGGCAGCGGAGGGTGGGGAACCCATCATGGCCTGGCTGGGGAGGCAGAGAGGAGGTGGAAGGGGAGACAGGTCAGGGAAGACATCCCAGCTGGGACACTCACCCTAACCCCCTTTCTGCCTTTGGGACAGGATGGGAGACAAACGGTCTTTTTTTTTTTCCTTTTTAAAATTTTTGGCCACACTAGGTGGCATGTGGAGATCTTAGTTCCCCGACCAGGAATCAAACCCGGGCCTCCTGCTTTGGAAGTGCAGAGTCTTAACCACCAGACCACCAGGGAAGTCCAGACAACAGGTCTTCTTAAGAAAGAAACTGAAAGACAGACTTTCTTTTCCACTGAGAGCTGCAGCTGTAGCAGCTATGAGCATGCGTCGCATCAATAACAGGGTGCTTGCGTTGCTGACTCCTGTTCTAACCACCCGCACACATCGCCGAGATGAGCAGAGAGCCAGAAGGGCAGCTGGAGGGCGTGGCTGGGCAATGGGCACTCCCAGGACTGGGAAACTTGGGGAAGGTGGGTCCCAGCCCTCTCGTGACCCAGGACCCGCACGTCCCAGCATCTAGCTGAGTCACAAGGCAGTTTCTGACGTAGTCTTTCTATGACCTTTGTGGATGACGGCGGCAAAGTCAACATGAGATCCCCAAGCCTCATATTTGATGAAAGGAAGCTCATTTCCCCCCTTCTCCAGGGACCTTTACAAACAGAACTGCCTGCACATCTTGACTAGTTTAGATAAAGCCTGCCCGGAAGCAGGAGGATGGAGGAGACGACTTCTGAGGTCCCTAGGCGCCTATGGGGTCTGTGATCATCACAACCACATGTCAGGACCTGGAGATGTCCCTGTTTCCTGCTCCTCCACCTGGTGGGGGGCTCCGGGGCCCCTTGGCTGGTGTAGTTAGCAGGTCACGTGCTCTTTTCCCTGCACACCACTGCCCTGGCCTCGTCCTCTGCCTCATTGCCCCAAAAGCAGGGCCCACAGTTCTTTTCCTGGACCTCCCTCGTGTTCTGTGTGCAGAAAGGAGCCGGGGTGCTGACACAGGATGGGGCCCGAGCATTTCCCTACATCTTCTCTGACACGCATCTGGATTTTCCAACACCAGCCTGGGCCATTCCCGGAACCAGCCTCTTTCCGTGACAAGGAGCAGGATGTATGTATGTGTGTGTGCTCAGTCATGTCTGAGTCTTTGTGACCCCAAGGACTGTAGCCCACAAGGCTCCTCTGTCCTTGGGATTCTCCAGGCAAGGATACTGGAGTGGGTTGCCGTGCCCTTCTCCAGGGGATCTTCCCGACCCAGGGATCGAACCTGTGTCTCCTGTATCTCCTGCATTGCAGGCAGATTCTTTACCACTTGAGCCATTGGGAAGGAGCAGGAAGCCCTCTTCCTGAAAGACAGCCGAGACCCTCTCCAAAGCCACCCCTATAAACTGCGTCCATTCTGGACTAGCAGAGCTAGTGGCCACGGTGGCTGTGGTCAGAGATGCCCCACTGGCCAGATGTGGCTATTCTCTGAGGGTGCTTTTTAGCCCAGAAGACCAAGGAAGAGCATCCCCCGAGGACACTAGGCCTGCACATGCATCTCTGATTTAGGTCATCCTGAATCGGGCAGCTGGAGGCAAGGGATTGGCCCAGGGCCCAGCCAAACAGAGGTTCCTTGAGCCAGCTGCTGGGCTGACAGCTCAGTAGAGGGAAAGAAAGCCTGGCTGGGGCGGGGTGGTGGGAAGTGGGAGAGAGGGCAGTGGGGAGAGGACAAGGAGGAGTGGGGAGGAGTGTAGAGAGGAGGTGCAGGAGGTGGGGCACAGGCTGCCGCCCCATCAATTGGGGATACAGAGGTTTTAGGGCAGAAGCTTCAGGGAAAGATCGGGTGGAGGGAGGGAGTGAGGTGAGGGGATCTCAATACCTCCCAGCTCAGCCTTCGGGGAGACTCCAGACACAGTCTCTGGGTTGGGGGGTTGGAGGTGAGGTTTTTGGGAGAAAAGAAAAGAAAGCCCTAGAACTACTCACAGGTGAAATGCATCCCACTCAGCTCACACTTGTATACACACCTACATTTTGCACGCGAAGCTCCATGCTAAGCCCTGGACAAACCGGTAGATGAGACTCGATCTCTGGCAACTCTCTGGGGAGAAGACCCACAGCATGCCCAGGAGGCAGGTGTGGGAACAGAGGTAGGTGGGGAGTGCTGAGATTCCTTCCAGAAGGAAAGGAACACATGGGTTTGTCTTTATGTGTGAACTTGGGGATCTGAGAGCTGGGGAGCCCCTCGGGAAGGTACCTTGTGGGTCAGTCCCTAAAACTGCCCCAGACAAAGGCTTCCTTCCTCAGTGTTCCACTTCTCCTAGGGACCAGGCAGCAGAGACGATGGTTCTGAAGGTTGGAGAGGGAAGCTCCGATAACGCTGAGTTAAAGGTTTCCTGATGTGGGGTTTTCTGCTCTTTGCTTTTGGTTTTGCCCTTAGAATTTCTTGGAGCCTCTAATATGTAAATTTCTGAGACTTGGACAGTATGGACTTTTGGATGCTGCAAGAGACTCCGTGACTTAGAGTTCTTCTGCCCCATTGGTAGAAAGAACTAAAGAATAAAAGACTGGATATGGGCACTGATCTTCAGGCTTCTCCTGGGAGGTCTGGGCGTCCTGTTGGCCACGCCACCTGTCCCCAAAGGCTCTTTGAAAGTCCTCCGCAGGATTAAAGATTTGATGAACTTGCCTTTGTCTTCAGTGATTTGACCTTGGGGGAGCATTTCCCTTTATAGCCTTTCCACCTTTTTTCTCAGTGAATTGGGTCTCGATTCATTCCCGTCTTCAAGCGCTATCTGTCCCCAAAGCAGTTTTCTGGTGGACTATTCACTGTCACTTCCCTGAATTGTCCTTTCTTATTTCCTCCATAGGTTCTGACTGCCTGGCCAGGTTGAAAGAACCCTGAGAGCAGAGGTACTTCTTAAGATAGTGGTTCAAAGTTCCCCCAACAGTGTGATGAGACGGACTGGGAAAGGACTTCTGGGAGAACTGGATTTGCTTCTTCACTCAGCCACTCAAGTTCTCAAAGGTCATTTCCTTCTTCTATTTAAAAAAAAAGCAGGGAGGAGGGCACTTCTCTGGTGCTTCAGTGGTTAAGAATCTGCCTTGCAAAGCAGGGGGCGCAGATTTGATCCCTGGACAGGGAACTAGGATTCCACATGCCAAGGAGCAGCTAAGCCCACATGCCACAAGGGATCCTGTATGATGCAATTAGGACCTCACCCAGCCGAATAAATAAATATCTCAAAAATAAAACAATAAAATTTAAAAATAGAGTTAACTGAGCTGAGGGAAATGGATTTATAAACTAGGTTTCCACAGACCCCCCAAGTCATTTTTGTAAATCATTTATCCAGCTCCCACTCACTATGTTCTCAGCACCGTGCAAGTCATGGAGAACTCTGAGATGGGCCTGTGGTTCATCCATCCCATTTCATCTGGACTGTATGTGGGTAAGGGTGATGATCATGGGGAAAGCATGCTTACAAAGCTTAAGAAAACCTCAGCATTCTGGAAAGGGAGATAGAGATATTTTTAAATGCAGGATTATCGGGCTATGTTTCTCGACCTGGGGTCCCCATGCCATCCCTCCCACTTCAGGATAGCCACATCAGTAATACAGAGCAAGCCCAGGGACAGGGCACTTTTGATTCTAAAAGGAGAACTGAGAAGATGTGTATAAGAG
>SJXQ01002180.1:45607-59392 GCA_006408695.1 Aepyceros melampus
AAGGGGGGATGGAAGTGGGGGAAGCTGGGGGCAGAGCAGACAGACCCCCAGCATGGGCACGCACCCGAACAAGGGCATGTTGTGAAGCTGTGAAGCCTGTGTGGCTCCATCCTGGCCCCTTAAGGACCACCCTGGGAAGCCCTCTAGAAAACCCATCCATCATGGACAACAGTCTGCTTTCTTTCCTCCCCGGTTCAATATCCATAGCACAAAAATGTGCTTCGCTAATGGAAACCTTGTGCTGGCCCCTCCGAGGATGCTGGCGGTGAGAGGCAGAGGAGGAAGCGGGTGTGTGACGGCCGGGGCTCCCACGTCCGGAACGCAGCGCACGCGGACGGGGACAGCGGCTGCGGAGCCCGGCTGGCATGGGACCCTCTGACAGTGACAGAAAGGAGGCCGGGCAGCTGGGGGGGGGGCTCCCCCAGCCATCCAGGGATGGGCGCCACCCTTCTCTGTGCTTCTCAGTGATTCAGAGGCTGCTCCGTGTGTCTGGCTGGGGTTTCACTGGCTCTTTCAGACCAGGTTGGAGGGGGAGAAAAAAAGAAAGAAAGAAAGAAAAAGATCAAATTTCAGTTCCCCTCAACTGCCCTGGGTTTGTGCAGCCAACTGTCATTGTGAGACTTCCATTGTGAGACTGTCGCTGCCTCGGTCCTCAAGGGGGTCTGCACGTGGTTAGGGTCTGCACTGACATGACAGCAATTAGCAGCCCGCCCATCAGAAGCCACTCCCCACCCCCCAGCTCCCGCTAACAACCTAACCACTGGCTTAGCCCAACCACTGGCTTAGCCCACAGGGCTGTCTGAAAGGAGGGGCAGTCAATGAACGCTTATGCTTACAGGGCATGTGAGTTGAAGCCAAGGGTGGGTACTGAAGGAATCCAGACCCAGGTCTTAAGAGACCTGTGTTCTAGTCCTGGGTCTGTAGGGACTGGCTGTGTGACCCTAGTTAGGTCAGTGAACCTCTCTGATCCTTTCAGTCATCTGCTGAAAACTGAACAGGGCGAACGATGACCCTCTCCAAGGCTCCCCACTTCTGTCCTGGGATGCCTTGTCAGCTGGCGGGTAATCGATCAGCAAGGTATGAATGAAGAGCTGCAAAGGCCTGGGTAATAGGAAACAGCAGTGACCTAACTTTATTTATTTTTTTCTTTTTTACTTTCTGTTTGCCTCTGGAATGTAACTGGGGCGCACATTCAGACACGAACTTCCTCTCCTTCCCTGCTCCCCTCTCTTTGGTCCTCTGTTCAGCCCTCCTGGCCCCAGGGTGGGGGTGGGAGCCTGTGCTGCTGAGTTGGGGGCAGGGGGGTTGTTGGAGAAGAGAAAGGTTTCTGGGTGGGGGCTGGAGGTCGTGGGGGAGGAGTGCTCCAGGCACTGGAGAACTGATCAGCTATAAGGTCATTCTAATCCCTTCCCGATCCAAAAAGGTAGGAGATTGTGAATAGAACATTCCTCACATGAAATACCATATATCCTTGCCTAGAAGCAGCCCTGGGAAAAACAGTCCTGTGTGTTTAAATGAGGACCTCAAGGAGATTCATCCGAGAAGTGCTAGTTCTCCTTCTGATCAGTGACATAGGGTTAGCCCGGCTTTTAGCCAAGGCGGGGCCCGGCAGAACTGAGATTGCCAGGGCCCTGGTCACGGCCGTGGGCACAGAGGCTGGGAAGGGAGGGTCCTTCGTGGAGAAGCCAGCGTTCGGTTGCTGCCACATTCACTCCACGTGGCCTGGCTCACGGGCCACATTCCTTCTGCAGCGGCATCTTCTATGTGAGCATATACGGTAACCGAGGCATTCCAGAGCCCGGCCTCTGGCCAATCAGGACTTGGGGCCTTTCTGCATTTTTTTCTTTCAGAAAAAGTTTTGGGTCCTCTAAGGAGCTGCAAATCAACTGCGGTCTACGGGGTTGTCATCCCCTCCCCCAATCTCTGACCCTCTGTCGTGGTGATGGGTGTGTGTGTGTGTGTGTGTGTGTGTACACGTGTGAGATAGGTCTACCTTGGTCCCCATCCTGGGGAGAACCCCATGGAAACAGGCCGGCTGTCCCAGGTGTGGGGGATGTGGGTGCTGGGGAGAGGAGAGAGAAGCTGGCTGGCCAGCTGGGGCCATTGTCAGGGTACTTGGAGGGGGAAGGAAGGGAAGGGAAGGGAAGGGAAGAGAGAGAGAGGATTCTGTAACTTGTGCATCTAGACATGTGTTGTGTGTGTGTCTCACCCCCGGAGGGCCTCCTTTGCAGGACCAGTGAGTGGCAGGGTGGTGGGACAGACAAGCATTTTGCTTCAGGAAGGGGAAGGAACGGCTGTCTCCCCAAGAGTCGGTGTCTAGAAGCGGCTGCAAGCTGGAGGGATGGGCCAGGAGAGGCGGACAGGGTGCTCTGGTCTCGGGGGAGCTGTGCTGGTCAAGTTGAGAGCTGGCCAGCCTGGGATTTCCTTCCTGGTCTTGAATTCTGGGTCCTGACCCTCCCATCTGCAGCCTCTGACTCTGCAGCGGTGTCCCCCAGGCTCTGTGGCTGTGACCCCTGCTCAGGTCCAGGCCAGTTCCCTTTTCTCCTCCGCGGTTTCGGATGCTGAGGTCTTCCCACTTCCAGATGCCGTCCTGTTCCTTGTTCACTTCTCCTTCACTTAGTTCTCCTTTTCTTCCAGGCTGAACAGACCCACAGGCAGTGTGACCCACAACTTAGAAAACCAGGTCAGTCCCAGGGGCACATTTCTTCGTCTGAGCACCTGAGATGCTTTGCCCCCTGAAGTCTTACCTTAACATTCCTTTTACGTGGCGGACTCTTATCCAGATGAGGACATCTGAGATCAAGAGAGGTGAAATAAAGGAGCTTGCAACTTGGGTGCTCATCCAATGTCCCCTGACCACCTGCCTAGTGCTGGGACCTGGGGCTGCGAAAATAAAGATGTCTGTTGTTGTGTTAAGTCACTAAGTCGTGTCCAACTCTTTTGAGACCCCATGGACTGTAGCCTGCCAGGTCCCTCTGTCCACGGATTTCCCAGTCAGGAATACTGGAGTGAGTTGCCATTTCCTTCTCTGGGGGAATCTTCCTAACCCAGGAATAGAACCCGCATCTCCTGCATTGCAGGCAGATTCTTTACCCTCTGAACCACCAGGGAAGCTCAAAAATAAGGATGTTCCTGTCCTAAATGTGGTCCCTTAATCAGCAGCAGCAGGAGCAGCATCATTTAGGAAATTTGTAGAAATGCAAATTCTCATGTCCCTGCCAGGGCCTGATTGGCAACTCTGGGAGCAAGACCCAGAGATTACTCCCTGCTCTACCGCCCCAACCCCCCGACCCCCAGGTCTGGAGAAGAGCAGTTCTGTACAGGGGTCTCACAGTGTCTTCTTTGCCGGAAGAGGGGACCCAGGCCACAAAAACACTTGAGGTCAATTTTCCAAGCTTCCTCTTTTGGTGATTTCACTGTGGAAGGAAGTTGAATATTTATCCACAGCAGGCCTGGGTGCAAGTCCCGTTTTCAGGAGCGGTGGCCGCAGCCCTGTTGACCTTTTAAGAATGAGGATGGCTGACTTCAGTTCATTTTCCTCCCTGTTCCTTCCTTCCCTTAATGATTTTAGCTTTTCCTTTCATAGAAGTTTTTTTGGTGGGGGGTGGGGGTGGGGAGAAGTGGGACGTTAAGGATTTCAAATCTAGGAAGATGTATCACGTGGGAGAGAATTTCTTGAGAAGGAATTTAGCTGGAGATGGACATTCAGGTGGATCAGTTTGGTTCACTTCACAGTATTGATCTGGATTTTGGAGGTGGTCTCAATTTGAAAAACGACTCTCTGGAACCCACAGAGTCACAGTAAAACTCGCAAGATAATGTTTTAACACTTTAATTTCTTAGTTAACTACCCGAAACTGATTGCTGTGTAGTTTGAAAACAAGTTAATGCCTTGTGAAGGGGATCTGTCTTTGAGAACTAGGCAGATGACTAAACAACAAGGTCCTATTGAGCTGAAAATTTGTATAAAGTGGAAACACGATTCAGTGATGGTCCTCTTTGGGCATAGATTCTAAGGATGGAGGTGACTTGGATGTTTTAATTGTGATTCCTTTCACTATGGTGTAAGCAAGTCCCTTACATTTTCTGTGATTCGATTTCCCATTTTCTTTTTAAATTAATTTTTATTTTGTGGCCGTTCTGTGGCATGCGGGATCTTAGTTCCTGAACCAGGGATCAAATCCATGCCTCCTGCAGTGGAATCACAGAGTCTTAACCACTGGACTGCCAGGGAAGTCCCCCACCCCCAATGTTGTTTTATTTAGTTTAGTTTTTTTTTTTTTTAAGTTTCTCATTTTAAGTTGTTCAGAGACCATTTCCCATGGTCTCTCTTGTGTCTGCACATGTTGTGAAGAAAGGCACGGACTGACTTTTGTTTGAGGTGATCTGTTTAGGATGCGCTTCCCCAGTGACGCTAGTGGTAAAGAATCCATCTGCAGTGCAGGTGATGCGAGAGATGCAGATTGGACCCCTGGGTCGGGAAGATCCCCCAGAGGAGGGCAGGCAGCCCACGCCAGTGTTCTTGCCTGGGAAATCCCATGAGCAGAGGAGCCTGGCAGGCTACGGTCCATCGGTTGTAAAGAGTCAACACGACTAAAGCGAGTGAGCACATCTTTTTAAGAATGTCTGTACAGCAAACCGCCTTAGGTAATGAGAGGATGTCCACCTTCGGAGCACAGGACTGCTTTCTTCTGCAGTGTAATAACGTCCCAGTCCAGGCTTCTGGCCAGAGTTTGGGCAGATTTGCATGCAAATCTATAAGAGAGTGGGATTTCCTGAGTCCTGTCATACAAACCCCCTGCTTGGAGTCTCCTGTGTCACCCCTGTGGAACTGAGAAGCAGAGCCTCTGTGACTATGATGCTTACGTGGCTTGGCGCACCAAGAGGATAAAGTCCGCTGTCTCTGACCCAGTGTATCACGTCTTCTGCCAGCACCAATGAAACTGTGGAAGGTTAAGTTGTGTAGTTTGTGGAATGCAAGAAAAAACAGAACTGAAATAGGGCAAAAAAGCATATAAGTTGGAGTGAGGTATGACTAAAGTTAAAACATGCTAAGGTCCTTGTATTGATCAGGAGATGAGTAAGAAGTTAACTGTTGGTTTTAAGCTTAATAACCACTTAGGGAATAGACATGGAAGAATAAAATGTTGAAACTAGTAGAAGAAAAATTAAATAAATTAAAAAAAAAACGAAACAAGACAAAGATACGGGGAACAAATGAAGAACAGTTTGGTAGAAATAAATCCAACTGTACTAGCAATCACTGAAACGTAAATGGACTACATTAAAAGAAATGAAATAGTTGTTAGAGTAAACTCTTCCACGAAAGAGTAAATATGGTTAGACTGGACTTAAGAATCTAATTTATGCTGCTCTCAAGAGACACAACTCATAAAGATGCTGAAAGAGTGAAAGCACAAGCCTGGGAAAAGAGCTACTTGATAAAAAGAAATAAAAGAGGAAATACTATCAGACAAAATTTACTACAAGGCAAAAAGCTTTATTAGACATAAAGAGAGATAGTCACAATGCTAAAAAGCTCAAGTCCCAAGAAAGACATAACAATCTTAAATTTGTATATAACCAGTAATGTAGCTTCAAAATAGATAAACACAACTGTAAGAACCGCAGGGAAAAACTGACAAATTCACACCACAGTGGGAGCTTTAGTATTCGTTCTCAGGATTCGATAGATCAAGCAACAGAAAAATAAAAGAAAATGGACAGTTTGGGCAATGTCATTAACAAGCTTGAGCTGATGGATATATTAATATACAGAATTCTATGCCTAAGAAATGCAAGAGACATTTTTTCCCAAGCTTACTTGAAACACTTAAGAAAATTGTCCACATGTTACGCTATAAGCCAACTGTCAAAAAATTTAGAAGTATCAGCGTCTCGTAGATTATATATTACAACTGTAAAGAAATTAAGAAATCCAGAGCAAAATATAACTTTAAAAAATAATCCTGTAGTTGGAAATTTAAAGATATGCTTTTAAATAATTCTACGGTCAAAGGAGAAATCATAGTAGAAATTAGAAATACTTAATACTCATTTATGAAGATAATATTGCATACTCAACTGTAGGGAATAAGTTACAACAGTGGTTATAAGTGGTTAGAAAAAATATATAGTTTACACGCTTATATTTTAAGAGAGAAGAAAGTCTGAATAGCAGGAAGGTAAACTTCCAAATGAAGAAATTATAATAAAAGAATAAGCTTTTTAAAAATGGAAAGCTGTATTAAATAAAGAGAAGAATTAATGAAACAGGAAAAAAGAGGTAAAGAAGGATTAGCAAAGCTAAAAGATAGATGCATGTTTAAAAGATTGATGAAACTGAGACCTACCAGCGAGAGTAAGAAGAAAAAAAGGAAAAGCACCAGCAGCAACATTAGAAATGAGAAAGAGGATTTAACTACTTGTTATGAGCTGAATTGGGTTCCCTTGCCAAAAAGATATGTTTAACGTCTAGTACCTGTTCATGTAAACTTAATAGGAAATAGGATCTTTGCAGCCATAATCAAGTTAATTAAGATAGGGTCATTAGAGTGGGCTGGGTATCTTTATAAGAAGGGAAGCCCTTGTATGGATTCTGATATGACTGAAGTCATTATGAGAAGGGAAGGACGTGAGCATAGTCAACAGTTACATCATCATGGAAAGATGAAGGTCATGATCAATGTGTCTACAAGCTAAGGAACACCAAAAATGGCCAACAATCCCCAGAAGAGGCATGGCGCAGGTTTCCCCTTGGAGCCCTCAGAAGAAACTAACTCTGTTGATACCTTGATTCCAGATTTGTAGCTTCCAGAACAGAGATGATAAATTTTTGTTGTTGTAAGGCACCCAGCTTCTGGTGCTTTATTATAGCAGTCTTTGAAAACTACTACTGAAATGTAATGTAAAGTCATTCAGTCGTGTCCGACTCTTTGTGACCCCATGGACTGCAGCCCACCAGGCTCCTCAGTCCATGAGATTCTCCAAGCAAGAATACTGGAGTGGTTTGCCATTTCCTTCTCCAGGTGATCTTCCTGACCCAGGGATCGAACCCGGGTCTCCTGCATTGGAGGCAGACGCTTTAACCTCTGAGCCACCAAGGTACACAATAACAGCGGCAAAAATCCATAAGAATGTTATAAGTAATTTATTGCCAATAAATTTGAAAAATTAAATGAAAAAGACATCAGTTCAGTTCAGTTCAATCGCTAAGTTGTGTCCCCATGAACTGTAGCACACCAGGCTTCCCCATCCGTCACCAGCTCCTGGAGCTTACTCAAACTCATGTCCATCGAGTCAGTGATGCCATCCAACCAACTCATCCTCTGTTGTCCCCTTCTCCTCCTGCCTTCACTCTTTCCCAGCATCAGTGTCTTTTCCAATGAGACAATTCTTCCCATCAGGTGGCCAAAGTATTGGAGTTTCAGCTTCAACATCAGTCCTACCAATGAACACCCAGGACTGATCTCCTTTAGGATGGATTGGTTGGATCTCCTTGCAGTCCAAGGGACTCTCAAGAGTCTTCTCCAACACCACAGTTCAAAACCATACATTCTTTGGTGCTCAGCTTTCTTTATTGTCCAACTCTCACATCCATACATGACTACTGGAAAAACCATAGCTTTGACTAGATGAACCTTTGTCAACAAATAATGTCTCTGCTTTTTTAACCCACTGTCTAGGTTGGTCATAGCTTTTCTTCCAAGGAGCAAGCGTCTTTTAATTTCATGGCTGCAGTCACCATCTGCAGTGATTTTGGAGTCCAAAAAAATAAAGTCTGTCACTGTTTCCATTGTTTCCCCATATATTTGCCAGCAAGTTATGGGACAGGATTCATGATCTTAGTTTTCTGAATGTTGAGTTTTAAGCCAACTTTTTCACTCTCCTCTTTCACTTTCATCAAGAGGCTCTTTAGCTCTTCTTCACTTTCTGCCATAAGGGTGGTGTCATCTGTGTATCTGAGGTTATTGATATTTCTCCCGGTAATCTTGATTCCAGCTTGTGCTTCATCCAGCCCAGTGTTTCTCATGATGTACTCTGTATGTAAGTTAAATAAGCAGGATGACAATATATAGCCTTGACATACTCCTTTCCCAATTTGGAACCAGTCTGTTGTTCCATGTCCAGTTCTAACTGTTGCTTCTTGACCTGCATACAGATTTCTCAGGAGGCAGATAAGGTGGTCTACTATTCCCATTTCTTGAAAACTTTTCCACAGTTTGTTGTGATCCCCACAGTCAAAGGCTTTGGTGTAGTCAATAAAGCAGAAGTAGATGTTTTTCTGAAACTCTCTTGCTTTTTCGATGATCCAGCAGATGTTGGCAATTTGATCTCTGGTTCCTCTGCCTTTTCTAAGTACAGTTTGAACATCAGGAAGTTCATGGTTTACGTATTGTTGAAGCCTGGCTTGGAGAATTTTGAGCATTACTTTGCTAGTGTGTGAGATGAGTGCAATTGTGCGGTAATTTGAACATCCTTTGGCATTGCCTTTCTTTGGGGTTGGAACGAAAACTGACCTTTTCCAGTCCTGTGGCCACTGCTGAGTTTTCCAAATTTGCTGGCATATTGAGTGCAGCACTTTCACAGCATCATCTTTCAGGATTTGAAATAGTTCAACTGGAATCCCATCACCTCCACTAGCTTTGTTCGTAGTGATGCTTTCTAAGGCCCACTGACTTCACATTTCAGGATGTCTGGCTCTAGGGGAGTGATTACACCATCATGGTTATCTGAGTCATGAAGATCTTTTTTGTATAGTTCTGTGTATTCTTGCCACCTCTTCTTAATATCTTCTGCTTCTGTCAGGTCCGTACTATTTCTGTCCTTTATTGTGCCTATCTTTGCATGAAATGTTCCCTTGGTATCTCTAATTTTCTTGAAGAGATTTCTAATCTTTCCCATTCTATTGTTTTCCTCTATTTCTTTGCATTGATCACAGAGAAAGGCTTTCTTATCTCTCCTTGCTCTTCTTTTGAATTCTGCATTCAAATGGGTATATGTTTTTCCTTTTCTCCTTTACCTTTAGCATCTCTTCTTTTCTCTGCTATCTATAAGGCTTCCTCAGACAACCATTTTGCCTTTTTGCATTTCTTTTTCTTGGAGATGGTCTTGATCATTGCCTCTTGTACAATGTCACAAACCCTCATACATATTACCAGCAAAATACTAATTGCCAAAGTGGACTTGAAAAACCTTTAAATTGGGGTAATGAATACTTAACAATACCACTAGTTGATAGATCCGTATACCAAATATTAGAGAAAAAGACAGTTTCAATATTATTATAATGCTCCTATATGGTAGAAGAAAAGGAGCATTTTTTAAGATGTACTATGGAGCCAACATAATCTTAATGCCAGGATCAGACACAGTTGCTAGAGAAAAAAACAATCACAGAATCATTTCACCAATGAAAATGAACCAAATAAAAAAACATAACAAATGATGACTGAGTTAGATTCATTTCATGAAGTCAAAACTGGCTCAGCATCAGAAAATTTCTATAAGTAGTTCACTACATAACAGTTCATTAAAAGAAAAAAAACCATACGATCATCTCAGTAGAGACGGAAGGTGTTTGATAACATACAGTATTTGCTTTAGCATATAAAGCTCTTGTCCTTCTCAACTAGGAACCAAAGGTGACTTCCTTAACCTGATAAGGGTTTTGTGGCCCACACTTGTGGGCATGTGACTCACATGTGTGCACAAACTCAGTTTTTGTAATTACATATTCGGTAGTAAAATATTAAAGATTTCCTTCTTGACATTCTGGAAAAGGCAAAACTGCAGGTACTGGAAGACAAATCAGAAGTTGCCAAAACCTAGGAGGTGGGGACGCACATTTGTTCGCGAGAGGCACAAGCACTTTGGGGGAATGGAATGAAAATGTCCTACATCTGGATTGTGGCGCTGGGTACACCAGCCATCGGGTTGTCAAAATTCCTAGAACGCTAAACCCCCCAAAGGGTGACTGTACTGCATATAAATTGGACCTCATCTATCTTGATTTTTAAAGACAGGAAGGATAGATTACAGAGGATACCTCCGAGAACAGCAAAGTGAAAGTGAAAGTCACTCAGTCGTGTCCAATTCTTTGAGACCCCATGGGCTGTATGGTCCATGATACTAGAGTGGGTAGCCTTTCCCTTCTCCAGGGGATCTTCCCAACCCAGGGATCGAACCCAGGTCGTCTGCATTGCAAGTGGATTCTTTGCCAGCTGACCCACAAGGGAAGCCCAAGAATACTGGAATGGGTAACCTATCACTTCTCCAGTATATCTTCCTGACCCAGGAATCGAACCAGGGTCTCCTGCATTGCAGGAAGATTCTTTACCAACTGACCTATGAGGATACCTCCATGAACGGCAAAGCTATTCTTAAAAGCAAGTAACTTTTGAGAGTGAGGGCATTCCATAAAATTTGAGAGACACACACAAGTCACCTCAAGTTTGGACAGAATGATGTGTCTTCAGGTAGAAATGGAATGGAACAGGATTGCTGAAATAGGACTATATTATTTGGGAGAAAGGGGTGAGGGGAAAGACTAAACTTGTCCTCTCGGCTTGGAGTAATCATCCATGTAGGAGGGACTTGGGGGAATTTGGGGTGACCAAAAGCATGGGACTGGCATGGAAGAGAAGGACTGACATTGTTCATCGATCCTGGAGCATCGTTCTTCACGCTCCTTTGCCAAGCAGGTGCAGAGGCAGCTTGTGCCTTCCCCAACCTGCCCTTGGAATTGAAGATGACAACTGGCCCCAGAGGGGAGCCCCAGGCTGCTGGCCATACTGATCCCTACCTTATCCACCGGTCACAGTTTCTTAAAGACAAGCTGGAGGGACTTACCTGGTGGTCCAGTGACTGGGACTTCGCCTTCCAGTGCAGAAGGAGCAGGTTTGATCCATGGTCAGGGAGCTAAGATCATACATGCCTGGCAGCCAGAAAATCAAAAGATGGTACAGAAGTAATACTGTAACAAATTCAGTAAAGATTTTTTTTAAATGTTGTTGTTGTTGTTCAGTTGCTAAGGCATGTCTGACTCTGCGACCCTGTGGACTGCAGCACACCAGGCTTCCCTGTCCATCACCATCTCCTGGAATTTGCTTAGACTCATGGCCATTGAATTGATGATGCCACCCAACCATCTCATCCTCTGTCACCCTCTTGTCCTCCTGCCCTCAATCTTTCCCAGCATCAGTCTTTTCCAATGAGTCGGTTCTTCTCATCAAAAAAATCTTAAAAAAAAAAAAAAAGGCAAGCTGGAGAGGACTGTCCTTGAAGGCAGGGAGGACGTGGTAATAGAAAAAACATGCACTTTAGAGTCAAATCAATTTTGGAATCCAGGCTGGTTGACCTGAGTGCCCTCTGGGTCAGGGAATGACTCCTTTGAGTCTATTTCCTTGCTGATAAAAACGGTCATAGTAACCACCCAACCTGTAGGACTTTGATATATTCTGATGTGTTTGGAAATAGAGAAATACAATCTGATGGCCCAAGTGGAAGGAGCAGAGAAGGTGAGGGGGCTTCCTGGAAGACCAGTTCCTGGTGGTAGCATGGTCTTGGTCTGTATCTCAGGGTGGATGGGCCCATCTCACCCATCAGAGACAGCTCTGGACACCTGTATGGAGCTGCTTGGGGCTGACACCCATGCTCCTCCAGGGATAAAGTCCTCGGGGAGTCAGGTTGCACTCACCTGGCCGGTGGGTGGATATAGAATGAAAACCCACAGGTCAGTTTACCATGAAGATGTACCCTGCTGTTGGGTGATGGTAATTCAATGCCTCTATCTCCACAAGAAAGACACCACTGCCTTTAGCACCAGGACGCTCTCTCCAGGCCAGCGCTCTGCATTCACCCTAGGCCTCCTTTTTCTGCACTTCTGTGACCTGTCTTCTCTTTAGGACTGACCACATTTTTTTGTAGATGGAGGCTGGATGCCCAGAGAGTCACTCTCTCCTGAAAGTCTCCGCAGGCTCTGCACTGTGGCAGTGTGTGTTCATGTCACGGTTTTACCCTCCGAGAACAGCTTTTGTTCCACATTCTTGGGGGCAGAGCAGAAGGGGGGCATCTCCATGCCCAACTTGCATCCCACCACCCATGGTGTGTTCTTGATAATTGTTCTCTTTCCACGTAGATCAGGGGCTCTCTCATTCTTCATGGAAGTTATTGACTGAGGTCCTTGGTGTGTGTGTACATGTGTGTGTATTGTCGGTGCGTATGTGTGTGTGTGTGTGGTCAGCATCGTGCAGGCATAATTATACAGCCCAGAAACAGTGGCACCAGAACCTCCGGACGCCGTACCCATAAGACAGCCTCTAAGCCCACCCCCTCCTTCCTCCAGTTCTCCAAACACAAGCTCATGATGCCCTGTGAACTGTGACCTCTCCATGGCCTGCAGGATACAGGCTCATCCCTTGCCAGCCGCTCAGGGCCTTCTGCAGTGAGGCCTGAACATCCTTCTGTAAATTCTCAGCACAACAGACCTAAACCACAGCTTCTGCTGCCTGCCATCTGCCTCCTTCAGCGTCTCTTAGGTTTACTGCCCCTGTGCCGGCGGCACCAAGAGGTCTCTGCATTTCTCTTTGGACTGAGGATGGTTCCCAGCCATCATCCAAAGACCTGCCAGAGGCCACTGCAACAAGGCCACGTGTCACCCAACAGCCCCTGGGTCCTGGACTTGCTCTGAACAGCCACTCCATCAGACCACCCACCCTTGGCACTTAACACATATTTATTTTTCAAAACCACGAAAAGAACCCAAGGCAGGAAGTTGAGAACGTGCTCAGTCGCTCAGTTGTGCCTATTTGCTGCCCCGTGGACTGTAGCCCGCCAGACTCCTCTGTCCGTGGGGATTCTCCAGACAAGAATACTAGATGGGGTTGCCACGCCCTCCTCCAGAGGATCTTTCCAACCCAGGGATTGAACCCGGGTCTTCTGGATTGCAGGCAGATTCTTTACCACTGCACCCCCGGGAAGCCCCAAAGTAAGAACAGGTCTGAGCCAACCAGGGGTCTCCCCTCCTCTAGGCTCTGGGACTATTCACTGTGTGTGTTGGCCCCCTTTGGCCAAGCTTCCTAAGGACCGTGCATCCAGTGGAAGTTAGGAATGATGCTGTTCCTCTGGATGAGGCACGTGCTGACTCCGTGTAGACACGAAGTCTCTACTTAGGTTGTGAATGAACAATTGAAACCAACAAATGAAGAATTCCCGGTGAGGAAGGCAGAAGCTGGCTGAAAAACACCAGTTGTCAAAGGATGGTGGTGGGTGCCTGAGTACAGGAAGTTTTCCTGGGAGGAAAAGGAGGATTGAGGGAGTATTTTGAGCGATAGCTTGGTGTTGATGTAGAAAACATAAGCTTAGGAGTCTGACAGGGCTTGAATCTGAACTCTCCCCCTTTTACAGCTGTGTGACCTTGGCCAAGTTACTGAACCTCTCTCTGCTTTTACTCCATCACCTGTAAGAGGGGGGTGAGTACCTACCTTGCCAGGGTCATTATGATGCTAAAACCAGATAATGTGTAAGTGCCTGGCCCAGAGGGAATGTTCCAGGAAAGACAAGTCCATTAGGATTAGAGAAGGCAAGGAGAGGAAGAGGCGGTTTGGAGGGAGACCATGTTCAGGGAGGTTGGAAGCGTATCTGGAGCCGTTTCGCCCAGCCCTGTGACCGTCAGTGTCTGTCATCTTGGCAGAGACACCTTGGAGCCCTCGCTTTGGTCATGGTTTCTGGAAGTGGCAGCAACAGCTGCCCGCTGGGTGGTGGTGATGGTGGGTGGGGGTGGGG
>SJXQ01002180.1:59619-89817 GCA_006408695.1 Aepyceros melampus
TTCAGGTGGGGGCGGAGGAAGGGACAGCGGTGGGGGGAGAACAGCAGCTGAACCGTTGGTTTATTTCAAGGTTGCAAGACCTCCAACCATCTCTTCCTACAAGCTCCCCTGCCTCGAGGGCAGAGGAGCCGAGCCAGGACCAGATGTTTCCTCTCTCTTGCCATCGATGGAGGGCTCGGCGACACGGGGGCAGGGAGAGGGCAGGAAATCAGGCAGAGGGACAGATTCCTTCGCTGAGAACCCATCCTCCTCCACGTGAGTCTGCCTCTTGGAGCCTCTGCCCGCCGCAGCTCTAGGAGCCGCTGATGTTAGTGGTGTGGCCACACAGAGGGGTCGGACAGCCGGTTTCCTGGAGGAGCCCCGCTGAGAGGGAACTTGGAGCTTGGTTAGAAGATTTGCCCATCTCAGTGAAGACTAACTCAGGAGAGGAGAGGCTAAGAATAGCTCTTTGTCAGAAATAGGGTTACAGACACAGAAGACAGGCTTGTGGTAAAACAGGGCAGAGCAGGCGGTGGGGGGAGATGGATTAGGAGTTTGGGATTAAACATACACACGACTGTATAAAATAAGTGAACCACCAGGACCTACGTAAAGCACAGGGAACTCTACTCAATATCTTGCAATAACCTGTAACGGAGAAGACTCTGAAAAGGAATATATATGTATATGTGTGTGCGCACGAAGTCTCTTCAGTTGGGTCTGGCTCTGCGACCCCAGGGACCACAGCCCTCCGGGCTCCTCTGTCCATGGGATTCTCCAGGCAAGAATACTGGAGTGGGTTGCCATGCCCTCCTCTAGGGGATCTTCCAGATCCAGGGATCGAACTCGTGTCTCCTGCACCTCCTGCTTTGGCAAGCAGGCTCTTTACCACTGAGCCACCTGGGAAGTGATTAACACGTATATAGATGCACACGCGTATACGCATAACTGAATCGCTTTGCGAAATACCTGAAACTAACATAACATTGTAAATTGGCTCTACTTCAATTTTAAAAATGGTTAAAAAAAAAGAAAGAAAGAAAAGAGCAGCTCTTTGTGACATCTGTGTCGCTCGGAGAAAACCCGAGAGGCTGAGACAGAGGGTTGGAGAGTCCAGCACCTTCAAAGTCCACCAGCAGAATCTCCCTGGCATCAGTCTTTCCATCTGTAACATGGGGAGAGTACTCACACCTGCCAAGAGGGTGTTACTCCCCCACCGAGGACTTCATGGGTTAAGAACTGTCATAAACGTGCAGGATGAGCGGGAGGGAGTTTTCGTGGGGCAGCGGCACAGGGGGTGTCTTTGCAGGCGGGGAAGCACCGAGGGGCCCACCACCTGCTGCAGCACGGAGGGCCCCCAGCGGGAGGACAGGTGCACCTCCTCCCGACGACTCTGAAGTCAGTGTGGGCGCCCAGGAAGCACTTCTCGGCTAGAGAACAACCAAAACCTGTTTTGGGCTCAAAACCTCCAGCACTGGGTCATCATCTCGGGGCTTCTGGTCTCATCTCCTCTTCTAAGACACATTTTTTTTTTCTCATCTGAGGGGCAGTGAGGCTCCTGTGAATCAGAGAGTGGACCAAGCTGAGTGGGTGTGCAGTTTTTCTTGGTGGTCCTCCTGCTTGCTATCTCTAAAGGCCAAGGGGTTGCCTTCATACCTCCTGAGACTCTAAAAGCCCAGCCCCATTTACGGGTCTTGGTGGTGTGGCTGGGGAGTGGAGGAGATCACATTCAGGTGTGGTGAGTCCCAGGTCCGCAACCGTGGGAGCTGTTCACATCACGGTCACAGTGTGAAGGAGGCCCTTCTCGTGGGTTATCTCCATCATTGCCACAGCCTTCTGAAGAGGGACAGTTATGTGTGTGCTAAGTCACTTCAGTTGTGTCCGATTCTTTGTGACCCCATGAACTGCGGCCCGCCAGTCTCCTCTGTCTGTGGGATTCCTCAGGCAAGAATACTGGAGTCGGTCCCCATTCCCTTATCCAGGGGATCTTCTGACCCAGGGATCGAACCGGCATCTCTTTTGTCTCCTGAATTGGCAGGCAGGCTTTTTACCACTAGCACTGTCTGGGAAGGTGGGACAAGTAACATCATCCCCATTTTACAGATAAGGAGACTGAGACTCCAGGATGCCTTGGTTTCACAGCATCACTGGACCTTCGGTGAGGTCAGAGGTCAGGCCACGAGGGACAGGCATGTCCCACCGGAGACCACACAACCCACTGAGGGAGGCCTAACAGAGCAGAGGTGAATTATTCCTCAAAGGGAAAGCCTTGCTTTAAACCTCAGAGAAGCTCTCCTGGAGTCAGCTTTGACCACCTATGATGGGAGGACCCTCCAGTAGGGCTCACCTTCCTCCACCTTAAGCCAGAGGGGCTGCGCGAGGGCTTTTGCATGCTCTGGGGAAGACGTTTTCATTCTCTCATAAACATGATGCTGAATGTTCTGTGTGTGTGTAGGGTAGGGGGTGGGGAGAGAGAGAGGTTTACATGGAGGGAGAGAGTATACCTTTGTAGGAATCTCTTTCCCTCCTCCCTTCGTTCCTTTCTCCCTCCTTTCTTTCTTCTTTCTTTCCTTCTGTCTTTCTTTTGCAAACCACAGACCAGCTACACATCTTTGGCAGTTTCCTGAAGATGAACTTCAGATTTTTGTGGAGAGAGCAGAAAAAAAAAAAACAACCAAAACAAGAAAGACAAAAGCAAAGGGTGGGAAGAAGTGAGGCGGAAGGCGACAGAGCGTGTGCACGCACACGCACACCACGCCTGGCAATAAGGAAGTGAGACCAGACCTTTTTCATGAATGGGCTCAGCTCAGCCCAGCTGGACTTCCGCTCTCCCATTCACCAGCTTTCAGATTTCACCTCTGACCGTCCAAGGGAGCTTGGCTGCGGGCCCAGGAACGAGGAGCAGTTGGAGATTGTCCCCTGACCACAGACAACTGTGTGCTCACAAGAATCTTCCTTTGGAAGCTGGTAAATGCAGATGACCAGCGTGTGGGTAGGACACCGGGTTTGGGGGGGCACTGACCCTTGGCTCCCCCACAACAATGGCTCCCTCCCTGGAGGGCTGCTATTATTGCCCAGGAAACTCAGAAAGGAGAGCAGGCACTACCCGCAGAATCATGCTCCGGTGGAGGGCTGCACGCCGGGAGGGTTCGCCTACCTTAAATGGTGCTGGCAGATGAGCCTCATGGTCCAGAGGGGACACGTCGAGTTCTTCCTGCCAGGGCTGAGGGGCAGAGGGCTGTGGCTTGTGGCCTGAGAGGGTGTTGTTCTTTCACTTTGGATGGGAGATGCTTGAGGAACCGGGCGCCACTGAAGCTGCCGTCAGTGGTTGAAAATTGGTTCCAGAGGGTTCGCCTCGGCCCTAGGAAGTCTGGCTGCAGATCTTGATGAAGTCATTGAAATTCGCTGTACTTGGGAAAGATGGGATGAGAACAGCTCCCGCAGGGGTGCTGGCATGACTCAGAGAGCAGAGGCTGGCCGTCCAGTACCCGTCCCAGGCACAGGCGCTCAGTCACCAAAACCTGCAGCCACCGTCCAGAGTCAGGACAGCCCTGAGCTTCCAGGACATGCGGCTGCCACAGGCTTTTGGTGCATGGCCTGGATGGACACGGAAGCAGGGGTGGCCTGGCCTGACACCAAAACAGAAGAGGAAGGAGAAACGTGGGGGGACAGACACACCCTCGGGGCTAAGCTATTCTTCCTGTGAGTTCCTTCCCCCCCACCCCCGGCACCTACAGCCCTTCTGGCGGAAGATCAAGGAGGCAACGGAGAAAGGGACATCATTTTCCTGTCCCCACCCTGGTACCCCTGGTTTTTACACTCGGATGGGTCAGAGGAGGTCCCCAAACACCCCAGGTCTTAAGATCTTTGGGTCCAGAGGCAGAGGCCTGGACGAGATGACCTTCAGGGTGCCTCCCTACTTCCGGGGACCACGAGCTTTTCCCGAAAACGAAACCCAGAACTCAGTGCTGGGGGGAGCCGCATTCCACTCCCCGCAGCTGCTGAGCCGCTGGGCCCAGCTCCGGGCACTGGGAACAGACTCGGAAATACCAGTGGGCTTTGTTGGGGCTGATGACTCACGGCGGAGGAATGACAGCCATTCCATCGGACTTTCTAGGAACTCCCCTGCAGCTGGAGTGTCCCTGTCACTAGGTCCTCCCTGGAGCACAGAAAGGATGCTGCTCACAGTGGAGGGTGGACTGATGCCAAGGGACCCCAGGAGGGGCTGGTGGGATTCTCCTGTGATCAAGTGGGGCTCCGGGGCACCTCTCCTGGGATAACTGGAGCATCCTTCTTGACCCATTCTCCTGGTGCCCTCTCCCTCCTGTGCTTGCTGCACCCCCAACGCACTCACCCACCCAACACATGCAGCACAGAGGATCTGAGGAGTGTGCGCTAGGAGGGCAGTGATGTGAGGAAATGTCCGCTGGTCTGAGGGCTCTGATCATGAAAGCCGCTCTATCTCCCATAATCCTCACAGCTGCCTGTGCCCAGCCCTATCACTGTGCCTTTTTTACAGACACTGATGAAGAGCCTTAGAGAGATCAAGAAATCCTTCCCAGCTTGCACGCCGAGCAAATGGCAGAGCTGGGAATTGAGCCCATCTCTGCTCAGCTGCGAAGCCCATGGGTTTAGCTCTTCTCTTTCACATGCCCTTATCAGCTCCACTTTTATGAGGAGACGTGAAGCTCTCCCGGAGGGGAAGGGCAGGTCTTCCTTTTTCTCCATCAGTTGCTCTTTGAAAAGGCAGCGGCCAGAATTTGCTGAGGCTGGAGGATGTGCAGGAATATGCTGCCGGCCGAGGGTCTAGCGTCACCGGGGCCCTGGAGCAAGGCTGGACCTTGTCCCTCTGGTAGGAACACCTCTTCCACAGCCGCTGACCCGCTCTTCCAGCTGGTGTTCATGGTTTTGTCTCTCTCCTTCCCCATCTTCTTCCAAGTCCACCTGTCGGGGCTTCTCCGGCTCCTGGTCCCATTCCTGCCTTCTCTCTGCAAATTCCTCTGACCTCCTAACCATCTAACTGGACGGAGCCCAGTTGCCTTGTGACTGCTCTTTCCAGTCTCCTTTCCTGAGCCATGATGGTCCTGTTTGCTTGTGGTTTCCATGGTTCCCCTTCTCTCTGTGTCTAAGTTCCTGGACCACCTCACTCTCCAAGTCCTCTCAGTTTCTCACATTCAAATGTCCTGCCAGAGGCTCCGATGGGTTAGTGACTACCCAGTTTAGAGTCAGTGTGCCCAGCCTGACTTTCAAGCAGCTGGCCTTCGATAGGAGACCGCAGGAGCCCATCTCCTTTCCAAGTTGTTGTGGTCAGGATGGCAGGGAAATATGGTCCAAAGCGTATGGGTTCAGTTGTGTTATTGTGGTTGTTGTTCTTTATCACTCAGTCGTGTCTGACTCTTTGCCATCCCATGGACTGCAGCGCTCCAGGCTTCCCTGTCCTTCACCATCTCCCAGAGTTTCCTCAAACTCATGTCCACTGTGCTAGTGATGCCATCCAACCATCTCATCATGTTGCCCTCTTCTCCTCCTGCCCTCAATTTTTCCCAACAACAGGGTCTTTTCCAATGAGTCAACTCTTTGTATCAGGTGGCCTAAATATTGGAACTTCAGCTTCAACATCAGTCCTTCCAATGAATATTCAAGGTTGATTTCCTTTAGGATTGATTAGTTTGATCCCTTGCTGTCCAAGGGACTTTCAAGAGTCTTCTCCAACACTACAGTTTAAAAGCATCAATTCTTCACTGCTCAGCCTTCTTTATGGTGTAGCTCTCATATCTATACATGACTACTGGAAAAACCATAGCTCTGACTAAACAGACCTTTGTCGACAAAGTGTTGTCTCTGCTTTTTAATATGTTGTTTAGGTTTGTCACGGCTTTCCTTCCAAGCAGCAAGTGTCTTTTAATTTTGTGGTTGCAGTCACTGTCCACAGTCATTTTGGAGCCCCCAGAAAATAAAATCTGCCACTGTTTACTTTTCCCCCTTCTATTTGCCATGAAGTGATGGGACTAGATGCCATGATCTGAGTTTTAAGTTGGCTTTTTCACTCCTCCTCTTTCACCCTCATCAAGAGGCTCTTTAGTTCCTCTTTGTTTTCTGCCATTAGAGTGATATCATCTGAGTGGATGTTTCTCCTGCAATCTTGATTCCAACTGGTGATTCAGTTGCCTTATCCCCAGTTTAAATATGGGGACCTGACATTGACAGGTGAAGCAACCTGCCTGAGGTCAAGCATTTAGAAGCAGTGGAATCCAGAATAAGATATAGATCTTCCATTTCCAAAGCCTGAGAATTTTCTACTCTATGGTGCTACCATCCAAGAAAAAATGAATTGTGTTTGGTTTTGTGTTTAGAATAATTTTGCATTTTAAGCTATAGGAAAATCATCGTTTCTACAAGGTCTTCCCCTCAGCCAACCTGAAACTTCCCGTCATTCTGAATAAATGAAGAGGTACTATCGTAAATGTGTTAGTGTTAAATAAAAATCTTCGCACGACTTCCCTGGTGGTCCACTGGTTAAGACTTTGCCTTCCCATGTAGGTTCGACCCCTGGTCAGGGAACTGCGATCCACATGCCTATCCACATGCCTGTCAGCCAAAAACCCAGAAGCAATATTGTAACAGATTCAATAAAGACTTTGAAAAGAATGATCCACATAAAAAAAAAATTCTTTAAAAAACCAAAACCTTAGCACTAAAATCTGACTTAGAATTGTTCAAATGATGATACTATTATTAATAGTAGCATTATTCATTAATTACATACTAATTACTGCTACTTGCAAAAAATAAAAACAGCAGAACTGTTGGTAATAATACTACAAAGACCTATTCAGAACAAAACTCACACAAGAGCAGTGGTCATGGATTAAGAGGATTGACTCAGCTACCATCAGCTGGCTCTGTGGCCTGGGCAAGATGGTGTCCCTCAGCGTGCAGGCATGCTAAGTCACTTCAGTTGTGTCTGACTCTTTGTGACCTCATAGACTGTAGCCCTCCAGGGTCCTCTGTCCATGGAGTTCTCCAGGCAAGAATACCAGAGTGGGTTGCCGTGCTCTCCTCCAGGGGATCTTCCTAACCCTTCCCAATACAGTGATCGAACCTGTGTCTCTTGCATCTCCTGCATTGGCAGGAGGATTCTTTACCACTAGCACCACCTAGAAAGCCCGGTGTCCCTCTGGGTCACCTCAAATGAGGGGCTTGGTCTAAATAAACTCTACGACTCCTCCTAGCTCCAACATCCTACAATGCTAAATATTTGGCTGAAGAAAGTATGTAAACTGAGGGTATATTGAAGCTAAGCCGTTAGACCTTCCCCACCCTGCAGTGGGGCAGCTCTGATGGGATCTGGAGGTAGGGACGGTCCAGAGAAGTCCTTGCTACAACTTCTTCTCTGAGCCACGCTAACTGGTTGCCCTTTAGGGATTGGAAAGCTTCCTCCACATTCCGTTCGACACACACAGGTCATCCCAGTGGCCGTGTCCCCTCCCTTGGTTCTCATCTGTTGGACGCTACAGGCGGCGGAATTTCCATGGGCTCAAGCAGCTGCGGATAGCTGCAGAGTCTGGGGTGGTCTCTGTTAACCCGCCAGCTGCTTCAACAGCAGGCGGGGGAGGGGGTGAGGGAGCTTCCTCTGGCTTCCTCTGGACTGCAGCTGTTCAGAACATCCCTGAAACAATGGTTGACTTCCACAACAAGAATGTGTCAAGACCGATTTTTTTTTAAACTCAGAAAACGATTGCAGATTGACTTACAAACTAATCCAAATATGTCCTCTGGAATATACAACACAGTCATAAAGTGCCCTGAGATCATGCCTCACACATAGCAAGTACTCAAGCTAGCTAACAAATGTATGCCAGCTCATTATTGTGAATAAAGAAATAACAAGATTGAAATAATGATAATATCCAAACTCTACTCATCCTCCCCAGACCAGCTCAAGTTTGCTTTCCTCCAGGAAGTCTTCCTGCATTCTCCAGCCTATAGTTATCACTGGCATTCATTCATTCAGCAAATACTTTCCAGGTGCTTGGGGTTCTAGGTGTTGAGGATATTACAGAGAATAAGAGCCAAGGTCCCTGCCCTGATGGGATTTGTATTCTGGTGGACAGAGATACTAATTTACATGTTAAAGAAAAAACAAGATTCATTCAATTAAATACTTATGGAGCACCTGTTCTGTGCCAAACACATGTTTATTTTTTGGAGATAAAGTGTTGAGACAAACTCAAGTCTATGGATTAACTAGTTTAGACATGGTGAGTCGAAACGAGGACATGTGCCCAGAGTGAAGGAGGATGGGGAGTGGTGCTTAAACCAAAGAAGTCAGGTTTCAATAATTTCTAGAGAATACACATCACAGTGATAACTTCTACTGCACTCACTGTCCAGCTCATTCATGGCCCATACCATCTCATTGAAGTCCTCTCCTGCAACACTGGCTTAGATATAGTAGCTGCCTGGTGTATCTGAGGGGTTGCTTACCTGAGTTTAGCAGGGAATAGGCTTTTTTAACTGGATTGAAGCTACTTCTGCAGTGTCTCACAAAGGTCTGGAAACTCTGGGGGCTTGCAGGAACAAGAGCAGGTGAGAGACAAGTGATGGAAAAGAGCTTTTGGGGGACACTGGAGATTGAGGTTCTATGAAGAAGTACTAGAACCCACGGGCTTGACTTCCAATGGAAAGTCCTGAATGCCATCATGGGCAGCTCAAAGTCTGGCTCTTCATCAGCTCTGCTGCTCATTACGCATCCCGACACCCCCACTGCCTCCCTTGTGTATTGAGATTTGAACTTTCAGAGCACTTTTCTCTCCAGCTTGAGGTTTACAGCATATTCTTGCAAGATAAACGTGACAAATACTATTATCTCCTTTTGAGAGTGAGGGAGTGGAGAAAGGTCAGAAGTCTTACCCAAGGCCACCCAGGAAGTCGTAAGTCAGAGGAGAAACCAGGAATGGACAGACTCTCCTGATTCAGAGTGCTTTGTTCTGCCTGCCACATGGCCCCTCAGTACCATAATTCACTACTTCAGCATGAAACACGCATCCATTCTGAGCTCTTCTGGGCATTTAGAATAAGGATCTGACTTGGGACTTTTTCTGGAAGCATGAACTCTCCTTCTCGCTGAACCCCCAGCCTCTGCCTGGCTATCCTTGTGGGTGGTGGGGAAGGAGCCCACAGTTATGGGCAGCGTGGGAGGCGGACACTTGGGTCTGACCTCAGGACAGCTGTCCCCAATTAGAGAAGGGTGCGCTTGAGCCCTGAGGCACACCCTACTCCACACTCTTCTGGAATTGCTGAATGCAGTTTGGAAAATCTCAGGCAGAGTGTTGACCAGGACAGCACTGGTGGGTCAGGCTGGGGGAGACCTACACCAGGTCCCATGGCTAGAACCCCTTGGAAAGAGGGCAATTTCCTGTTCTTGTACTGACCTCCCCTTGATACCCTGCATTCCAGTGCCCTTACAGCCATTACTGTGGTCTTTGGAAACAGAGCTCAGCATTTCTCTCTCCTGCTTGAAACCCTTCAAAACCCCACTTCTTGCTCTGAGGATAAAGCCTCACATGGCTCATAAGTGCTTGCAGGTTGTGGTCCCTCTTGCTCACTCGTTGGCAATATCTCACATCAGCAGTCTCTCCCTCTATCTAACTCCAGCCACAGTGGCTTTGCTGAGCGGGCTTTTGCGTAGACTGTTCCCTCTACCTGGAACCCTCCCTTCCCTTCCCCTGCTTCTTTGCTTGAATATGTCATACTCACTTTCGATTTCAGCTTAAATGTCACCTTCTCAGACTATAGGACTACCCCTGTTAGATTTTCTCATAACACTTTCCCACTGCTTTAAGATAGTACCTATCACTATGGTGGTTCATTTATTTATTTTTTAAATGTTTATTAGAGTATAGTTGCTCTACAGTGTAGCATTTGTTTCTGTTGTACAGTAAAGTGAATCAGTTATATGTATACATATATCCCCTCTTTTTCAAATTTTTTTTCCCATAGAGGTTGCCACAGGGCACTGAGTAGAGTTCCCTGTGTTCTACATCAGGTTCTCATTAGTTATCTATTTTGTGTACAGCACTCATAGTGTGTATGCTGCTGCTGCTGCTAAGTCGCTTCAGTCATGTCCGACTCTGTGCGACCCCATAGACGGCAGCCCACCAGGCTCCCCCGTCCCTGGGATTCTCCAGGCAAGAACACTGGAGTGGGCTGCCATTTCCTTCTCCAATGCATGAAAGTAAAAAGCTAAAGGGAAGTCGCTCAGTCGTGTCCGACTCTTCACGACCCCATGGACTGCAGCCCACCAGGCTCCTCCACCCATGGGATTCTCCAGGCAAGAGTGCTGGAGGGGGTGCCAGTGCCCTCTCCGCACAGTGGGTATAAGTCGATCTAAATCCAACTGCTTCTCGTTCACCTGTCCCTCCCCGTCCCTCTTCCTTCTGGTAAAGGAGTTCCTTAGTTCCCAGGACATTGCCAGGCACTGCAGGCATATCTGTTGAATGACTGAAGGAACCCATACGCCCTAAGGGTTGGGAGGACATTTAGGGTCATCCAATCCAATGAGTCTCCTTTACAGCATTCCTGCCAGATGTCCCCTACCTATGCTTCAGAGCCTCCATGGAGAACTTGCTGTCTGTCGGACTAAGGTGACGACCTCCTCAGGGGTCAAATTCTCAGGTCCCGGAGCATGTTATTTAGCGCCTCTGGTTCCTGTCCTATAAATGTGGTAATAACAATATCCACTTCACAGGAAGGCTGTCATTATTAAATGATATCAGGCACACGAACCTGGTGACTGACCCCACCTGATGGTTCAGTAAGTGTGAGTTAATCATATTATTATTCCCATAATCATCATCACAGAAGGTGAAACCTATCCTTACATTTCACTATGACTGATTTCTCTATAAATCTGTTTCTACCTTTGGGTTTGCACAGAATGTTTCTGGCATGTTCCACATGACAGCCCCTGGAGCCTTGTTGACCGTGGGTTTTCTCCAGTTTACCCTGACATAGATACTGGACCAGTTCTAAGCTTCTCACCATCTTGGTCCCTCTCTGAATAACTCCTCTTTGTCTGTGTTCTCCTGACATCTTGGGCTGTCTTGGGAATGAAGAAAGTACTGGTCCTAACAGATCCAAGGCTATGGGCATCAGACAGAGAGTAACAGAAACAGTGTAGGCTTTGGACCCAGCTAAGGATAAGGAGGTTTACGGGCTCTTCGGCAAACCCTGGAGGTTTCAGTTCTCATCTTGAGATGGGAACTGAAGGATACAATATGAGGAGTTCAGGTCTGACCTTAGGCAAACTCGACCTGTCCCAACCCACTAATTTTCTTCCTAGCTCTTCTTTTAAAGGCACCCAGGACCTGCACACCACTCCAGCTTATGCATGGAGTTGCCCACCTAATAAACCGCGAAAGTTGCACAGATTCTCTTTTAAGAACTTACCACTCTTTGGTTATACTTTTTCAAGGTACTTTCTTCTCCTGAGTTAATACACCAGATTAGCTCCTGCTAAAGTTTTAATGACTAACCTCGGCTCCCTTCCTGCCTGCCATCTTCCACCCCCTCCCCAAAGGGCTGGGTAAATTTGAATTTTGGACATGGATGGCAGGGTCTGTGAAGGAGTTCATTTTGAGCAGGCAGAGATCTCACCTAGGGCTCTCATATTCACCCTATGCAGGTAGGCTCCCCTTATACCTGTGCCTGAAGCCACCCGACCTTATGAATACAATCCGCTGGAAAGGAGGGCTGTCCCAGTGAGTAGTCAGTTAATATGAAGACCGCCATCTACTGGCAGATGGATCTATCGGCCCTATTGGTGTGCTCGGTGTTACTGCTACTGCCCCGACTCTTCTGATTGGATTGCTTGAGTGAGGACGACCAGTCATCTCCCTTATTCCTTTTCTCTCGTTTTCCTTTTCTCTCTTTTTAAAAAAATTCCTTTAAAAACTTTGCTTCCATAATATTCTGTGACGTGTATAATCGTTGTAAGCCATTAACACTTTAGTATAAATTAACCCGTTGGACTGCCCATTTCTGAACCTCTGAAACAAATGCAACTGCTCCTGAAATCTCTCGTATCTTTGGGATTCCATATTCCCAGTTCCTTCACCCCCACTAATAGTCTCCGAACTCCCTTCCAATTAGAAGTGTAAATATATTTGCCATCTTCTTAACCACAGTTCATGTGTGATACTTTTGCTTTGTGTGGGTTCCATCTGTCATCTTCTCATGGGTTATTTTACTTCTGAAGATATTCGGCTTCTTTCTGTTTTGTTGTGTGTTTTTTTTTTTTTTTTTCGTTTTGGATACAGAGTAAATCTACTCTGGGTGATTCATTTTAAGATGATGACTGCCTTCAATTATTAGGTTAAATTATGGATGTTATTTGTAAATTGACATGTTAAATCTGCAGCTTCTAAGAGCGTGACAATAAAAATAAAGCCTATGATGATATAAAATAATTTTATAAGAAAAGTTTTGGCAAATATATATCAAAGTGACAATATTTCAATTTATCTAACTCTAGGCATATCAAATTAGAAGATACCTTTAAGAAAAAGCATAACGGATAATTAATAATCATTTGATGAGTAAAGCATTTTAAGTGACTGTTCAGAACTAGGGAAAGTCAGTGTCTTCCCAAATGGTGAAGAACTCGCCCGCAATGTAGGAGACATAAGAAACGCAGGTTTGATCATTGGGTCGGGAAGATCCCCTGGAGGAGGAAATGGCAACCCATTCCAGTATTCTTGCCTGGAGAATCCCATGGACAGAAGAGCCTGGCGGGCTGTAATATGCGGGTCACAAAGAGTCAGACACATAGAAGCAACTTAACACGCACAATGACTGTATAGACTGAGAAATAGGTACTTTTAAGTCAGATATTTTCTGATTCTTTGCTTTCAGTGATATCAGAAGAGGACCTAATGGAGTTGTCAGCTGATAGATGATTAAAAATAATTCTTGATGATAGAGCAGTATGCTATTTTTGGCGTAGAACTTGGAAAGAGTTCAGATAGTTAAATCATATTGCTATAATAAAACTCCTTCCAAATGATTTATGTGGACAAAGTTTCCCAGCATTTCTTCTGTAAAAATGAGGTGTAGGAATGGAATGGATATTGCTCCTTGCCTAATTCTAATAACAGATAATATCACAAATGGATATATAAGGTCATTAAAAATAAAAGCCATATTCATTTTATTGAGATAATTTGCTAATAAAAATTCTTAATTAAACTTTTTAATTTGAGAAGAGCTTCCCTGGTAGCTCAGATGGTAAAGAATCTGCCTGCAATGTGGGAGATCTGGGTTCGATCTATGGATTGAAAAGACACCTTGGAAGGGAGCACAGCAACCCACTCCTGTATTCTTGCTTGGAGAATCCCCATGGAGAGAGGAGACTGGCAGGGTGCAGTTCATGGGGTCTCAAAGAGTCGGATGCGACTGAGTGACTAAGCATGCACGATTTGAGAAAATAGATTGGCATGCAGTTGTAAGAAATGTTATGCAGGTATCCTGTGTACCTTTACCCAATGGTAACAACTTTCGACACCATAGTACAGTGTCATAACATGTCATAGCTAGAAGTCAGGAGATAGAATGTTTTCATCACAATGAGGATTCTTCCTGTTGTCTTTTTATTATCACACTTATTTCCCTTCCATTTTGCTCCTCCTTAACTAATCTGTTCTCCATTTCTATGATTTTGTCGTTTCAGCAATATTATTAATATATAACAGAATCAGGCACTATGTTACCCTTTGGGATTGACTTTTACATTGAGCAATATTCTCTCAAGATTCATTCAGGTGTTATACATATCAATAGCTCATTCATTTTATTGCTGAGTGGTAGTTCATGATATCAATGGATCATAGTTATTTAACCATCCACACAATCCTTTCCCATATATAAAATTATATAGTTAGAATTATTCAGTGTGTAGCCTCTTCAGATTGATTTCTTAAAATTATCAACATGTTTTTGAGGTTCCTCCACTTCTTTTCATGGCTTAATGACTCTTCTTTCTCGTGCTAAATAACAGTTCATTGTGTAGAAGTACTGCTGTTTGTTTACCCATTTACCTACTGAAGGACATTCATCATTTGGCAATTGTGAATAATGTTGATGGGCATAGAGTTTTTTGTGGACATGAATTTTCAACTCACTTGGGTGAATACCCAGGAGCACAATCGTGGATTGCATGATAAGATTACATTTGGTTTTGTAAGAAGCTGCCAGATAGTTTTGAAAAGTGGTTGCACCATTTTTCATTCATTTGCAATGAATGAGAGCTCCTGTTGCTCTTTGTTTACTAGCATTTGGTGTTTTAACCATTCTAACAGGTATGTAGTACCTGCTTTTTATTAATTTATAGTTTTCTAATGATCTATGATGTGGGGCAACTTTTTATGCTTATTTGTAATTTGTAAATCTTTTTTTAGTGAGGTCACATCTTGCGCCCACTTTTTAATTGTTTTTTTTTTTTTCTCATTTTTTAATGGTTGAGTTTTAAGAATTCTTTATGTTTTAGGTAACAGATTTTTTTTTTTTTAAATCAGATGTGTGTCTGGCAAAGACTTTTTTCCAGCCTCTGACTTGTCTTTTCCATTCTCTTAACAGAGTCTTTCACTGAATAGAAGTTTTTAATATTAACGAAGTAGAACTTATTAAGTATTTGTTTCACGGATTGGATTTTGGTGTTGTATCTCAAAGTCAAGGCCAAATTGGATGTTATGAAGGTCTTCTCCATGTTATCTTTTAGAAGTTTTACAGTTTCACATAAAGACTGTGTCTAGATTAATTTTTTTTGCATGTCCAATCATTCTTAGCACTATTTGTTGAAAATACCCTCCTTTCGCATTAAATTGCCATTAATCGTTTGTCAGAGATTAGTTGACCGTATCAGTATGGGTCTAGTTTCGAATTCTCTATTCTGTTTCATTGATCTGTTTGTCTGTACTTTCACCAATACCACACTGTCTTGATTGCTGTAGCTTTGTCGTAAGTCTTGAAGTCGAATAGCATCTGTCTTCTGATTTAGTTCTTTTTTAATTGTGTTGGCTTTTCTGGGTCTTTTGACCCATACAAACTTGGGAATTCGTTTGTTGACAATCACAGAATACCTTCTGAGATTTTGTTAGGAGTTGTGTTGCATCTACAGCTCATTTGTCTGCTTTGACATCTGAACAATATCAAGTTCATATCTAGCTTGGCATATGTCTCCACTTATTTGACTGTTCTTTGATTTTTTTTCCATCAGAATTCTGTACTTTCCCTCATATAGCTCTCTCATACATTTATAAGAGTTATACTTAAATACTTCATCTTTGGGAGGAGGTGCTAATGTAAATGGTGGTAGGTTTTTAGTTTTTAAATGCCAAACAGTATTGGTATACAGGAAAGTAGTGAACTTTTTGTGTATTAATCTTAGATTCTGCAGCCTCGCTGTTATTGTTTATTAGTTACTGAAGTTTTTTGTTTTTGTTGCTGTTAATTCTTTGGGATTTTTCTACATAAGCAGTTGTGCTATCTACAAGCAATGGAAGTTTTAGTTCTTTTTTTCTCAATATGTATACCTTTTACTTCCTTTCTTGTCTTTTCTACTTTAGCTAGGACTTACATTATAATGTTGAATTAGAATGGTGAGAAAGAATATTTTTGCCTTATTGATTCAGTTATGCTTCATTTTAACCATTCTGATGGATGCATAATGATGACTTGTGTTTTTTTTTGCATTTCCCTGATAGCGAATGATAGTGGATCTCTCTCCATGTATTTATTTGCTATTGATATAAATCTTTTTAGTGAAATGTCTTTTCCTGTCTTTTGCCCTTTTCTTAATTGGATTATTTGCTTTTATTTTTTTAACTGTTGAATAGAAAGTTTTACTTTTTTAAGAGTTGTTTTCTTTAATATATTCTAGATACTAGTATTTGTCAGCAAGATTTTTATGGTTTAAATGGGATCTTTTGCAGAGCAAAAGTTTAAGATTTTGAAAAAATCTAATTGACTAGGTTTTTTAGTACCAAGTATACTTTTTGTGTCAAGCATGAGAACTCTTTCGCTTAGCCTAGATTCTGATGATTTTCTCTTATTTTTTTCTTAAAAATTTGTAGTCATAATTTACATCTAAGTCTGGGATCCATTTTGAGTTAATTTTTGTATAAAGCGTGAGACTTATGTTGAGGAGTTTTTATTTTCATTTGTTTATTTTTATGTCCATGGCTCCAACTGCTCCAGCATCATTTGTTGAAAAAGCTATCTCTCTTCCACTGTGTTGCTTTTGCCCATTTGTCAAAAGGAAGTTGGATACATACATGTGTGTCCGTTTCTGCGTTCTGTATTCTGTTCCATTCACCTCTCTATTCTTTCATTAATGGCACACAGTCCTAACTATTGATTTATAGTTGCTATAAATGAGTCTTAAAATCAGCTAGACTGACTTCTCTCAATTTATTCTTCTTTTTTTAAAATTATTCGAGCATTCCTAGCTCCTTTGCCTTTCCATTTAAGTTTTAGAATCATCTTGTGAATATTTACCAACATCTTGCTGGGTTTTGAGAAGTGTGTTGAACATGTATACCAGTCTGGGAACTACTGACGTATTTCCTATGTGGAGTCTTCCAATACATAAACACAACCTGTCTCTCCATTTAAATCTTACTGATTTCTTTCATCAGCATTGTATAATTTTAGACATATAAGTCCTATACGTGTTTCATTAGATTTATACGTAAATATTTCAGCTTTCCCAGCAATTGTAACGTGGTTTTACAGTTTGCATATGTGTCTATTTGTTTGTTGCCAGTATATGGGACTACAACTAATTGATTTTTGAATGTTTATCTAATATTCTGTGACCTTTCCAAACATCCTTATTAGTCCTATGAATTTTTTGTAGATCCTTGGGATTTTCTTCACAGACAATAGTATCATCTGCAGATCGGGATGGTTTTATTTCTTTTTTCTGATCCACATGCTTTTATCTCTTTTTCTTTTTCTGCTTTATTGCCCAGGCAAGAACTTCCAGCACTGTATGGAATAGAGTGGTAAAAGCAGAAGCTGTTGCCTTGTTCCCGGTTTTATGGAGAAAACATTTCGTTTTTAAACTTTAAGGATAAGGTTAGCTGTAGCATGTTCTTCACCAGACTGAGGAAGTTCTTCTCTACAATGTTCCTGTATTTTTCTTCCTCAGAGATTTTATCATGAATTGAAGCTGAATTTTGTAAAATGTGTTTTCTGCTTTGGTTATTATGATCATATAATTTTTCTTCTTTAACTAGGTGATATGGTTGATTAAATTGAAGATAAATTTTTTTAAAGTTTAATAAAATGAATTTATTAATATGTTTATTATAAAAATACCAGCAAAGCTTTCCAAGTGTGAGTCTTCCCAATTTTCCTGAGTAAGGAAGTATACCAGGGAAATAATAAACAGCCATTTTTATTCTAAAATAATAAATAGCTGTTGATCAAGCCTTCAAGCCTCAAATCTTGGCTATGTTTTATTGTCTTTGATTGATAGATTTAAAAATATTGAACTACCCTTGCAATTCTGAAATAAACCCAGACTGATTATAGTGTAAAAATTTTTTTATAATTGTTGAATTCTGTTTGCCAATATTTTATTAAGAAGTATTATCTATATTTAAGAGATTTATTGATCTGTAATACTTTTCCTTTTTGTGTGTGTTTTTTATACTGGTTCTAGTATCATGATAGTACTAGCTTCACAAAATGAATAGAAACGTATTTTCTGGAAGAGATTGTATAGAAATGGTGTTCATTCTTCTTTAAACATTTTGAAAATTTTCTTGTGGATCCATCTGGGCCTCAAGATTTTTTTCACTTTTTATTTTTAAATTTTCAAATGCAATTTTCTTAATGGTTATAGAGTTGTTTCAGATGATCTCCTTCCTATTGGGGAGTTAGCATTATTTTTTTTATAATTACTTATAAGCTTGTGTTTTTGAGGAATTGGTCCATTTCATACAAGCTGTCAAGTTTACCAAGAGTAGAGCTGATTGTAGAATTCCTTTAGTAGCACATTGGTGTCTTAGGCTCTGTAGTGACAGCTTTAGTTTCATTCCTGATATTGGTCAATTCTATTTCTCTCTCTCTTTCTCTTGGTCAGTCTTGTTGGAGGCTTATCAACTTTGTTGATCTTTCCAAAGAATGATCTCTCTATTTTGCAGATTTTCTCTTTTTAAATTTCTCTTTTCTGTTTTGAAAGTTCATTTATTTTTATTACTATCTTTATTGATTTCCTTCCTTCTGCTCACCCTTGGATTTATTTGCTCTTCATTTTCTAGGCTTTTAAGATGGGAAATTTGGTTATTGATATGGGAATTTTCCTCTTTTCTAATATAAACATTAATTACACATACTTTCCTCTCTGCCTGGCTGTGTTCCGTAACTTTTGCTATGATGTATTTTCATTTCCTTTCAGTTCAATGTATTTTTGGACTTCCTTTGAGACTTCCTCTCTTCCCATGGACTATGTACAAGTGTTTTGGTATTTTCTTGTTATCTTTCTGTTATTGACTTCTAGTTTAATTCCAGAGTAGATGGAAATCACATTCTATACTATTTCAATTATTCTAAAATGCTGAGATTTGTTTTATGACCCAGAGTATGCTCTATTCTACATTTTAAAATTTCTTATCAAAATATGTAATATTTTATACTGTTTTTATTAATTGTGTACTAGTAATAATTCTTATTCAAACTGATTAGTAATACATAACAAAATTTGGACAATTGTAAGACATAACAGTTATAGGAGCTTTAGAATTCTAGACATATTTTTGTTGAATTACAGCAAGCAAGGCAAAGTAGAAATACAATTTCAAAAGGAAAAGGATACAATATAAGATTCACAAACTTAAAGAATTTGCTTATACATTTTCAAATATATGATGTATATCAAATAATTGTGACAACTCTTTCCATGGCAAGCATGCAAAAGTCTGATGAAAGAATTTTATTTTAAACTGCAAATGTTTATAATATTCTGGAAATTATACCAATTTTAACTACATATTAATTCGTTTTATGTTTTGGTTACTGTACATGACATGTGAGATCTTAGTTCCCTGCCTCGAGATTGAACACATGCCCCTTGCCTTGGAACTGCAGAGTCTTAACCACTGAACTGCCAGGGTTTAATCTACATATTAAATTTTGATGTAAATTTTTAGATGTTAACTTACAAATGAAAGAGAATAAGCAATTTAAAAAATTGTGTGTGTGTAGTTGGTAGTAAAAAGAAAAGGAAGCTGAGCGCCAAAAAATGGATGCTTTTGAACTGTGGTGTTGGAGAAAAAGCTTGAGAGTCCCTTGAACTGCAAGGAGAATCAAACCAGTCAATCCTAAAGAAAATCAGTCCTGAATATTCACCGGAAGGACTGATGCTGAAACTGAAGCTCCAATACTTCGGCCACCTGATGCGAAGAACTGATTCATTGGAAAAGAACCTGATACTGGCAAGATTGAAGGCAGGAGGAGAAGGGTGGTGAGATGGTTGGATGGCATCACCGCCTCAACGGACCTGAGTCTGAGAAAGCTCTGGGAGTTGGTGATGAACAGGGAAGCCTGGGGTGCTGCAGTCAAAAGGGTCAGACACGACGGAGCGACTGAACTGAACTGAACCGAGGTGGTGGTGAGTAAGCCAGCAAGGATAGAAGACCAATAGTCTGGATGAGTGCTGAGGATAGGTTAAGGAAAGTATGTCCCAGGTATAACCACCCACATCAAAAGCTCACTGGTAAAGAAAAACCAGACACCTCAAGTTAGAGTCTCTAGTGCTTTTCTGTGTCTGGAAAGATGCAAGAGTCTGGGCTCACTGAAATCATGCCTTTGATGTGCGTCTCGGCTCCCTGGTACTAGGATCCTGCTTTTCTCCATCCTGAATCCCCTCAGGGTGCACGGTCAGGCAGCTGCAGTGGCTGCTGGTTTGCTGGCCCCGACTCCTTTAGTTCCTGATATAGTGGGCTATCCCACAGTCCCTTCAGCCTGAGGACTCCCTGACTCTAAGACTCTTTGAGCTGGATTTCACAAATAACCCCCCTCTCCTCATGATTTGCTGGTATTACTCACTCTGCCTGAAGTTCCTTGCATGGAGTCTTTTCAACTCCTTGGTCCAGGTTCTGTTGTTTTTTGTATCCTGCTCACTCTCCCCAAGAACATCAACATTCCCCTCAAGCTCTCTCCTCTAGCATCTCCCTCAGCACATGGGGTCCACACCTGCCTCTCTTGACTTGGCTCATCCTTCCTGTCTCCCCTGGCAGCATCAGCCAGGCACCTTCTAATTCCTGGATTGTTTAGCTCTTGACTGTGAACCACACCCACAGGATAACACTCCAGGGAGAAGATGCCTACATCTATTAAAGGGCAAATCCTCCACATCTAAGAATGACTCCTCTCTTCCTCCATAAAACAGGCTTTCAGATCCCCAAAGGTGCAGTCCTCTTGAAGCCAGAAAAGTTTAGCTTTCCCACATCACTAGGCTTTATCTTCAAACCTGGCACACAAGAGAAGCCAGCAGGTAGTCCAGATAGTCTACGACAATGAAGGATTTAAATATTCTACCTCAGGACTTCCCTGGCGGTCCAGTGGTTAAAACTCTACTTCCAGTGCAGGGGACATGATTTTGATCCCTGGTCAGAGAACTAAGATCCCACACACCACGTGGTATGGCCGAAACATTTTAATAAATAAATATTCTGTCTCTGAATAGATGCTTTAGAACTGTGATGTTGGAGAAGATTCTTGAGAGTCCCTTGGACAACAAGGAGATCAAACTAGTCGATCCTAAAGGAAATCAACCCTGAATATTTATTGGAAGGACTGATGCTAAAGTCGAAGCTCCAACACTTTGGTCACCTGATGCAAAGAGTCAACTCATTGGAAAAGACCTTGATGCTGGGAAAGATTGAGGACAGGAGAAGAGGATTTCAGAGGATGAGATGGTTGGATGGCATCATCGACTCATGGACATGTGTTTGAGCAAACTCCGGGAAACAGTGGAGGACAGGGAAGCCTGGCATGCTGCAGTCCATGGGGTGGCAAAGAGTGGGACACTACTTAGGGACTGAGAAACACACCTGTATAGCGCAGGGAAATATATTCAATATCCTATGATATTAATAAATCATAATAGAAAAGAATGTGCAAAAGAATACATGTGTATATAACTGAGTCACTTTGCTGCCCAGCGGAAATTAATACAGCATTCTACATCAACCACACTTCAACCAAATTTTTAAAATAGCCTATCTCTTGTGTCTATAAGCCATCGAAATATCTGGGAACCATCTAAACGTGTACATAGTTCTCAGCACTAAAACTGGGAGCACCGTGTGCCCTCTGTCCTGAAGTGATTTCATCAGTACACGGCACCATCTGTGTGGTGTTCCTGCTGAAACATGCACCTCCCCAAGTCTTTGAATTTAGACTCCACAGGAAGTACAGGGGGTGAAAGAAGTCAAATGCACCACAAGGAGGTAACCCCCACATATCCAGGGAGTGAAACATCCATAGCAGTGGGCACCATTTCTTTCATAACTGATGATGCTGGGGAAAAAAAAAAAAAGGATTCAAGTCAGAATGGAGAGACAAAGGGGACATCAAACCAAACACAGTAGATGAATCTTGGTTGGATCCTTCTTGAGTCAAGTCAAATGTAAAATGGTGTTTTCTGAGACACGAGGAGACATTAGAGTTCAACTGGGTGTTTGGCGATATTCAGAAACTGTGACCTGTGTTAGGTGTTTGGTTTCGTGATTCTGTCAGAAATCCCTCCTTCCCTCGCCTTCCCCCCTGTTTAGAGCTACATATGGAAGTATTTAGGGGCAAAATGATGAAATGTCAGGAATTTTCTTTAATGTACTATAGAAAAAAAAAAGAGAGAGAAGAGGAAGGAATGGGGAGATGTAAGTGTGGGGAAATGTTGATCATTGTTGAACCCGGGGGATGGGAGTTTACTGTACAACTAAAGACTTTTAGCATATATTAAGAAAGCGAACCAGAAAAGGTCTGGGAAATGCCAGTGTTTTGGTGTCAAAATGATATGTGACTCTCTGTGAAGCCCATAATTACACCTCCGAGTTCAGTGTTAAAGAGAGTGAGTGTGGAGCCGGGCAAGACCAGATGGTAACCCTCACTCTGCCGCTTGCTAACTGAGTGATCTTTAAAAAAAAAAATTCTATTTATTTATTTTTGGCTGTACTGGGTCTTCTTTGCTGCTGCAGCTTTCCTCTCGTTGTAGCAACCGGAGGTTACTCTAGCTGGGGTGCACAGGCTTCCCACTGTGGTGGTTTCTTTTGCTGTGGACCACAGACTCCTGTGCACAAGCTTCAGGAGCTAGGACTCACGGACTTAGTTGGTCTGCGGGATCTTCCCGGATCAGGAATCGAACCCATGTCTTCTGCATTGGCAGGCAGGTTCTTAACCACTGAGCCACAAGGGGAGCCCCAACTGGGTGCCCCTGGACAGCTCACTCCAGAGGTCTCTGAAGCTCACATGGTTTCTGTGAGAGTAAATGAAATAACGTATGTAATGCATGCCTGCTCAGTCATGTCCGACTCCACTACCCCACGGACTGTAACTCACCAGGCTCCCCGGTCCATGGCATTCTCCAGGCAAAAATACTGGAGTGGGTTGTCATTTACTTTTCCAGGGGATCTTCCCGACCCAGGGATCGAACCCATGTCTCCTGTGCCTCTTGCATTGCAGGTGGAGTCTTTACTGTTGAGCCACCAGGGAAGCCCAATGCACATAAAGGTCTCAGCAAAACAGATATTTGGGAAATAGCTGAAATTGAAGCCGTGATCATCACAAACCCCAAAGCATTTGGGAAAAGCCTCTGCCAGGCCATGTGTCCTAGACTGGGTTCAGGAAATAGGAATTCAGAGAAGTGAGAATGGGGCGGGGTGAGGGGGGTAGATACACAAAAAAATATGGCCAGCCCCCTCAGAGGATGAGAGGCTGAAGCCCCCCAGGGAACAAGGACTGTGGACGGCACCAGCCCCCAGTCCCAGGCCAGGTGGGAGGGGCAGGGCTGTTGGCCCGGAGTCTGCAGAGGGAGCAGAGGCCCTGGGACCAGCAGGGAAGTGAACTGATTTACAGCCTGGGAGGGTTCCGAGGCCCAGGAAGAGGATTTGGGTTTGCCTCCCAGCTAGTTCCACACCCACCGGGAGCAGGGGCTTCTAGGAAGAATCTAAATATATAGTGTGTTGTTGCTGAAACGCTTCCTTCTGACAGTGCGCTGGGCATTTTCTCTCATGGAGCTCAGATTCCCCAAACTGGAAAGTGAAATCATTTACAGACTCCCCAGGGAAGCTGGATCCCCGGATTCATTTTTCCCCAGAGAAAGCATGTTTGCTGGAAACCAGAGAAGGTAATTGGAGAGGCCCAGGGAAGAAATGGACCTGCAGGGGTCATGGAGTCCATCCTCCGGCCTCCAGGCAGGAGGGAAGATAACCCGTTCCAGATGGTGACTGTCCCCGGCCACCGAGGACTGCCGGGAGAGACCCCCAGAGCCTGACTCAGCAGCTCATTCCAGGGGTGGGCCCAGCGCACGGCCTCGGGTCACTAACTCACGACGCATCAGAGTCTGTTGTCTTGGGTCCCAGTTTTCCCATCTATAAAATGAGGGAGGTTAGCCCTGCCTGGCTGCTGTTAGACCAAGTCCTAACACAAAGCAGAAATGAGCTCTGTGCCCAGGCAGAGGCTAGGGTGTCCAGGGCCTGGGAACTTTTCACTGTCAGCTCTTTGAAGAGGTTTAAAAACTCTTTTAGAGCTCATAGAAATAACACCTTGTCTCCACTGCTCCTTCTGTCCTTATGAAGACAATCGTGGTGGTGGTGGTTTAGTCGCTAAGTTGTGTCCGACACTCTTGCAACCCCGTGGACTGTAGCCCACCAGGCTCTTCTGTCCATGGGATTCTCCAGGCAAGCATACGGGAGTAGGTTGCCATTTCCTCCTCTAGTGAAGACAGTGGGAAGTGGCAATACTTCCTACCAGAATATTCCTGCTGATGCCACAAAAATAATGTATGGTGTTGGTTGCACAGAACAAATGGAATCTTTGCCAATGATTAAATACCCAGTAGCATGGACATCAGGGCAATGCCAACAGGGGTACGGTCCACACTGTGCCTGCAGGGTTGAGGAATACCACTGACCGAAGGGCTGAAGCTGGAGTTGAGGTCCAGAGAGATGGAAAACACAGCCAATAATGGATGGAAGATGCTGGAACCAGAGTCCTTGCTCTGTACCAGGTACCGTGGTGATGGGTGCTGAGAAAGATAGTCCAGCCTTCACGAAGCTTAGCAGTGAAGAGGGAAGGTAGACATCTACTTTTTTTTTTCAGATATGTAAAACTTGATTTTAAAAAATTGCCTCCATGACAAAGTTTAAAGTCTGGGAAGTTCCTTTTTCCCCACCCAAAGAGCCCATAAACATGCACAGGAGAGCAAGTTCATTTTTAAAAGAACATTATTTAAAAGGCAAAAGGTGCTATCCATTGGCATAGATTCAGCTTCTCAGAAGCAGAGCCATCCTCAGGTAGCCAGGGTACCAAGGTTAGCAATACTATCTTATCCACCAGCATTTATAGCTTAATTCTTTCAATTAAGACCAAGGGACTAAAAAAAAATTTACGTAGTTCAACAGTCAGTGTCACAAAGGAGGAGACCAAGGGGTCGTGAGAATCTGGGAAGAAGCAACTTGGAACACCCGACCTAGGTCCTCTGCCACAGGGGAAGTCCGTTATCGTAGGAAAGCCACCGTGACATGCACAGTTGGGGCTTTGCCCCTGGCCATTGGCCCTACTGAGACCTGGCTCCTATCATCTCTTCCACAGCATCCTTGACATCTTTTTTTAATTGAGAAATTCACAGAAGATACACGTAACCATTTTTAAGTGAACAATGTGTGTGTTAGTCACTCAGTTGTGTCCAGTTCTTTGTGACCCCATGGACTGTAGCCCACCAGGCTTCTCTCTCCATAGAATTCTCCAGGCGAGAATACTGGAGTGGGTTGCCATTCCTTTCTCCAGGGGATCTTCCCACCCAGGATGGAACACGAATCTCCTGAGTTTCAGGCAGACTCTATAATGTCTGAGCTACCGGAGAAGCGAACAGTACAATTTGCTTTAGTTCATCCGCCTCATGTTGCCCCACAGCTTGCTCTAGCTCCAGAACAGCTTCATCACCCCAAGTAAATCCAGGTATCATCAAGCGTTCCTTGCCCACCCCTCCCGGGCCCCAGCCCCTGGCAACTGCCAGTCTGCTCTCTGTTTCTATGGAAGTGCCGTTTCAGGTATTCCCCGCACACAGCGGCACCCAACACGCGACCTTTGGTGAGGGGCTTCCTTCACTCAGCAGCGCGTGGAGGCCCATGCGTGTTGCAGCAGGTGTCGAGCCTTCATTCTTTTTATGGCTGAATAACGACTCTGGTATTTTTATAAAGGCTAGCACTCATTCTATAAAGATCACTGGAGTCAAGGAGGAGGCACCTGCCTCTGCCAAATGCAAGCGAGTTATTCTGAACCTCGGTTTCCTTGTCTATAAATCAAGTGATAATCATTCGAACCAAAGTCACCTTGCAGAATGACTGGGCGACAAAAGGAGATACTTAAACGTAATAATGCATTTTCCAAATGTGATGACTTGCAACTACTAACAGCAACAATTAGCGTCTTGTGTATATATATCTTGTCTCCTTTTGAATTTTTAATTGTGGTAAAAGTCACATAACATACAAACATACTATTTTAACCTATTTCACTGCATGGTTCAGAGGCACTAGGTACGTTCACTGGAGAAGGCAATGGCAGCCCACTCCAGTACTCTTGCCTGGAGAACCCCATGGACGGAGAAGCCTGGTAGGCTACAGTCCACGAAGAAAATGGACTAGAGTTGGGCATGACTACAGTCCATGAAGAAAATGGTCGCTAGAGTTGGGCACGACTGAGCAACTTTACTTTCACTTTTCACTTTCATGCATTGGAGAAGGAAATGGCAACCCACTCCAGTGTTCTTGCCTGGAGAATCCAAGGGACAGCGGAGCCTGCTGGGCTGCCGTCTATGGGGTCGCAAGAGTCGGACACGACTGAGCGACTTAGCAGCAGCAGCAGCAGCAGGTCCATTCACACTGTTGTGCAGCTCTCACCATCATCCATCCTCCAAATTTAAATTCAATGGAGAGAACAACGACTATGCCACACTCATCTCTATCTTTGCATCACTGAGAATGATGCTTACTGCTTCCTAGCTGTTCAATACACGTTTCTCAAATGGGTAATGACTTGAATACATGAAGGATGAAGTGCTACCTGACTCAGGGAAACCACTTGCTTCCTTCCAGGTCCCTCAAGCAATATTCATGGAATGAATGAGGGAACAAGCGACTGAAGGAGTGGATGAATGGATGGAGTGGTGGAGAGGGGGCATGACCCGCTGGCCTGCGATTTCAAGACTCTATCTTCCCTCTCTCCACCTGTGTGGCCCTAGTCCTCACATGGCCTGATGGCCGAAAGCGGAAGACTGTTGAAAATAGCAGTGGTACCAAGGGAACGTAGACATTCAGCCTGGAAGTGATGTCCAGGGCAAAGAAAGCAGGAATGCCAAGGACTTCTGCTCCTGCAGAGAATCTAGCCCAATTATTTGGTCTCCAAAGCAGACCCACTGTGGATGTGGAAGTTCACATGGCTCATGTCAAAAATAAGCCAACCAACCAGACCTCCCTGGGGTTGGCCAAGAATGAGAAGGCACGTCGAGGACCAGCCCTTGTCATCTGAAAAGACTGTCCTGCCCACTCCACCAGCCTCGAGTTAGACAGACAAGGAGGAGACTCATCCTAGCACAAAAACACAAATGATCTCTTTTCAACTTAATCCATCTCCAAGCATCTCTTCTTTTTTAAATTTTATTTTATTTTATCTTACTTTATTTTTAAAATTGAAGTATAGTTGAGTTTCAATATTATGTTAGTTTCAGGTATGCCAAACACTCCTATTTAATACAAGTATATTTTCACAAAATAAAACAACAAATCTCACAAAAGATGATGAAATCAACTGGGTTAACTAAAGGGATGTTGGAGAACCACTCAGATCCCGGTAAAAGACACCATGGGGAGAGGACCTGACTGAGTTAGCCAGTGAGCCAATACCGAGGGGCCACCCACAAAGAGGGGGCTGAGCCTCCAAAGAGAAAGCTTTGCATATCAAAGGATGAAGGAAGGGCCCTTGAGAGAAGCAATGCAGGGGCTCTCTGTACCGCTTCATTCTGAAAGGCAAGAGTTAACTGAAGTGAACTTTTCATGGTGCCATTATAAAATCATGCAAGAAAAATGATGCCCAAGAAAATCAGTTTTTTACTCACTATTCTGTGATTTTACATGTAGTGACAACTACAACACCCATTTCATTTTCTTCAGTTCATACTTTCATAATCTGTAGCATAATTTTTCATCTTTTTTTTTTTTTTTTTACTATTTACTGCAAAATCCCAGGAGCTATTTTTAGGGGCCCTTTTCCTGTTCTAATTATGCTTTGTGACAAGCAGATCCTGTATCCTATTTAGACATGGGGACTGTTACAATTCTGAGCTCACTGTAATTGAGGCACATGACTCCCTATCAGGGGTCAAGAGAACCTGAATGGGATTTCGGTTCCACATTCCGTTTCCTGTGTGACTTTGGCAAAGCTGCTTACTGTCTTTCTGTCCCCAGTTTCCAAGTCTGCAAAAATTAGGATAAGGATCCTGCCTCCCTTCTCCTCCACAGAGGTCTTATGGGACAATATTTTGATCCCTATGAAGAGTGGTCCTCAGGAAGAGGAGGTTACTGTGATGCTGTGACCTGGTCAGATCCCCACTCTAGGTGCTGAAAATGAAATGAAAGTCACTCAGTTGTGTCCGACTCTTTGCCACCCCATGGGCTATACAGTCTATGGAATTCTCCAGGCCAGAATACTAGAGTGGGTAGCCTTTCCTTTTCCTGACCCAGGAATTGAACCTAGGTCTCCTGCATTGCAGGCAGATTCTTTACCAATTGAGCTGTGAGGGAAGCCCTACTCTAGGTGCTAAAGGAATGGAAAACCCCTAAACACAATTTCTATTTACTTTTGGTATCATTTTTTAAATGAAGTTCAGGTTGCCCCGAGCCCTGAACATTGAGGATGTATATCTTCAGAGCAGATCTGTCTTCCTAATTATGGTTTCCTCAGGGTAATTTTACAACCTCTGATTCCTAAGTGCCCTCCCACTTGTGGGTGGGGAAGCAGCCCAGGGCTGTGATCACACGCTGACTCTCGGGGCTCACAGGAAACCAGAAACTTGGGGCTCACGATTGGGCATCACCCCACTGTTCACTTTGCCTTGTAACACGCTGTGAGGTTCAGAGCTGGGCTTTTCCCCTCTTTGACAGATTCAGAAATTGAGGAAGGATTTGAAACCAGCAAGACTATTCATTCACCCGAGGTTAAATCTGCACCTTTCGATCACTGTTTTTCTAATTTTTTTTTTAAATTCTACTACTTCTTTTGTAAGATTGCAAAAATGAAACCAAAACCAAGCCAAGGTTCCAACCACTGCCCCACAGCGTTTTGGCACTGAATTGGGAAGTAGAGGGAGGAGCCCTGTCATCTGGGGCAAAGGGGTGCAGGGGGGCAGAGTGGGGAGATCGCCAAGGGCCTTGGGCAGTGTCTGCAGAGCTGGGCTGTGCTCCACCCCAAGCCCGCGGTGGGTGCCAGGCCCTTTCCTCTTAATTGTTGTACTTTACGAGCGCTGGGAGAAGAATGTCAGCCAGCTGGGTTTCTCAGCACGGAAGGGATCCAGAGAGTGTTGTAAGCCCTCTTGGACAGCCATCCTGGGTCTCTGTTAGGACTCAGCTGGGGCCCTTTTCATGAATGGAGGGGAACTGCATTTTACTAGCTGCCCCAGCTCAGACGTGGGAGGGCTGCCTGGAGGAGGAAGAGGTGGGGCCCTGGTGCAGAGTGAAGACTAGAGTCTTCACAAGTCATCTGCTGTCTGTGCAGTTTGCTCACAAGGCTTATAGACCAAAGGAGTCACTCTGGTCCTTGCACCCCCTCTTCAGCAGGAAGAACAGCCCAGATCTGGGAAGCAGAAGGGAGTCACTGCAGGAGTGAGGACCCCACTTGTTGGCAGAGCCGTAGAACCCACACTGCTGGCCCCAAACCTTCCATCACTGACTTGGGCTCAAATCTTGGTCTGTGTGTCACTGGGAAACCAAATGATCATGAACCTTAACTTTGCTCATCTTTGAAGTGGGGATGATAAAACCTCCTTCTTGCGATGTTGTTGTTGTTTAGCTGCTGAGTCGTGTCTGACTCTTCTGTGACCCTATGGACTACGGCCCGCCAGGCTCCTGTGTCCAGGAGATTTCCCAGGCAGATATACTGGAGCGGGTTGCCATTTCTTCCTCCAGGGGATCTTCCTTACCCAAGGATCGAACCTGAGTCTCCTGCGTTGGCAGGCAGATTCTTTACCACTGAGCTATTGGAGAAGCCCGTATGATCTGCTTCTTGGGATGTAGGGAACATTAAAATAAAAGCATATATACAAAATACCCAGCACATTGCTAGGCAAATGCAAGTAAGTCATCAACAAGCAAATGTCCCCAGGAGTCATGTACGAGTGATGCAGGCGACAAACATCCCAAATGTAAAGAGAGAAGTTCACTGTGAAGTGGGCAGACCAAGGAGGGTTTCTTGGAAAAAAGCAGAGATGGACTTTCTTGTCCTACTTGCCACAGAACACTCAAACTGGTTATTCTGAGGTCCCAGTGGAACTCTTCTAGAAACTGGTTGTTTATCTTCTGACACTCGTCCACATCTTTGGGATGGGAAAGGGCAGGCGAGATGGAGTCTCTGCCCCAACCCTGCTGGGATGCTGGGGGCCTGGGCGGCCTGCTTGGCAAGCTCCTTCCATGAGGGCCAGGAGGAGGCTGGCTGCTACTTCTGTTGCCCTTGACACTGGCTGCAACTGGGCCAGGAGTTAAGGATTGGCCCCACATTCTTAGGCATCGGGGTCACTATTCACAGGAAGTCTCCAAAGGCGGCTTGTCTCAAGAGATGTCCCTCCCTGGGACACGTGAGCAAGGCTAGGGCTTTGGTCCATTGGGAGGGGTAGTGGGGTCTGGGGATGCTGAGCCCAGAAGGTAGCAGGGGGGGGGGGTT